>PVLA01000852.1:7950-396522 GCA_004027455.1 Hydrochoerus hydrochaeris | reverse complement strand
ACTTTAATTTTGTAACTTTAACAACTAGGTCTTAGAAGATAATATGTAATTTATCAACTAGTGATTTCTTACTGCTTTTTTTTCTGAAATTCTGTATTGCTTCTATCCCTTTTTCTGTTTTGCTTTTTTTTCTCTTTAAATAAAATAAAAAAATAAAAAAAGTTACACAGCATAATTTTTACAGTAATTGCAGAGTATGTGTAATCTATTTCAATCATGCAAACACCAAAGAAAACTGAAGGACATTATACAAAATAACCAGCCAGGTCAGGTGTGGTGGCATATTCCTGGCATCTGAGGCAGGTTGATCACAAGGTTGAGCCCAGCTTGGGCAACTTGGTGATTTTATGAGACCCCATCTTCCCCCCACCAAAAAAAATGGGGAAAGTAAAGGAAGGGATGTGGGGTTGGGGTGTGTGTGGCTTATTGTGTAGGCTCTGGGTTCAGTCCCCAGTATTAAGGATCAAAAGAAAAGGAAAACAAAACTTACTATCATTACTTTTAAAAAGTATTATGGTCCTAAAGGTAAGGTAAGACTAAAAACTTGTTTCATATTGGAGAAGTTTAAAGAGAAAGTGACAACTAAATGTAATATGGGATTCTTAGACTCTTGGAGCAGTGAGGTTATTATTAAAAAAGTCTAACATCCTTGAGGTCTTATTTTTATTTCCTGATTTGATAATTGCACTAAGGTTATACAAGATGTTTTAACATTAGAAAAATTGGGTGAAAAATATAAAGAAACTCTGCTTTTCTATTCTTGCAACTTTTCTCTAAGTCTAAAATTAGTTCAAAATAAAAGTTTAAACAGTTACAAGAGAAAGCTAGACATGATCCCATTTATTGATTCTTGATATAATTTTGGAGGACACAACAGACATTCTTGTGCCTGATTTTTGATTTTAGAGGAAATATTTTTAGGTTTCTTTCATTCAGTAGGATGGTACTTGGGAATTTTTCATCAATTTGAGGTAAGATCCTTATATACTTAGTTGTATCAGGGTTTCATTATGTAGAATTTTACATTTTGTTGAAGGCTTTTTCTACATCTATGGAGACTGTCATGTGATATTGATTCTATTTCTGTGAAGTTACTTATTTATATCTGTTGATCCATCCTTACATCCCTGGAATGAAACAAACTTGGTCATATTCTATGAGCTTTTTAATGTATTGTTGAATTCTTTTTAAATTTTATTAGTACATGTTTGTAGTATACAATGATTACATTCATGATAGGAAATTGGTATATAACACATCTCAATTCTTTTTTCCCTCTTCCTTCCAGCTTCTTTTATTTTGCCAGCATTAGATTCATTTATGTATCTTATCAGTCATGATAAGGTTAATTATCATATATACAGATTAACAACCAGACTAATAGGCCAAAAAATATAAAACACATAAAACAATTATGCCAAATCAAGGTATACTTTTAGATACATTCTCCCTGATTGGATGACAATAATTTTTTTCTCTCTCTTTGTTCCTATTATGTCTTTTATTTCATACTTTATTTATACATTGAGTTTTTCATGTAAGAGAAATAATAGCATATTTAAGCTTGTGTGTCTGATTTACATCACCTGACATTGTGGTCTCTAGGTGCATCCATTTTCCTACAAATGACTCAAGTTTATCAGAACAGTAGTGTTACATTGTATAGAAATACCACCTTTTCTTTATCCAGCTGTCTGTTGTTGGACATACAGACAGTTTGCAGCTATTATGAACTGTGCTGCTATAACTGTGTGTTTGCAGTACACTTATTTAGGGTTTTTGCTTCTATGTTTATCAGGGATGTTAGACTACAGCTCTATGGTTCTCTTTTATGGTTGAATTGCTGGGTTTGATATCAAGGTAATGCTGGTTTCATGGAGTGAATTTGGAAGCATTCCTTCCCTTTCTATTACATGGAAATATTTGAGCAGCACTGATATTAGTTCTCTAAACATCTGGTAAAATTCAGCAGCAGATCCACCAGGCCCTGGCTTTTTTTATCTGATAGATATCTTATTATTACAACAATCTCATTGCATATTACTGATGTGTTAAGACTTTTATAGCATCTTGGTTCAATTTTGATAGGCCACATATGCCTTAGGAATTTGTCTTTTTGTTTTTGTTTTTGGATTCTCCAATTTTTTTGGAATATAAATTTTCAAAATTCTAGTACCCCTCTGGATTTCAGTGGTGTCAGTTTTAGCTTCATTTTTAATCTGTAATTTTATTAATTTTTACCTGTTCTGTCCTTTATAAGTTTGGCTAAGAATGCATCAACATTATTGATCTTTAAAGGAATCTACTTTTTGATTTATTAATTCATTGTGTTGGTCTTTTTAAGTCTCAATTTCAGCCATTTCTCCTCTGTTCTTTATTATTTCTTTTCTTTCTTTTTATTTGTTCTGGGTTTGGTTTGTTCTTGTTTTTCTAGGACTTTCTGATGTATCATTAGTTTTATTTATTTGGACCATTCTGTTTTTCTGATGGAGGCACTCATAACTGCAGGCTTCCTTCTTAGAACTACTTTTACTGTGCATCAGAAATCCTGCTATGTTGTTTCCACCATTGCAGTTTTAAATTTATTCCCTTATTTCTTCTGTGTCCTACTGATTCTGCAAGGGTGTATTTAGGGTGCATTATATAATCTCCATATATTTGTGTAGCCTGTTTTTTTTTTCTGATCCCTAGTTTCATTCTATTCTGATATGACAGCATTCTTGAAATTATTTGTTATTTTGTATTTATTGAGACTTGCTTTATGTCCTAAAATGTAGTCTACTTTGGAAAAAGTTCTGTTGACCACTGAAAAAAATGTATATTTTGCTATTGTTGGAGGGAATACTCTGTAGAATTCTACTGAATCCATTTGATCTATATAATCATTTAATTTTGCTGTTTTCATTGATTTTTTTGGGTCAGATTGACCTATATGTAAGATTGGGACACTGAATTCCCCCACCATGATTAAACTGTGGTCTGTTTATCCTGTTTCATTTAGTGTTTCATGAAAGTGAGTGCAAGGGCTAGTGATATAGGTCAGTGGCACAAGTGCCTCCCTGGCAAGCTTAAGGTCATGAGTTTGATCCCTGGTTACCCCCCCACACACACACACACACAAAGTAAGTGCACAGATATTCAGTGCATATATATTTATCTCTTCTGGTGAATTATTTTCATTATCAATATGTAGTGGCCTTGTTTGTCTCTTCTGAGTAATTTAATACAAACCTACTATGCAGGATATAATTGAAGATTTGGAGAACTAAGGACATTTATATTAAGTGTAATTTTTGAAAGTTATTAACTAATTCCAATCATTTCGTCATTTTCCTAGTGCTTGATTCATTTCTATTTCTGATTTCTTCATCATTATCATTCTCACAGTGAGACTGATTTCTTCCCTTGGTCTCATGGTTGTTGTTGTTATTTTCATCTGTGTTAGGATTTACTTTGTATTTCTGCCATGATGTCTTAGTTGCTATTTGTTTCTCTTAGTTTGTACTTACTGTGGGAGGTCTCTGATCATGGAGGGGAGCCTTGCAGGATAAAATAATCCATGTTGGCAATTATTTTCTTTGGAGGCTTGAAATGCATCATTCTAAGCTCTCCTGGCCTTTGTCTTGTGTAATCTGTTATTCTGATGAATTTGCCTTTTCAGAGTGATTTGGCTCGTGTGACTATCAGCTGTAAATATTCTCTTTTTGTTCTGAGTTTTGGAATTTGAATGACGATCTCTGTGGAGAAGGTTCTTTTTGGTTATGCCTACTCACTGTTCTAAATGTCTCCTTTACCTAAGTGTTCATCACGGTCCCTGTGTTTGGGAAATTTTCTGCAATATGTTTAGTGAACCAATGTTCTATGTTAGCCTGTATTTTCTCACCCTCTTGTAGGGCAATGAGCCTTAAATTTTTCTTTTAGATTAATGTAGTATCTTTTGAATCATCTGTTCAATGTAATATCTTTTGAATCATCTGTTCAATGTAGTACCTTTTGTTATCATCTGTTCAATGCAGTATCTTTTGAATCATCTGTTCAAATTTTCTATTTTTTGCCTTTGATTCTGTCTGAATGCTCCAGGCCATCCCTCTTATCTTCAAGTCCTGTTGTTTTCCTTCTGACTCTTCTTACCTGCTGCTGAGACTTCTGGTTGAGTTTATTTGACTTCTGGAAGTATTCAGTTCCAAGGTTTTTTTTTTTTTCTTCAGAACTTCTATCTCTTTACTGAGGTGGTGTTTTATTGTTCTCATTTTCTTAGTAACTGTTTCTTTCAGCTGCTGTGGTTTTTTTTTTTTTAACTCCTTGGTTATTTTAACCATCCCTTTTTAAATTCTTCAATGAGGATTCTATCTATTTCAATATATGTGGGTTCAGTGTTTGGGATTTATGAATTCCTGTAACCTTTCTTTGCTTTGATTTCTCATGATTGTTGTGTTTTTGCACTGAATTTTCCTGATCAATTGGAATGGATCAATTGGAATATCTCCATCTCTAATGTATGGAAATCTTTCTAGTGAGTGTCTTTATCTTTGTGAAGCACCCACGGCTCAGCATGCAATCACTCACTAGTTAAACAGTCTAGTTAAAGGTATGCTAGGTTCAATCCCTAGTACTGTTTTGCGAAGAAAGAATAACTACCAATAATATCAACATCTAAAAACCAATCATATGTCAACATGTAATTTAAGCTTGTTTAAAAAATTCTCAATTAATTCATTAACCCATAAAAAAAAAGGAGAGTGATAATGTAGGATCCTTTCAAAATCGTCTAGGAAAAAAATAAAGGCAGGAGGAGGGAGGAAAGAAAAAACAGATTTTAATGATAATATTTACCAGGAAAGAAGGGGAAAGGAAAGAGAGGTTTGAGTGGGTATGTGAGGAGAAGGAAAGAAAGAACACAAGTCAGGCGTGCTGGTATATCCTTGTAATTCCAGCAGTCGGGAGGCTGAGGCAAGAGCATCACTGCAAGTTCAGGATCAGCCTGGGCTACAAAATGAGCTAGAGACCAGCCTGAACTGCATAGTGAGACACTGTCTCAAAAAAAAAAAAAAAAAAAGAAAAGAAGGGAAAAAATTTTTTTTCAGTGGGAAGTGAGAGACTGCATGGGCAGGTTGAATTCAACTAATAAAAAAGAAGCAACACAAAGTTAATGAACTCTATGAAATAACCCTTATTTGTGAGAACATTGCAAAACTGGTAAGATACTATAAAAGAAAAAGAAAAGCAATAGTTAATACTCAGCCACACCCATCCCCCCTATACAGAGAAAGTAAACAGTTTTTAATGATAATATTTGCATAGAAGAAAAGAAAGGGGCAGTGGAGGGAGATTTTGAAAGTATGAGAGGGGAAAGAAAGAAGAGTAGAGAAAGGAACAGAAGTAGAAGAATAAGAGAAGATATAGGGAGAGTGAATGTAATTAATGAACTGACAGGGTCACAGATTTAACAAACCCGATAAAGCAACTCTTGGTGTGTGAAAATATGATCACAGAAGATCCTAGAAGCAAATGCAATAGTAACATTTACATATGCATATACTCCTTGTTAGCAACTTTTCCTAACCCTTTATGAATTGTATTTTTTGGTAAATTGGATTAGTACCAGATATTTGGATTAGGACACTTGGTTTTAGCATTAACTCTTCAATTGTACATATACATTTGCAAATTGGAAATGATATTTTCCTTAAAGATTAAGTCATGCAAGGATGCAAATTGCCTACCAGGTGCTCCTCGTGTACTGGACATTCAACACATTTCTGCTGCCCATGCCTCTATCAACTGTCTTTCACACATATCCAGGATGATCAGAATTGGTATATGGGTATCTGAACTCTGTAACTCTTTCCTGTCAGTGCCACTGGCTTTTCTTTTGAAAGTATATCTTTCCTTCTTTTGATTATTTTTGGTTAAATTTTATAAACCCCTATCACTGCAGAAAAATTTACTTAATTCCACCTTTTATTTCATACAAAGTTACACAAGGGAAAAAAGCAATTAAAATGACTACATTTTGTAAAAAGATATATAAAAACTTTGGAAAATATCAGGGATATAAATGACTAAAGACAAGTTTTTCATTTAATGTAGACTGGAATCTATTTGAATTCAAAGATATAGTATCATTTTCTTGGGTCAGTGTGGCTTAAATTCATTTAATTCTGATACCACAATACATTCTGCATCATTACACTATATAATAATCATAATAACAATAGTAGTGTACCTGCCCAGGTGTGTAAAATCAGTGCTAATGATGACCAATTATAAATAGTTAATACTGGCTGATGTACACATCATGTGTGTTAATGAACATATTGTTTCCAAGTTACTTGACCCAGCTTCCAAGCAATCTTCTTTGGTATCACCTAAAGACAGGTCTGTCTTAATTTACATAATAAAAGAAAAATGATTCAAAAAGCTCATCACTCTTATTTGTGCTGGTATCTTTACTCCATATAGACTTGCGATTTCCCTCAAGCCACATGTGTAAATTAAGGTACTTAATTTTTACATATAGGATCATAACACAATTAATTTCACAGTTTTATCTCTAATGCTTTGTGAGTTTATCTGATGCACTCTGTGAGAAATTTTTCCCTTTTTCTTACATTTAAAAAACAGAATTACTCGGGTAGTAGGATCATAATGGCAGAGGAACTGAATTTCTACAAAATCATACATACCCTTTAACTTGTACAAAGTTTAAAAGTAAAATGGATTTATTTATTTATTTTATCTCTTCTGTTAAATCACTGATATTAGTACATAAATTTTTAAAGAGCTTAATCGACTTCTTTTTCTGAATTCACAAGAAGTATCATGTATGTAGTGTGAAACAGAATAGAAAAAGTTAAGTTGTGGTCGGAATGCTGGCTGATGGGATATGACCAGCCATCGCATGGCTCCTTTCTGTATAATCACTCCTAAGGCGTGGTACAGATTAGGCCTGAGCAAAATGCAATTTGTTATTTGGCATAAACAGATTAAACTGTGAATTCTGTCATGCATATTTCACATATATATACTTGCACATAAATCCATTTACATACATGCTGCAAAATTGAGATATTAGATTTTGGATCTTAGATTTTTCATTTTTTTCTTATGCCATGAGCATGATGTATATTAAATAGTTCTACAAAATTTTAAGTGACTGTATAATCTGGCATATTGTTGCAATTATTGAATATTTAGGTTGTTTGAATTTCTTATTTCTTTCTATTATGCTTTTCCTAAATCAATTTATAGTAACAATTTATAGAGAAAAGATGTGAACATTTAAAAAATCTTTGTATCTAATTGCTTTCCAGTAAGGTTTATCTGATTTGCCATGGAGTAAAGTTTATGGAATAATGTCAATTTTATTTTATTTCATTAAGATCAAAAATTTTATTCTATAATTCATTTGATCAAATCTTATCCTTTAATTCATGAGGAAAAGATATTTGAGAAGCTCTAAAATATTTTTGTTGAATTGTATTTTCAGTATTGCAAAGAAAAATACTTTCTGTTGTTGAATGATATCACATTTCTTAAACTCATATATGCAGAAAATGAATGAATCTAGAAAAGGAATCATGAAATATGCTGATGGTCAGTGAGTTTATAAAAATGCCACATGTAGTTGTAAATGTGCTAACAAATTTTTAATTAGGAGAAGCTCCTTATGAATCATACATTAAGTATATGGACAGCTGTTCCTCAATTCAAATTAAAAAGTAAGTTATGAAAAATAAATTATTAATAAAGAATTTTGCTGATGTTTATAGTTTTAGGAATTATTTCTCACTACAGGGAAAAACTGAAATATGATGGCTTGAATTGAGAGGCACAATTTTTAAACCTTCAGAATAATTCCATGTTAGAGTGCACCAGGGAAGAATTCTGCAAACAAACACTGTTCATCGTGGACTCTAAAAAATACTTGTTTTCATCACAGCAGTGTGGAGCTAGATCTCAATATTTTCAAAAGTTAAGCTTTTCTGTTATTTTGAAATTATGGCATCAATATTGTAACATCCAAATACATTTACACAAATGCCGCTCTGTGTGGAATAGAAGCTTGAACCAGAGAAGACCAGTATGAAAAAAAAAAAATCAGCACTAAGCTGGGATTTAGACCTTGTGTTCTGGAGAAGCCATTTGTACCTCACTGGTGTTAACACAAAGAATCAGTTATCCACAGAATAGCAGAAAGTAAATGCCTTGAGACACAATGGCTGGTTTAGGGTTTAGAGTGTATTTTTTTTTTTGTCTTAGAAAACATATCTTACTGAAAAATTAGCTATATTTCTGACAATTTTAAAAGATAAATATTGAAATACTAAGGTATATCTTTGTGCTGGTGTTATAGCTCAGCAGTACAGTGTTTGCCTGACAAGCGTGAGATAGTGAGTTTTATTCCTGGTACTGATAATATATACATACATACATACATACATACATACATACATAAAAATATAGCTTTGAGTTGCTTTGAGCCAAGATCAAGTTTTCTAAGCAGCCCCATTTCTTTTTAGGTTATGCCAGGACTTTCAGGGTTACAGTTAGACAAGATTATATAGAGGCATGTATCTGGCAATGTATTGATTGGAGAAGGTACAAAGGTGTTCCTGGGTCAAGTAGTAACTTTTTGGATCAAGTAGAAACCTTTTGGGTGGTAGTTTGATTTCTCTCTTATCTACGTAAGCATGAGAACTTTACTGCCTCTCCAAATATACCATGCTGGTGTTTAGACTCCATACTATCTCATCCAGTCTTCCACTTACCCCATAAGGATTCTGCACATGAAATCTAGTATCTACCACAGGAGGAAATACACTCTCCAACTTTATTTTCTATTTATAGAGATTCTTACCATATTTGTCATGTCAGACCACCAACCCCTCATCTTTATGACTCACACTCAAGTGTTCTGCATACTTTGATAAGAATTAGATATTCTCAGATCTGCCTTTTAAAGCAGGAATGGAAGGAATAGACTCAACCAGTAATGATAAACTTTACAATCAAGAAAACAAGCTATCACTAGTTTCTGAATCAGAATATCATGCTACACAAAGTTTTCAGCAAACTACTTTGCTAGCCAGGATACATCTATGCAGGTATTTAGCTGAATATGGTGAATAAGAGTCAAAGAAAATAAAGCTAGAAATCAACTAGGGATGGATGTCTTATCCTACCAAACTTACCTGTAAAACAGAGAATGTAGGATGCAGAGAATAATGAAAAAATAGGTTCATAGTTACTCTGGAAATGTCATTAATGTATAAACAATGAATAACTCAGTGTATTAAAAACAAAATCATACCATGAGATGAAAAAATGGCTTAAATATTTAAGTATTAGTTTTGGTGTATTTTTATGTAGGCAGTATCTGGAAGAATCATGTTGTACTTTTGAGAAATCATCTAATTCAAATAATCACATACTAATAACAGAGCAATGTGGGCAGATGCCTAGTTAGATAGCTATAATAAATTCTGAATAAATTTCAGTAACATGAAAGTTATAGTGAATCCTGTCAGAGATTAGGAAAAGTAGAAAAATAGCATTATTGATAGCAAGATACTTGGTAGTTAAAATACATTTCCCATAACTACTTATTGTATGTTTAACTATCATTTTACTTTTTAAAAACTGAATTTGGTGATTTTATTGTCCACCATATATATAATTATCTTGAGTGCTTATGAAATGTAGAATACTGTGTTAGACATTTTAGAGAATATAGAAATGAGTAATAGACACATTTTACAATCAGTGAGCCACTGTAATGACAGAAACCTCTAAGGAATGTAAGATAAATTGTTAATTAACACAAAAGGTCCTATAATCAATATAAAGTAAGATTTTAGTAAAATGTAAAGGAAGATTTGTGATTTAAGTAAAGGTTTAATATATATATATATATATATAATTTTTAAACTATTATGGGGTAGTTTAAGCATAGGGGAAGTGACATGTGAAGTGACATTGCATCCATGTATACCTGGTCTGTTAAGACAATCATGTCTCACTGTTGGAGCCAATATTAAGCAGTGGGAAAGACCCTAGATAAGTTGTAATTAAAATTCTGAGTTACTCAGCATGGCTGACAAGGTGCTAGACCAGTGAATTCTGAATATCTTTGGTGGGAAGAGATTGTGTTTACAGGGAAGACTTTTTAGGAAACTGTTTATACCCAAGTGCCCAAGGAAAAGGCAACAGGCTGATGGAAAAGAACCACAAAGAAGGACAGCTGCTTCCTCAGCTCAGATTTCCAAGCTGCCCCTTTCTGATATAAGCTGCTAAGATAGTTTTCATGAGGGAATTCGGTAGGATATTAGAAGTCTGTTACATGTACGGATGATAATCTGTCACACACACACACACACACACATACACACACACAGGTGGGGGGGACTCTGATTCTTTATGGAGAGAAACTGTAAAGATCTGAGATTATAAAGGTGCAAGGACTTCAGAAGTCACATGTAGGTGAACAGTGGTATTAACAAGAACAGTGAAATGTAATGGAACACGCAGAAGCCCAGTGAACCCAGCACTCAGTCTCTCCTGGGAAGTCTGCATCTGAAATAGGAATTGGTGGATACATCTGCAAATATCCTCTGGAGGCTCTTGGGATGTAGGAGCAAGTGGCTGTCTGGAAGCCTATGGCTGGTATAGTCCAGGAGTCAGGGAATTTTGTCTCATTAATAAACAATGACTCAGAAATAGGAAAATTATAGGACTACTGTATTATTTATAGGTGAAGAGAATAGCTACTTCATGTTCATTGCAAATCTATTTATTTAGTGTATAACAGCCACAATGAGGTATGTTTCATGTCCTCTTTTCTTGATTATTTTAAGTATGTACTCAGCATAGAGAGGGTCTTGTCTTCTGTTTTTGATCCTTTAGGAACCAAAGAGCTTCCTGGGAAATGTTGCCATCTTTGGGCAAATAGAGAATGCAAAAAAAAAAAAGACGGAGGTAAGAAAGCTATGAAATCTGTCATCTTGAAATAATTTCTCTAAACTAGATTTAGGACAGATACTCCAATTAATGGGTTGTTAGCAAAACTTTATTACTTTTACTGTTTTCTTTAGGCATAATCAAGATAACAAATCACAATAAATTACTCAAATTTTATTTAAATGGCAATATAGAAATGAAGAAAGTGACCTACAAGATTTGGAAAAGTCACAGGTAAATTCCATATGAGAACTTCTATTTTTAGCCTTCATTTGCCTACTAGACTTCATTTGCCTACTAGACTTGAATAGAAGTATTGGCTATAACTTCTTTACTGCCAACCACACATTGTTGGGCCTGGAGGTGAGATGAAGAAAATAATATTAAAAAACTTTGGGTTCCTGTTGCATGGAGTTTTCAAAACATCCTTTGACTTTCAGTCTATGAATTTCTTTTCGAGTTAAATGTGTTTCTTGTATATAGCATATTGTTGGATTTTCTTTCAGGATCTATTCGCCAGTCTGTTTCTTTTGATGGTAAAGAGCCTGGACTTGGTATTTACACCTGGAATACAATACCAGTTCAATGCTTATTAACAGTGTGACAATGGGCTAAATTCTTATGCTCTCTAAGGTTAGTCTCTTTATCTCTAATATTTGGATCATTAACAATATTGTCTTTTAAGACTGCTCTGAGATAATACATACAAAGTACTTAGAGCAAGCCCACTGCCTGGAATAAAACAAGTACCCAAACACTGGAAGTTCCTATTGTTACTGTTATGATTGTTTTTACTATAATGTCACTGAAAGAATAATAGTCATTATGGAGCATTATAATTATCAGTTAGAACAGAAATAGCTGAGCTTAGCTTAAAGGAAAGTGGCAGAGCGTATCAATGACTTCAATTTTTCCTGTTTGCATTTTATCTGGTAAAATATGTGTGCCTCTTCCTTTTGCACAGCACTTTCTCACTTTAATCATATTGAAACATAAAAAAAAACTGTTTATAATTCATCACTAAATTTTAAATAAAACTCCATGTTTTACATTATCACTAAATGTGTAATTAAGTGAAACTATCTAATTATCAAACACAATACTTTGTTTCCTGTTTCAGGAATTTTATAATGAAGCAAGCAGAAAAACAACTACTGCCTTACATTTGATGTTTATTCCTAAGATTACTCCTGAAGGACCTATGGTAGTGGCTTTTCTATAGTAAATACTCAAGAAACAGTTGTGCAAACTCGTGCACTTATCTTGGGTTTACAGTAAGGAAATCTGTGATGTTCATGTAAAGGTTCCCCATATTTATTTCTACACTTAATTGTCTATTTATAAATAATTTGCTATGTGTTCCATACTCATTTCCTCTCTGGTCTCTTTTATTTAGCTTCTGCTTTCAGTATTGCGGCAAAGTGAGGAGGAGGCTGCCCCAGGAATTTCAGGTGGTCAGAGAGTCTTGAGGGTGTAATGATTTGAAGGGTTCTATCCCCAGAAAAAAAATAATGTTTACATTTAATTCCCAAAGCAACAGTATTGGGAGGTAAGCTTCAGGAGGTGATCGAGTTGTGAGGCCTTGACTTTCTTGCATATTTGTGATCCTCATAAAAGGCCTTCCTGGATGGAGATCATTCACACTTCATGCCCTTCGGCTTCTGTCCTATGAGCACACAGTGCTCCTCCCTTCTGGAAGACCTATCATTCACAGTGTCAACTTGAAAGCAGACCTCCATTTTACAAGCAGAGCTATGCAAGCATAGCACTATACAAGCATAGCTCCCAGCAGAGCTATGAGCTTGGATTTTCCAATCTCTGTTAGTTATAAATTACCCCATTTCTGGTATTCTATAATAGCAGCACAAAGTAGATGAATTTAGGAGGAAATGGTCTATAGAAGTAAACGAAAGTCTTAAGGTCTAGACCAAGGGCAACAAATTCAAAATCATTAGCAGCTGGGCAGGCAACTGAGCTGAGGAGGAAGCGTAAGGTACCTAGGTGTGCAGAGGTGCTTCATAACTGCACAGTTCCTGCAGAAGAGGCCTGTTGAGAGTATTATCCATTCCTAGGAATCCTGTTTTCTTCAAACAAAAGTAAATATCTAGATTTTATTTCATGTTACACAAACAAAACAAAAACAAAAACTTTGCTAAGTTTTTAAATGCAGGCAATGACTACAACTTTTTAAATCACCAAGGTCAAACAAAACATGTTGATAGCTTGGCCCTTTAGACTCCTGCTTTGTAACTTCTAGGTCCTAAATCCTAGTGCAAGGGCAGCAGAAAGAACTTATGAATGGTTTCAGAGTAAAGCTCTGCACTCATGTGATGAAGTTGATAAAACGGTGCTTTGTAGAAAGAAAAACTGCAAATTTCCTGTGCATTTTAGATATGAGGGCATTCAGCAAGTTAAAAGATAGCAAAAATTTGTTTGGCTGCTTAAAACTGACATTATTTACCAGGGTTATTTTTTCTTTTTATAAGGAAATATTCAGGCACTCCATTTTACAATCACTTTCTTGATTTTATACAGTGTGAAAGAACTCTGTTTTCCATAATGTCTTCTCACCAGTTAAAAAATTTATAGTTGTTATAATGTCATGATTTTGTCATAAAATTTTAGTATCTATCTGCAGAATATAGTAAACAATGTTCTGTCAGGTATATTTCTTAGACCAGCATTCAACACTATTCTAAAGCTGATTCTGAATTATGTAATTCAAATGGATTATGGCATTTATTGAAATTAAAGACAATTAATGATATTTTTGTTACTTATCTTACTAATCATTGTTTAAAATTACAAAAAATAAGCCTTCAGATTTCATTTGTATAATGATAAGTTGTTTAATTATATTTTGTTAAACAAGGGCATCAGATTGTAAATGTAATAAATATTTAAAGTGCTTTTATAGTGGATATTACCTATGGGGTTTGTAGTGATCAAAAGCATTAAATATTAATCCACTAATTTATCTAGATGGAATTTTTTAAAACAAAGAAAACCTTAGTTTTTCCATTTTAGAAAGAAATAATGTGAGGTACTGTGGTGAAGCTATTTCCTTGACATTTTAAAGAGAGCCACTTTTTGATCCCAGAAATAGGCTCTTGGCTGCAGCCTTTATAATATAGCAATTGCCTCTTTCCATGGCTCTAAACATCTTTAAAAAGTCTATATTATCACAATTGCTACTAGACAAAATTTACCATTAAGTTTATCAATTAATATGATAGCATTTTAAGATTAAATCATGTAATTAAAAAATCAATGACTATAGAGTTATAAGAATCTCATTTCTTGTATAAATTTTGGTACTCATGAAAATGTGTAGTTTTATGGAAAGTGTTAGGTCTATCATCTCTGTAGCCTTGTGCAAATTGTTATGTAAGTTTCACAGTGTTTGTTGAATAAATCCAGGACCAAATGAGATTTTAAAAATGTCCTCAGAAAGTGGCAGCAAATGAGAAGTTATGAAGTCTTATTTTTTCCTCCCAGATTGATTTATATAAAGAAAGGATGAAAACTTGCTTTAAACTAATAGAGAAACAGAAATATTTTGGAACACATTTCTTATCTATTGGCTATTAAACTGAAGTTAGAAATATTTGTAAAAATAAAAGAAAAATATGTTTCATTAGCTCGTCTGACATAAACTGCATTAACTGACAACCCAATAAACTTTTAATGTAACAAAAATTTTTTTGTACCTGCCATTATACTCAAACGTGTGACCCCTGTGTACCTATAATAGTCAGATGATAAATCTTTAATATAATTTATGGAATAATTTTAAACAAAAAAATCTGGAATAAAGATAATTTTCAGTGGATCTTGAAATAAATTAAAATTTTTAGCGGGGTATTCTAGAGCTGCTATGACAGACGTCCACAAAGTCAGTGAATTACAGAAATGCAGATTCATCTCCTCACAGTTCTGGAGTCCAAAGGCTAAACCAGTACCTACTGAGCTAAACAAGTCTTAGACTTGCATTCCTTTCTGGAGGTCCAGGGTGGGGAATCTATTCTCCCGACTCTCTTGCTTGTACAAGTTTGTCACATTCCTTCACTTGTGGCCCATTCTGTCTTTCAAATCAGAAACATCTGGTTGAATCTTACACCACTTCACACAGTGAGTCACTGGAGGCGTTCTTTTGAGTGAAGACCATGTGGGAGATGCAGAATAACTTCTTTAAGATAAATCAAACTGGCTACTTAATTTCTCTTATAACTTTAATTCCTTTGACCATGTAACATAACACACTCACAGGTTCTGTGGGTTCAGATGCTGATATATTTGGGGGAGCACTGTACTACTTATCATCATGAATTTTAAATATTCTTCAATATATATTGAATCGTGGACTATGAGTTTGGAGCACATGAGTGAGATTTGACTCATAGATAAGTGATTTTTCTTTATGGCCGTCTTCATTGTGTTGAACTCGGAAGGGTTTCTATGTTTAATGCCTCCATTAAACATAGCCTTAGTAAAAGAATCTGAATTTCTAGATTGTCCTCTCCCCCAACCCCACCCCAGGAGTTTGTGTAACCATAATTGGATAGCGATTGGCAAAGTGTTCTAGTGGTGGCTCAATTAAAATGGGAAATGTGTTCTTTATCTTACAAAAGTTGTCATTGCTCTCAGTTATATCTCTAAATCCAAGGCTATGTATCAGTAGCCATTTTCTTTTATTCAATTCATTTATTTTACTTGTATTACTTTTAAATAAAATAAATGTTTTATATCTAGCATTTGACAGTATTTGACATCTTGTGTTAAATAAATGAGAAATCACTACTGAGTCCCTGTGTCCTAAGTGTATATTTTACTTAGTCACAAGAATAGAATAAATAAAGAAATATTGTACTTGTATAAATGTGTACGTTTCTGTGATTTAGATTCTCAGGCTCCTGTTACTCTATTGACAGAAAATTAATTCTCATTTGTTGTGGGGTTAAATTCATAGAAGAGTACTCTGGTGAGCTGTATCATGAGTGACAATAACTATAATATACACACACACACACACACACACACACACACTTCATAATGGATTCTCATGCAAGTGATATAAATTCTACAAAACCGTGAAGGAAAGACAAACCTTTTAACTAAAGGTGGAGAATCAGGCACAACAAAGATATTTAAATTATCAGTAGAAAAAAGATGTGTCAGTTACGTTTCTCATTGCTGAGATAAAGTGCCCCACACCCAAAGTTAAAGGGGGAAAGGTTTAGTTAGCTCACAATTCATGGAGGTTTCAGTCCATCATTGGCTGCCTTCAAGGCAGAGTGGGCTGGCAGAGTAGCACTACAGAGGAGAACAGTTCATGGTGCCCACAAGCCAGCAGAAGCAACAAGGGACCTGAATGACATCTTCCTGCCCCTTTTATTTTATACAAACTACTTAAGGTGAATATCACACTTACCCTTTATCCTAGTCCCATTGAGCCTAGCATTGTACCATAAATCAATCTCAGTGTATGCATTCTAGATTCATTCACCTATGACTGCATGAGGCTTCAGGGAGACATCTAGCCATAAGCCATGGCAAGATGCTTGGTATTGTTAATAAAGAAGAAAATGAAGTTGAAATCATAGTGAATTATCACTGCATACTCAAAGTAGGTAAAATTAGAGACCCAGCATATGATGATTCAGTGAAATTATAGAACAAATGGAGCTATTTTGCTGATGTAGAATACACTTATACAAGTACTTGGGAAAGCCTTTGATCATAGTTACTAAAACCATATTTACACCTGATGTAATCATTCTACTTTTATTTGTACACCACAGATAGGAGGACATATGTTTAGCAAAAGTCAAAGATATTTGTAGCCATTTTCTTTATGATAGCTCTTAACTGGAAACAATTGTGTTCATCAACAGGAGAATGAATAAATTATATTATTGTATAATATTGATGTGATTGTTTCCTATTATAAAAGAATATTTCCTATTATAAAATAATGTGTTATAGCTGCATGAATGAAGGAAGTTACATACAGAAGAGCACTAGCTGTCTAATTTCATCCAAATAAAATTTCAGGGAAGGTAAGTGAACTTATTTACAGAAGACTATTAGCAAGGTGTGGTGGATCACTCTGTCATGCTGGAAATTTCCATGCTTTAATTGTGGTGATTATAGAGTGTACAAATGTCAATAGTGATTTGACTATGCTGCTTAGTATTTCTGTGTTAAAACTTAACTGGAAAAAATCTTAAAGGGTTTTGGGGCTTCAATTTGCAATTTCTGTGATATTTTCTTGTTAATTTTTAAGTTCTACTTAAAATTTAAACTCTGAGGCTATTATTTTGTTTGTACAACATTTAGATTTATGTTCATTTGTCCTTTATTAATTAATTAACTTATGCATTTTCATGTTTCCTCTGGGGTTATTTTCTTACTACCTGAAGAAATCCCTTATTATATTTTTATAATACAGAAATGAATGCTTTTAGGCATTATCTAAATGTGGTTTCTCTTTGTTTTTAAAGAATATTTTCTCTGCACATAGAAGTCTTTGTTGGCACTTTGTTTTTCCAGCACTAAAGATGGCTTATTTCATGTTTTCTGGCATCTATAATTTCTTGTAGGAAGTGAGATGTCACTTTTACTGATGCTGCTTTTCATGTCTTGTTTCCTGATGCTTTTTAAACACATTTACTTTGAATTTGCTTTTCTAAAGCTTCATGATAACTTACTTAAATGTGGTTGTCTTTACCTGCATCTGACCAGAAGAGTAGAATTTCTTGACATTGTTCATCTATCAGTTTTAGAACAAACAAAGCTATTATCATTTCAGATACTGCTTATGTATCATGATCCCTCTTTTCCACATGGGAAGACAAATTATATATGATATGTGTTTGTGTATCCTAACTCCATCTGATACCTGCCTTAGGCACTTTTGTTTCTCTTCGCTAGGACGTGGATATGGTTTGCTCCCAAAGGCTTATGTGTTGGAAGGCTGATTCCCAGTGAGATGATACCGAGAGGTGGCAGGACCTAGTAGAAGATGGTTAGATCATGTGATCTTCACCTTGGAAAGGGAGAAGTGTAGTTCTTGCAGGACTGAGTGAGTTCCTGCCACTGCATGTCATTGTGAAAGGGTGGTCTTGGTTTTAGTTGCTCCCCACTCTCTTGCCTTCTGCTGTGTGATATTCCTAGCATGAGTTCTGCCCACGGATGCTATGTGTCATATGATCACATAGCCAGAGAGGCCTCACCAGAGTTCACAATCAGATGGGGCTGCCTGGTCTTGGACTTTCAGCCCCCAAATCCTAAACTAAATGAAAATCTCAATAAACTTCTTTCCTTTATAAGGCACCCAGTCTCAGGTGTTCTGTTCAAGTGCCAAAAGCAGACTGATAGTGTGCTTTGGTTTGAACATTTCACGTAGGTCTCCTGTCCATTTTGTTGATTTTGTCTTCTATTGATCTATCCAACCTCATCTTTATAATTTCATATGTTGTCTTTTTAAATACTAAACTATTAATTTATTTCTTTTTCAAAAATTTAAGTTCTCTGGTAAAATTTTTCATCTTTTCCTACGTTCTCTGCATTTCAGTTTAGGATCTATAATTAGGAGTGCACCCTTACTGAGATTAGAAGAGACACAAAATGGAAATAAAGGTTTTATTTTTAAAATTCTTGAGGTATGTACGCTGTACACCTAGCGGCCACAGGAAGTCAGGGAGCACATGGAGAAAAACAGAAAGAATGAGAACCCTGCGGGCCAGGGACTTTACAGTAGTCCTCCCTTGTCCATTGGGCATACATTTCAAGATCCCAGTGGTTGTCTAAAATTACGTAAAGGTCTGAACCCTGTAAACTTTTTCCTCTTCTACATACTTATGACAAAAATTTCATTTATACATGTGGAATTCAAAGAGATTAACAATATTAACAATAAAATAGGAAAAATGTGGCAATATACTGTAATGAAAGTTAGGTGCATGTAGTCCCTCAAACTGTCTTAGTGTGCTTTAATCACCCTTACCTGGTGATGTGAAATCATGCCATGTCCACACAATGAGACGTAGTGAGGTAACTGATCTAGGAGTTGTGAGGTAGCATAGGCTACTGCTTATTGATACTTGAACACAGCTTTGAAGCTCATGGTACCCATCTAAGAGCCAATATGGGCAAGTCCTGATGACACTGTTCCCAAGGGATAATTTGTATCCTGGGAAGAGCAGAACAGTGTGGTCTTTCATCACACTACCCACAATAGTGTGCAATTTCAGATTTGTAAATTGTTTACTGCTGGAACTTTTATTTAATATTTCTAGACTGTATTTAACCCAAGTGACTGAAATCACAGAAAGCAAAACTACGGATAAATGAGGAATACTGTATAGGGCTTATGCTTTTACTAAATAGGCTTCCCATGAGAGATTTAATTAGTGAGTTTAAAGCAAGCAGGCATGAGCACCAGAGACTGAGAGGGGTATGAGGGTTAGCAGGGCCAGTCAGTTGGCCGTATCTAGCTGTCCCATAGGGAATGGCTGTCAGGAAGAAGTTGTATGAGACCTATTTCTGGTTTGACCACCCTGAGGAACTGGGAAGAGGTAGAGAGCTGGAAATGCTCCAGGGTGACTGATCCTTGCTTTAGGTATGAGAATGTTTGACTTGTAGTCAAAATGTACATGGAGGCAACACAACATTGTAAAAATTAGCTACAGTTTTCATAATTTAATAAATTCTTAATAACTGTTTAAAAAATTATTGATAACAAAACTATATGGATCCCTTATGGTCTGCTTTTTCACTTGTCTGATTTTTTCTCTTAGTTATTTCTCACGTGTTTTTTTTTTTTATCTTGGCATGAATACTGCATTCTAATTGACTTCTGGACATTAAGAATAAAGATCTGTATAAAATGCAGGTGGTGTTTATGTCACCATAAAGAATGCTTTTCTCTTCTGTATTGATGGAATGAGGCTGAATGCCCATTCAGTGCTGGGATATGAGAGGCTGCTTTGCAGTTCTGTGAAGCTCAGCCTGTCTCAAGTTTTCACCTCTTCCCAGTGTGTGAGTCTCTCTGGTTTTCACTCAAGAGCTTGGTATGGCTCTGGAATTTTAATATCAATAAAACGAGAAATTTTGCTTTCCATATGTAGAGGTTTCCACCTTAGTGCTCTTGTGTCTGCAGATTGTGATATTTTACTGTTTCATGGAGCCCTGTATTCCAGGACCAGTCCCATTTGTATGTCTTTGTCTCCACAGCATTGCTAGATGGTGAGAAAGTCTGTTTTGCATGGTTTTGCTGCTTAGTCCTTTAGTCTTCTACACTGTACAGTTTAGAGATTTGGAAAGCAAGTTTTTTGAGAGGAACCAAGATAAGTTTGAGGTCTTCTATCTACTCATGAATTCTGTCACTAACCTGTTTAAATGCCTACAGCTTTGCTGTCTGTCCTGGAGCAGTAGACCACTGCTTATGTCAAATCCATGTGCACAGTCTCTAGCCCTCAAGCTCAGAGTCTCAGATTTCTTTTGCATCCTCCTCCTCCCTCCAGAATTTAATTTTGTTTAGTTTTTATTGCATCTTCAACCATTCAGTGCCATTAAGAGTATAACTTTTGCATTTAATCTTGACTTTCTATTTTTTCTTGGTGGAATCTTGACACTACAATGATTTCAGTTTATATTATTACTGCTATTTTTTAATAAATAAATTCATGCATGGTTCTATGGTAAATGCTGAAACTGCAGAGAAATAGATCCTGAGTTTTTTCCCATTAGAAGATAATTATCAAAATAAAACGTTATAAAATAAATTACTAATAATTTTTGTAAATATTACAGTTAGGGAAAGAGGTCTCATTGAGTTCTGGGGTTGTCAGGAAAGACAAACTTAAAAAGAGTATTTTAGCATTTTAAAAAAAGGATATTGGTAAGTAAAAGACAGTACTTTTGTCATTAAGATGAATTAAAATATATATGAAACAAGGACATTTGTAATGCTTTTATTTAAAAATGCTTAATTTGTAAATATCTCAAAAGTTCACCAAATATAAGAATTATAAATACTTGTAATTTATACAGTGGAATATAATTAAATATTTTAAAAACTGAACACTAAATACAAGAAACAACATAGCAAGACCTAACCCAAGCTGAGAGCAGAACTAATGTGAGTAGACTGCTTAGCTACATAACCTCTAAAGCTGGTGACAAAAGGCAGTAACTAACAGCAGGCAAACCCTGAGGTTTTGCTTGGGTTACTCCTTGGTTTGATATAGAAGAAATCTGTAATTCCTAACCTGCTAAATGTCAGACTCACTGAGTTTGTGTTCTCTGAAGTAAAAGGATGAATTCTAAGGAACAACACAGATTAAAAGTGGGAAAACTTATTGGAGAATAAGAATGGGGACTAGGAAAAGGGAACAGGAATAGCTCCTGAGAAACAGGAGAGGTCCCAAATGGCTTGCCAATGAGCTTACTTCTCTGAGAAAGTTTTGTAGAGCAAAATCACGAGGGCTCAGGACTGAAATTAGGGCCTTCTGTATTCTGGGCACAAGTTCTGCCACAGGGATACACCACTGGTTTCCTATGTGATATCTTCAAACGCAGTGTGTTGATGGAGATTTTGAGGTACAATAAGCTCTGGCCCTGAACAGCTCCCAGGTGCCCACCAGCTCCATAGCACCTGAAGTGGGTCTGACCCAGGAAAAGACCTCAGCTTGCAGGACCACAGGCACATTCAACAATGAAAAACCTCCCTGGGTCATTCCAGAGCTCAGCACAGCCCAAGCAGCAGGGCTAAGCTCTGATGAAGACCTTGTGGCCAATGGCATCAAGATGCGGGGGCTGTGTACCTGAGAGGAAGCGCTCACATGAGACTCTGTGCTTGTAAAAGAAAATCAATTGACTTTACAAACAAAAGGAGATGCTGAATGCTCAAGAGTAGTTCTTTCCTGGGAGGTTTATGGTCCATGTGTTTGACTTGCAGAATCTCTATCACTGGCAAAGAGTGGATAGAGTCACTTTATAAACACAGAGGAATCTTTGAAACTTTAGATACCATTGGTGCTGTTTTGAAGGGAAGTGGCTGCTGCAGGCTTAGAGAAGCCAGGTGGAGACCCTTGATCTCCACGGCTGAAAAAGTAACTGGAGATTGGGGAGAAAATACCTTCTAAATACCACTTCAATTTCTGGGGAAAACAATCCAAGTGGTCATCTATCCCAACGGAACTTGCACTGTTGCTATAAAAATTCTATAAACGGAAGCTGGGAAGATGGCAGATCAATAAGTAGCAAAATAAAAAGCCTCTCTGAGAGAAATAGCTCAGATGCTGGAATATAGCATCCTGGAGGAGGCCAGACGGAAGGAGATAGATCCTCTTGACCCAGGAAAAAACTAAAGTGGAAAAAAAAAAAAAAGAAAGAAATGGAAAAAAAAATGGACAGAAGGCTGTAGCCAGACACACTCTCACCAGAGATGGTCCCAATGTGTGTGAAATCTGAAGATGCATGGTCACAGTGAAGTTGGGGGTTTGCAAGCCTCAGGGCCTCGGCAGGAGGACCCAGTCATGGAGGGAAGTGTGGACTGGAGAATGCACCCGTTCAAGGTGAGTGTGGGGAACTCAATCCTGTGGGAGTGGGCAATTGGGCTGGTGACATTTTGGAGTTGGACAGGATAAGCCTGGAACCAGAACTGCAGCTGGCTTCATTCAGCCGCTCCTCATGCAGAGCAGATTGGTAAGAATTGCTTGAACTGAGTCCTGCCCCTGTGGGTAATCAAATACTCAAGATGGAGGTTTCCCTGAAGCTATCCCTAGCCAGCCCTAACTCTGTGGCACAGACTAACATGGTGAAGACTCTCAGTGTTGACCAGCTCAGAAGTAAGGAACCAGCCTGCCTCACCCCTGCTTTTACTCCAGTGGTCACCAGCAGACTGGGGAGGGCAGCATCCCCTAGCCAGCATGCTTCAGAGTAATTGTAACCAATACAGGAAGTGCTGGGGACCCCGACTACCCACTTGTCTGGAAGAAACCAGAAACATGACAAGAGGAAGAAACAAAAGGAAGTCTCCAGCATCCAACCCAAGCAGTACTGGCCCAGGAGAGATAAACACAAAAGAGACGGGGGTTGTACACCTGCAGTTTCTGAAGAAATAGCATCTGACATAAAGAAATATCTTCGAGAAATTATAAAAGAACTTAAAACAGAAATAGTAATACAAGTAAAGGGAGATATAAGAAAAATAATAAAAGAAATGCTAAGTACCTTTCAAGAAGATAAGATGGAAGAATGGAGAAACATAGAGAAAGAGGGAAACCTTTGATAAAGAATGTAAAAAAAATCTGGTATTCATGAAACAGATTCAAAGAGATTACCAAGAAATTAAAAATTACATTGAAAGATGGCAAAACTGCTTGAAAGAGGCTAAGGATAGACTATTAAACCTTGAAGACAGGTTTACAACTTGTGATCATGAAAGGAAAGATCTCTTAAAAATAGCAAGGAACCAAGAAGTAGCAACACAGAGGCTAGAAGATGACAAGAGGATCTATACCTTAAGAATAAAAAATGTGAGAGAAGAAGCAGAGGTAAACACAAATGAAATACAAAGGCTATTTACAGAAATAATTAAAGTAAACTTCCCCAGCATAGGAAAAGAATATGACATTCAGATATATGAGGCAAACAGAACTCCAGCCAGCTATAATTAAAATAGATCTACACCCAGACATATAATAATCAAGATCCCAGAAATTCAACACAAGAACAGAATATTAAAAGCTGTCAGAGAAAAGAAACAGATCACCTATAAAGAAAAACCCGTTAGAATCACGACAGACTTCTCGACACAAACCATCAAATCAAGAAGAGCTTGGAGTGAAGTATTCCAAGTCCTGAAAGAAAATAACCTCAAACCCAAATTGATGTACCCTGCAAAACTTCCTCTCAAAATTAACAGAGAAACAAGATGCTTTCATGACAAAGAGGAATTGGGGGAGTTCATGACCACCAATTCAACCCTACAAAAAATACTGAAAGACATCTAGAGAGAGAAAGAAAGAAAAGACCATGGCTTCAGGAACAGTGGCAGAGGAAAAGGGCACTGAATGGGGCAGAAATTGGAATGAAGAGGAAAAGTAGACAGAAAAATAGCATGGCAGAGATGAGGCAGGGAAGGTTGGCCAAAATTACTAACATGGATGGCCTCATACACTAATAAAAAGAAACATAGGCAGAGTAGATCAGGAATAGGGTCCATCAAGATGCTCTATATAAGAAATATAATTAACCTGAAAGAGGGTTTATGGACTGAAAGTCAAAGATGACAAAATAATGCTCTATGTGACAGGGAACCAGAAAAAAGTGGGGGTAGCTCACTCATTAGCTGCAGATTGGTTGGAAAGACATACCACTTTTATACAATGGAGAACTACTCAGCTATAAGGAAGGAAAACCTTGAAGCTCTTGTAGGTAAATGGATACAACTTGAGATCTAACTCAGGGGTAAAAAGGTTCAGAACCATTTAGGTAAATAGCAGGTTGTCTCTCTAATCTAAAAACTATAGGAGTGGGATACAAAATGTAAACGTGTGAAAAGTGAAAAGGGAGGAACTGTCTAAAAAGGGAAAACAGAGGACATTGTTAATCTTGTATCATGATTTTGAAACCCATATTGTTTTCATCACTCTGTTTAGTTTGGTTATACTCTGCTCCAGTTTATCTACTTGTACTAGATTAGATGGCATGGACAGCTATTCCAAAGATAGCAGGATATACTATGGTAACCATTTTTAATTTCCTATTAACTTAATCTGAAGCCCTGTATTGCTTTCATTATCTTGTTTTGACTGATCTTATTTGAATCTGTTTTGTTGGATCACTGTCTTGTCTTGACTGATTTTGTTCAAATCTGTTATGTCTGATAGTATAAAGTCTGAGAGTATAGGCAAATACTCTGAAGACAATAAGATTCACTATGCTACCCCTTCCGGTTTGACTATTACCTTCTTTTGAAGTCCTATAATGTCTCCAATGTTTTGTCTTTATTTGATTTTGTTCTATACTGCTATGTTCAATTTTATTGTGCCTCATGATATGGCAATTCTATTGAAGGTAAAGGGACATCATGGTAACCATTGTAGATCACCTTGCATTTTGGTTTTAAGTCATGTACTCTGTCCATCCTTTTGTTTTGACTGAGCCCACTTTGTTTTTTCTCATTTGGTTTTATTCTCTTCAAAAAAATTCTACATATAAAAAGAAACAACATAGCTACACAAGGTGATCAAAGTATATTTAATATTTAAATTAAAAAAATTTTTACAGTAAAAGACACATTGCCATTAATCTTCCTCAAAATGCTCCCTCCAGGCTTCAAACACACTTTCTCCATCATTTTTGCTAGTTTCTAAAGCAGTTCCAGAAGTTCTCTTTCACAAGTGTCTTGAAGTGGTGTGATAAAAAAAAAATATGGTGAATGTAGCTGCCTAGTGTTATCCAGTGGAAAGGAAAACTGGAAAAGTATTATGGTGTGTTCTCCCCCATCTCAGTCATGGGATAAGGAATCATTTAACTTCTGGCTGTCCCAAAGTCCAAATGCCCATGGAAGGTAAATGTTTTGAATTGATTCATGACACGGAGGTAACCACAAGATTGCAACCAAATAGCGTAATGTCACTTATAAAAAGATTACGAATGGGCAACTCAATGCAAAGTGATAGAAATCAGAACAATAATTTCCTCTGGCAGGTGAAGAGTAGCTGGATCAGCACATACAGCAGTTTTTGGAGAGATGGAAATGTTCTGTGTCTCCCCTGGTGTGGGGGTTACATGTGTGCATATTGAATTTTAAAATCTGTCAAGTTAGTCATAAGCTTTGCATTTCACTATGGTAAATTTTTTTTTTTTTGTACCAGGAATTGAACTCATAACTCCACATTTGCCAGGCAGGCTCTTTTCTGTTGAGCTATATTCCTAGCCCCTTATGGGTAAATTTTACAGTAACAATTGAACATAAAAACAGATGAAGCAATCAAATGGTACATTCAAGGGACAATTAAAAGACAAAAATTCATTAATTTGATTTAGGAGAAAATGTCTATGAGGGAGTTGTAGAAACTAAACAAATTAAGGCTAAAATGTGGAGATTCCTAAATGTTAGACAAAGAAAATGTACTAAATATTTCTGTGAAGGTAGAAGAGTATCAGACTCATGCTTTGGGAATTTGAATCTCTAGAGAATGGAAAAACTACTTATACAAACAGAAAAAGAGATATAATCCATAATTGGTAGTTGAGATATATTTTAATGCTATGGTTTATGGAATTAGCCCTCTTATTATATCTGAGTAGAATGGTAAAAATAGCATTTTTCACTGTTCCTTTAGTATATATTTTTCCCAACAGTAGCATACTGTATTAAGAATTGGCAATGTAGCCTTTCCCAGTAGCAGTGAGTACCATTTCTCTTAAAAATGAAATCACAGAATTCATGATAAAATAAGGTAGTAAGTTTACCAATGCTCTAGTTTAAAGGACAGGCTAGATTTCTAGTTTTTAAAAATACAGCAGAATTAATAATGATGCAAAGCGAAAAGGAGCTCACTGCTCTTTGCCTTTGGATATTTTATGGCTCAATTCTGATTGGCTTTTTAGCTAATCTTATTCACTTCTATGAAAAATATTAGACTATATAACAGCATAATCCAAGATAATTTCAATATATATATATATATATATATATATATATATATGAACTATAAGGAAGTGAGCAGAAAATGGTAATGAGCAACAACAGATGTTTCTTTCTTGGATGAGTAATTAGAGACAGAAATAGCATCTTGCAGAAAGCAGAAGAGATTTTATCACTAACTCTTCAGGAATTCAGCAAGATTTTTCACACAGATGCATAACTTTTAAGACATAAAAATGTGAGGAAGAAATGCAGAGCTGTAAGCTCCATGAGGCTATGTGTTGGTCCCACTCTTATGCACTGATGGATCAGGAAAAAGCCATAAAAGACTTCCCTGAAAAATGTATTTCTATATCTGAAATTGCATCATAATATATTCATTCCTTGGGTTTGAAGTGTGAATATCTGCATGTCACTGTGAATATACATTTCTCTACAAGTTGCAATATATCTTTTTTAAAATTAGGTGCTCTACACAGAAGTCTTGAGAAAATGCACCAGAACAGTTGGTTGGAAGGGAATGTTGTATGGCATAGGACGTTTTGCAGTAAGGAAGTAAAATGTGATTTGATACGAACCAGAAAAACACATCCTCCTCTCTCCCTATAACAAAGGTATCTCTTAATGAATGGGCCCAATGAAGACACTGGGTATTTAACAAAATATAAGAGAGTGAGTCTATGAGAGGTGAAGTCAGTTGAGGAAGAGCAACTTCTCTTGTGGTTTATTTTGGTCTATTTAGCCTTACTATATGGGAGAAAATATTGCTGCAGAATATTAATCCTTTGGCTTGTTCCTAACCCTAACCTATGAGCTATGTGCTCATAGTATTACTACTTTAAAGTTTGATCAGCTCCTTGATTGTCTTAGTCACTTTCTTTATTGAGATGCAAAACCTGACACCCACAATTTGGACACCCACAATAACAAAGGGAAGGTTTACTTTGGCTCACAATTTGTAGAGGTTTCAGTCCAGATTCTGCAGGCTTCAAGGCAGGATGGCAGGAGAGGGGACTGTGGTGTAAAGGAGAAATGCTCAGATCATCACCATCCAGAAGCAGAGGGAGAGGGGAGGAGCTAGGGAGAGAAACACTTGGGTCAAGCCCCAGTGACTCTCCCCTTCTGACCACAACCTACCTCCTAAAAGCAAATCAGAATTTCCATAATCTAATCACCTTCTGAAAACCCTGTTAATGAGTGTGAAATCTTCTAGTGCGACTCATGGTATATACCACAACACTGATGTCCTCTGGGTTTTCTTTGCTGCCATGCTATCTTCTGTCATGTTCTGAGCTCCTTTTCTGATAGCATCAACTCTGTACCCCTGGTACAGATCTACAAATTGGAAGAATTTGACACTAAAACTTTCATTTTCAAAATTGCATTGGGTAGGTCATTCTTATTAATTGTTATGGCTTAGATCTAGATGTCCTCCCAAAGCCTCATGCATTTTAGGTGGGACTCTTTTGGAGGCAGCTGAATTTAGAGTTTGTGATTGATTTGCAGTGCAATACTGGAATTAAGGGTGCTGGGATTAAGGGTGAGTGATTGCTGGATCAGTCCACTGACTGGACTAGCACCCCTCTAATACCAGTGGTCTGTATAAAATAAAAGGGGCATTTGCCCCTTTTGCTCTTGTTGCTTTTGTTACCTACCACTATCACACACTGTTGTCTCTCTGCCATGTGCCACCCTGCTGTGGAGCCAACTGATCATGGACTAAAACTTCTACAAATTGTGAGCTAAATAAGCCTCTCCTTTAATTTTAGACATCAGGTATTTTGCCTCAGCAAGAAGAGAAAAGTAACTAAGACATTAATTAAGCTAGATGTTTGAAGTCTCTCTTATCATGGCTTCTGTCATGCAATTTCTTTCTTATTTGGGGAAATCGTTTTTAAGTGTAATACTTTTCAATTTTTATTCATCTATAATTAGTCTTACTACTTTACCAGTATTCAAATGCCTGACATTAGAACTTGTGACCTTAACGTTTTGCCTGTGTGTGTGTTTTTATGCATGCTGTGCGTATCTGTTTGAATTACAGAGACACGTGGCTACACTCTGGAGTTTTTGCTATGAATTTGGACATTTGGGTCTTTGCTTGTTTCTAGTTCTGTCAGACCACATGCAGAATCACTAGGACCAAGTTGTTATTAGAAACAGCTATTCGATATTTTAGAAAATTTATTATCAAAGTTTATCTTATACCCTTGTGTTCTGGTGTATATTTATGTGATTCAGTTTTTCAGTGTTTGAAAAAAATGCCTGATATATGCAATTTAAAGGAACTTATTCTGGTGCAAAATTTCAGATGTTTTTGTCCATGGTTGGCTGAATCCACGGTTTTTAGGCCTGTGCAAGGCACAAAAATCATGGCATCAGGACATGGTGGAAGGAAGCTGCTCACCTTACACAGAGAGCACTTTCCTGTCTTTGTCATAGTCTGGGAAGTTGATATTTATATCTCATCCAGAAGTTATAGGAATTCTAGCAAGTTAATTCCAATCTGCCACTTCCATGGCTGCCAATGGCAAGAATAAAGACACCAACTCATATTTATAGTTGTAGGGAGCTAAGGGCATCCTAAGTCCAGCTAGGGTGGTGGTTAACTGGAAAAAAGGTCTCCACTCCGGGCTGAACCCAGGTTTTATTTATTCTCGATAAGATGAGTGGCCATGGAAGAATGACTGGAAAAGTGATGAGAAGTACTTGAGTGCTGTGAGCTGGGCTAGGTAAGTGGCCTAAAATCACCTATGCAATATGCAGAGAGAAGGGTGTGCTGAAAGAGTAATCTGCATAACACAATTTGAGGCAGTATCTAATGTTTTGGGGTCGTTGCTTCAGCTCTGATGTGTAACCTTTTATGCCCTGGGAAGTCATAGCTTCCCATCCTGAGGCTGGATCACAGCTAACAATGTAGAATGGCTCAACCTCCTGCCTGGCTCACATCTGTTTTTTGGGAGCTATGGGCGTGGGGTAACATTGACCTGTCTCCCTGTTTCAAAGGGTACCCATCAGCACCCCAGCTAGACCGATTTGCAATGCTTAAAGCCAGTCAAAGAGACAGGAAATATTCTAGCCAGCTCTGTACAAATCAATACATGGCCAGGTTTAGCCAAAATGGAGATAATTGCTCTTCTTTCAAAGAAATAATGATATGATCCTCCATAAGCTTCTGGCCGCCAGGAAGCAGGAAGAGTTGAAAACAAAGGAGAAAAGCACACATCCTACAAAGGCATACCCTCAGTGACCTTCCTCCTCCAGCCAGACACTATCCGTAACAGCCCCCTCAGCTTTGAACTCATTACTGGAGTAATCAATTGATGAAGAGACTCCCAGGCTTTAATCACATGCTGGAAGCCCCATCTCTGAGTTATCAGCCTTTGGGGGACATTTCTGATCCAAACTTAAAAACACATTTCTTAATTTTTATTCCTAATTTTAAATGATATTTTCCCTAATCCCAGGGAAATAACAGCAAAGAGAAGTATTTACAAATTCTTCATGATGCTAGAACTAAAGTGGGGATGACAGAGCCAATGGTGTTTTCTGAAGCAAGGTATGGTTTTTACTGGACAGATTTTATTGACCTTTTACCTCTGTGACACTGTGCTCATTAAAGTATAATAGTGAATGTGAATATTTATTAGATGGTGCTATCTTTTGATATTTTAGGCCATTATAGCACAATAGTTTTAAAATACTAAACACAAAAGAACTTACATTTCCATTTTCAAATTCTCTAGTAAAATTGAGTTCTCCACGCTGATAATCCTGTAATAATCCATTTGTAATCTAAGGTGTTTGAATTGTAATAGGAGGCACAAAATTGCAGTGCCCTGGGTGATGAAAAGTTTCTGTGCCAAATGCTCCACACCTGTCAATAGGCTGCTTGTAGTTCCAGAAAATTAAGGCGTGTTTAATTCATCGTGTCCTAGGGGGGCAGCCCCATTACTTGTAACAGGTGGTTCTCTAATTGTGACCCATTGGGAAAGTGCAGGGGTTAGTGTCTCAGAAAAAGATAACACTGCACCTCTCTGAACTACTGGGTTCACATGATCCTTTAACATTTGGAGCAACTCAGACTCACTGAGAACTGTGTTCTCAATTGTATATAGTAGTCTATTATGTTTCTTTCCCATCTTACACATGTATTAAAGTATTCTGCTACTTCGTGAAATCAAAATTTCACAAATATCCAATGAGAGGTTAATGTTCATTGAAGAAACCATTTGCTTCCTCTTTCTCTAAGAAAGTGTATTGAATCTGCAAGGATTGACTGGCAAATTCTCATGTATTACACTAGTTCTTTGAGCAGAATAGAAAAAAATATACAGTGAAATCAAATGTAAGTAAGTTTGTCATTAATTCTTTTTAAGTATTTTCAGCTAAGTCATACTCAAGTATAAATTTTTAAGGGAAGTATCACATCATTAAGTTTAGTACTTTGTTTAGTCATTTAAGTTTTGTACTTTGAAATCCATTGTTAAAGTCCAAAATATATAAAATTCAGTATTCAATATATAAATATATGTACACTTATAAAGGCTATATACATATATAGGCTGTATAAAGTGTTAGGTTTTTGGAGCAATAAGAAAGCAGATATAAAATAAAAAGTAGCCTTTATTCCGAGGACATGAAGAGAAGCCCATGACTGTAGCCGGTTTGGTTTTCTCTGACTCGACCATGGGGCATGGGTGACTGGATGTGGCACTTAGGGAGCGAATAGATGACATGCGAGGAGCTGATTGGGACCTTTCTCATGCCACTGGGAAAGGAAAAAGGAAGTTGTCATAGGGGAAGGAGGGATCCTTGATCCCGCCTCCCATTGCCGTAATATCATGTAACTTATTCTAGGGCAAAATCCTTTCATTCCCGTCTTTTTATTGTTAGGGAAAGGAGGAAGTCTCTCTCTTACTACTTCCTGCTGAAAGGAGGCGCCATATTGGGGTTTAGGAAGATTGACGGGATGATGGTTGATGCCCATGTAGAAGCTGGTACCGGGTATTTCAGCCAGGACAACTTAATCATTGGTGAACACCCGCATCTTAGACTGGAAAAACAAAGAGACAAGGTGCTATGAGGAGGCGGGCCACTATCATATTTAAGGACCAAGGGGAAGTAGAAGGAAAGGTGCCTTTGATTTAAATATGCCATTTCATCAGGGCCATGGTGAGGGGGACTTCTGAAAAATAAGTGTGGGGTTAGGAGGAGTGAAGTTATGAGAAAGGTAATTATTCCCTCATCTGAAAGGGTAAAAATTAAAAGTATAGGTAGGCAGGGCTTGTCTCTGATCCAGGAGTTGAGCTGGAAAGAATAAGAAGCATGAGGAATATAAAGCGTGATAACAAAACATAAAGGCTATGTATATATATAGCCTTTTTTAAAATTCTCAAAGCACTGAAATTGAGTGATTGTTTTAAAAGTTTGCAATTTTATTCTTTGTTTGTAATTGCCTACATTCAAATGAAAGATACAGTACAATTCTTAAGCTTATGTGTTTGATTTATTTCACTCAACATTACATCTTCCAGGTGCATCCATTTTCCTACAGAAGTCTCAGATTTGTCGTTCTTTATAGCTCAATAGTATTTCATTATATAGATGAAGGATGAGTATTTCAACCACACCTCTTACCTTTCCTTGTAAATAATACAGGAAATAGAAGTAAGTGATCTGACCACTGGCATGGGAAGTATCCAGTGTTCCTATAGAGGCTTCAAGTGAGATCAACCAGCCTGCTGTGTTTTCTTGGGAAGCTGTTGCCAACTTGACTTGCGTTTTTTACCTGTATTTTCTTTTGTACCTACTTCACTTTTCTTTTTCACTTACTTTTGTTGCCTTCAGTTTTTGCCATATGGGGTCAGCATATTGGATCTGCTGCATAGTGGACTAGAATGAAACGCTGTTCTTTAATAATCGTATTTATTTGAAAGATGTGGGGTGACTTCAGTGCTGTCTTACCCAGCAATGAAACTGTAGATATATGAACTTTCTCTACAGATAATAATATTAGAATATTAATGACAACTACAAAAGACAGATGTTGATCTGTGGCTCAGCTATGACAACAGCATAAAACTTCGCCAATGTTGTAAAAAGAACAACATTGAAAAATTAGTATTGCCAAGATCATTACCATATATAAAGGCAAGAGCAGTGTTCTCATCTCATACAATGAATACACTGATAAGAACAGATACTACACTTGATCTTAGCCAAAAGGCCGAGAAGCGATCATAAAATGAATAAAAATAGAAGACATATGTGAAGAGTTATCTGCCGAGTCGAGAATAATTGAGCAAGAAGGAGCATTTAGAAAAAACTATATTGGGAGAAACTTACATTTACAAAGATAAAAAAAAAATACCCCAATTAATTTTGAGGATAAAGTGACGTAATGTGTTATAATCAAGATTTCTGAAAATTTAAACCAGATGTTTGGTGTAAGTTGTAAAATACACTTTTTCCCCCAAACCAAATTCAATAAAGCGTTTTCATGTAAGTTAATTTGAGAGAATAGATTTTATAACAGATAAAGTGCCTGAAGAGTTAGCATATGGTCCAAAATGTAGCTCTGGGAAAACACTAGATTCTAATCTGCTGCTTTCTTAGTTGAATAAGTACCTTTTCTAAACAATTTGGCCTGTAATTTCTCAGTTTATTCATACTTTTATCTTTAATGGGTATAGATATTTGCAAAGTTCTTTGAAGGTATTAGCCCAAATTAATAATGTTTACACCTCCATAGGTGGTTGTCAAGTATTTACCTTTGCTCCCAGCTTAGTCTAGTCATTGTTTCAGGGTCCCGGTCCTGAGTCTCTCTCTTGAAAGTACACTTTCACTTCAAACCCTAAATATCCTCCAATATGCAAATCACATCCTACTCTTAATCAGTCTCTATTGTCTGCAAAGTCCTGTTCAAACCCTTCATTCTGCAAAACAAGAAATATGTTTCCATATTCATTTTATAGTGATTCCCTCCATTTGTCCTGCGTGTAATTCAACAGAGTTATTAAATATTTTCTGAAGTGGATTTGTAATGTCTAACTTCTTTCTCTCTTTTCCCATGGTTCCTTTTACTTAATGACACTAAAATAGATCCCTGGTATATTTTGAAGCTTTCTTTTATAGTTTCTTCTTATATTTTCTCAAACAAAATCCTTTTTCTTTATTCTTCTTCTACATTGTGTTGCTATTGGTGATATAGATTTATTCTTGTAGATTAAAACTTCTTCTAGGTCATTTACAGTATTTTGTCTTAATCATAGTGCATAGCATAATGCTTATTAATTATGAAAATAAGTGAGTCTGAATTTTCTTATAAAATAATAAGTACTATTTTATACAAATAAATTAATAAGTATGGCTGTATTTGTATAAACTAATAAGTATTGTGGATATATAAACTAGTAAGTGTTATGGATATATATCCATACATATATACATGGATGGATATGTATAATACATAATATATATATATGGATATGTATGTAGAGTATATAATACATATGTATGTATGGATATATATGTGTAGCACATAACACATATATATGTATAATGTATAATACAAATATATGGAGATATATGTATAATATATGTATATGTATGATACATAATGCATATATATTGATTTATATGTATAATACATAATATGTATATCTATATCTTTTTAGGGAAGAGGCAGGTTTTTCTGTCTTACTGAAGAAAGCTATTTTGAGAGAGTGACACAACAATAGTTACTTTACAATCATAATAAAACCCTATTCTAATGCTTAATTCTCCTACTGAACCCTCACTAACATCCACTGGTGAGTGTGTGTTTTGCCCAACAGCTGTCAGCTACAAAGGGACTATACGTTTTGTGACAAAAGATGTCAAAAAGGCTGAGAACTTAAGGAAAAGGACAAAATCACTTTAATGTTTTTAAAAAATGTAATTTAAATTTAGTATTTTAAATATTTTGCTATATTTTGTATTTTTAAATATCTAAAAACTGCAATGACAAAATTTGACACTTAAAATTGGACACTTTACTTTGGTTGAAATTCTTAAACTAGATTTAGAATTCTAACAGGTAAAACATCCTTCAAATCAATCCATTTATTTCGTGAATTAACACTGACATTTTGACAACTTTAATGTATTTGTTAGTGAACTTATCAAAATTCTGATTTTGAAATTCTTATTTCAAAGTTCTTTTGGCATTAAACTATCATATGCTTTGAATAATCTCATGATGAGGTAGAGTAATAATACCAACCATACTTCAGCTGTTATTTTTAATTTATTTTTTAAATAATACTTTCTTAGTGACTCTATAGGTAAATAAAAATCAGTAACCAAATAAATAATAAAGTAATGAATCTTATATTTGTATAATTTACTTTTACCATTTCCATGGTCTATTGTTATTCAGACTGTTTTATTGTCACAATATTGGCATGCACGTAGAGATAGAATAACACTGCATTCTACAGAGATTGACAGATCATTTAAGGTGGGTAAGCATGATTTATCTGAGCTGTTTTTAAGAGCCCACTAAGAAATGCATGACCCCATCTCATCCTACCTACAAACACTAACATTTATTTATGGCTTTTTATTTTAGCTTGTATATACTGAGTTTGAGTGGTAGCTAAAGAATTGTCTTTCTTTTAAATTTGATGATGGAAACTAGAAATCCATTATGATTATGATTAACAGAGAAGTTGCAATATAGAAACTGTTTCCATGAATTCATTTTGGTTCCGAGATAACTATTGGACATGCTATTCAATCATAATTTTCTGCTCAAGTTTAAATGAGTAGTCATTCTGGTGGAAGAAGAGAACTTGTTGTTTTGTTGGCTAGAATATTCACTCTTCAGTATTAGGGATTCATGAGTAGTTTCTGAAGTAGCAGCTATCAATTCACTGATGGAAGTATCTGAGAGGTAATCACTGTTTAATGTGTTGATGACTCTACCACCATGCTGAAGTGGGCTTTTATTATCTCACTTTGTAGATCTAATACTTTAACAAATTTTAAAAGACTTGAAGCCTCTTTTTCTCTGATCACTGGAGTGAAAACTGCTGCTTTTCCAATCATTGCAACAAAAAGTGTGGTGATATTTTTCTGAAAACATTCATTTTATCAAAATCCACTCTATAGCATAATGTCTCTTCCCAGGCAGACAATCATAAACCTGGTGATAATATTGTCTTCCTGAATACTGAACAGTTTTGTGGAAGATTTCTGGTGTCTGAGTCTGTTCAGGCTGCTATGACAAGCTACCATACACCGGGTCGCTCCTAAATGGTAGAAATTTGTTTCTCACAGTTATGAAGAATGGCTTGATAAAGCTGAAGGTGAGGGCAGATTTAGTGTCCTTCCTGTAGAGAGCTGCTTTCCAGTTCACAGGTGGTACCCTATCACTGTGTCCCCTCATATCAGAGGGCAAAGGAATTTTTCTGGGGCCTCTATTAAGAGGGCCCTAATCTCATATGTAAGAGCTTTGCCATTGGGTCTCAATTACCTCCCATAGTCCTGCAAAGTAAATACTATCACTTTGGGTATTAGGTTTTAGCCAGTGAGTTTTGGTGGGAAATAAGCATTCAATCTATAGCATCTGGGAGATAAATTTATTAGAGCAACAGAGACCCTTCTCTCTGGTTAGAAGAAGTTGTGGGAAGGGTTCACACACAGCTAAAATCTAACTTTATCTGCATTTCTCATTACTATAAATCAACTAAAGTCGACAGCCAGTTGTGCTTCTAACCAAATCCTCATCAATTTTTTCGGTTATTACAGTTAATGTTATCTTCAAAAGATGCTTTTTACATTCATAATTCAAATAAACTATTTTTGGTAAAAATTTCAAATACAAAGGCAAGAATTTATCAATATTTAGATGTTGGTTGAAGACGAAAATTAACGAAAGTGTTAGCAGTGTTTCAAGAAACTCATATGCGTTTAGTGAGCAGAGCTTGGGAGGTGTACATACATCACCTTTTCATGATACTTCTACTTGGTGTCTTATCTCTCGAATAGTATGACTGTATGATTCAGCCTTTAGTGTGCTGTCTCACATGTGCCCCACTCTGAATTCTTTTTAAAAGTCTTTTTCTAAACCTACACTACCTGGAAGGGATCAAAGCCTGTTCTAGTTAGTAATTTCTTTAAAATATATTTTTCTTTATATTTTATGACACCTTTCAATTTCTTACTGATCTGTATCTTTTATTTGCTTTCAAAAATTGACTAAAGTTACAGATTTTGTTCAAATTGTTCTGCTGCACTTTCTTAAGGTAAAGGACTCCTTGCCTGGGCTTTTTCATAGTTGACTATTGTCACAAAGTACTCACTTACTTGATTTCTTGTCTTTAGATAAATATTATGTGAAAGATTGGAAGAAAAGCAGGCAGGTTTTGGTTTATTGAAATAACTCCTGCATAACTCTACAAAGTGTCTATAATTTTCTGCTTTATTAATAGATGCTAAGCTGTGACTTGTGTTGCTTTTTATGAGCAGATCATTTGAACTATCTGTCACAATTACTGTTTTGCTCAAGATCATTAAACCCGAGTTTTTCCTGGGTCACTTGTACTGATCCCACATGGTCATCTTCTAAAAGGATGCACTCACAGAACTCAGCACACAGGGGTATTCAGGGATAAGATCTGTGACAGTGACACCGTAGAATACAGGCCTGGATCAGCTGTGGAAGAAGACACAGGGTCTTGAGTCTGTTTGCTGACTGCCTCTGCTCATTCTCTCTTCTGTTGGAGGTCACATTAATCTCATCCTCTTCCATCAATAACGGTGACAGCCATGTGTGTTCATTGTTTCTTCCCAGTTTCTTCCCTTAGTTCCTAGGTTTCAGCCAGAAGCTGATCAGGTCCTAGTGCACACCAAAATTCAAGAATTCCAGAAGGAAGTCACCTGTTCCCCAGAAGTCATGGTGTGTACAGCTTAGGCACAACCAACCAGTTTTATCAGTTAGGGAATTTCAGAAAAACCACATTCTCCAATGCCGGCAAGGAGCAACCTCGCAAGGACCAGGCTTTCTAGACAGCAGCCTCAGGTCTCCTAGACTACTCTTTCTCTGCTCAGGTGTACGACCCAGGAATAAATCCTCTGCATCCCCAAGAAGTTAATTAATTGGTCACTAAAACTGCAAGGGAGGCTGTGACACAGCATGGTCACCACCGGTTGGTGGCTTATGGAGAGAGTTTAAGACAGGTGAAGCTCTTTTTGGACTGCTTATGAAAAGGGGACAATTCTGTGATGATTTTAGTCATTTATTCATATTCTTATCAGTTATATTTTATGTAGGACGCCAGAGGAAAGAAGCAGGGTCACAGTTAATGCTGGAAAAAGAAGCAACTGCATGTTAACACAGGGGCAGCATGAACAGTGTTTTTCTGTGGGGCCTTTGCTTCATTCTCCTGAGGCATAATGCTGCAGTGTTCTTGTTTTTTCTTCAAGTGTGTCTGTGGAAAATCCTCACTTGAGGGTTGACATCATGAGAAATTGTCACTCGAATATTTCAGGAAAATTATTCTCCTGGGCCTATTGGGGCCTCACAGACCGTTGATATTTTATTGGTTTACAGTCACTACTGGTCTCCACTTTCAAAGACAGGGACAGGCACTGTGTCAAACACTTGGCCTCGCTAAACTGCTCTGGTGTTGGATGTAAACAAAGATGACCATCTCTCGTTTCCTCAAAGGGAATGATAAGCAGATATTGTCGCTATGTGGTTTAAGACATTCTAAACACCCAAAATACTATGTACTTTGATAGGAGTGAAGGAGTTAAACACTTTTTAAAAGCTGACAGTTTTATTCACGCATACATAAATTAGGAGATGCTTCCCATCGTGATTATGAATTCAGTGGCTGGGTTCGAGGTAGCAGGATTGCAGGATGCATATGATCCTGTTTTGTTGTAGTGCCTGCTATGCTTGTGTCCAGTCTACGCTGTCTTTCAGGCTTGGTTAGTTCTACATAGCCAGTCCTTCTTCCAGTCCTCAGTGTCCATACCTGCTAAATTTCTCTCATATTCTCCCTTCTCCTTCTTTATCTCTTCCTTCCCTTCCCTTCACAGCCTCTTGGAAATTGCAGTGAACATTTTGCCTTTCCTAGAACCATCAAATAAAGTCTTCTTCTTGGGCAGTCAGTGTTTCATCTGAGTACTTGCCTGTGTACCACATGTAGTGACAATACGTTTCATTGCTCTGTGCATCTTTAACATTCATGTGTGTATAACTGTCCTTTCACACAGCATATACCTTGATTTTTTTAGTCAACATTATGTTATTGACATTTATCTGAGTTGAATACGCCTCGATTGATTATTTTAAGTCATATGCCAGCCCAAAAGGGTATGTTAACATTTTAATGTATATTCAGAATGTCTTTCATCTGTCTCTCTCTGGGGCTGCTCTTAACATGAAAATGTTCTGCACAGTCCCTTCCCTAAGTTCATCTGAGGACTTCAAAACATATTTTCACCCAGTCAGTTGTCAACTGTCATGAGAACTCAAGGGCCTTCAGTGACTTGTGTACCGAGACATTGGTTGATTACTCCAAGAAGAGAAAAAGTGATGCTGAGTGAACCAAATTAGACCCAATTTTCTTTTTTTTTCCCCCTGAATTTTGTTTGACAGACTTTCACAAAAATATGTAATTTTTCCCCCCTGAATTCAGCTAGGAGGATGAGGTTGTCAGAACTAAAAATAACCCTGTACCCAGACATCCATAATGTGAAGGAAGTTCAGAAGAATTAAAGCGTTTAAAGATATCATTGCTGCTGCCGCTGCTGCTCCAAAAGCTTTTAGATAGATAGAAGTGATGAGTTAGTTCTATTTGACCTGCTTCCATTGTGTCTAATGCCTATTTAAAGCAAGAATTTTAAGACTAATTATGAAGGTATAAAATGTTACATTGCCATCACAGCAAAAAGCCCCTAAATCTGTGAAGCTTCCAGAAAATATATTTTATTTCTCACTTGGTGACGCATTACATGGCCCCACTTTAGCTGTTTCCTCTGGCCCCACCCAGACTGGGTGACAGGCTTTATTTTCCTTGTCCTTTTTTTTTTTTTTTTAATCTATGCTTTCAGGTATTGTGGGATACTTGGACCACAAAGGATGTCATAACTTTTGTTCTCTCTAAAAGAAGTGTCTTCACTTTTGTCACGAGGCTGAGAAAAGTTTCATTGTATTTTTTTTATATGAATCTGGTCCATGGGCAGGTGGTGTGCTGAGATTTGAACAGCTTGATGAATGATTTGGCTGGGCATAGCAGTGTCAAATAATGTATTTCAGCTGGCAGTCTCAGTGAAACAGAATAAGGCAGCTGGTTTCTGTTACATATTGCAGTCCTTGGACCCTCTCAGCTCCCAGGTGTTGCTGGCAAGGTATAAATCCCACCCTTCTTCTCTCTCCTGCTTGTATTTCACCCAGAGCTGCCTATTCAAGTCTGTTTACCCAGTGACCGCAGTCACTTGCAGGAACCCTTCTGTCTCAGGGCAGATGTATGCTCTTTGTTTGCTGATATATTGAGTAATAGGATTCTAATCAACCAATTTCCTGGGGCTAATCACAGAGGACTGAGGGAATTATTTCATAAAGCCTTCTCTTATGAAAAGATGCCTTGATTTTAGGAAGCTGGTGAATTTACTCCTACATCTCACTATTTGCTAATAGTGATAATTAACTTTTCATCGTATGTTCTAGACAAAATTATAGAACCTTTTTCTTTATAAACAAGTAGCATTGCCTTTGCTTGTATAAAGCAGCCATTATGTTAGATAAGAACATTAAAATCTTCTTCAGAGGCAATATTTGTCTTTTAATTTTGTCCCGTGGACCATAAGAAAATGTTTAAGCTCATTTTTGGTAATCTATGTATATTACTATTTTTTTTTAATTCATGAACACATCTCTTATGAGATTATAGGGGAGGTATTGGAGTAAGAACAAAATGATGGTAGAGGAGAGAAAAATGGGATGCCATTTCCAGTCGTGTTAATCTTGATTTGAAAAATGCTTCATCTACAGAAGTTGCAGAGGATTTGAGAGATTTTGAAGAACTAACAGAATTTTTAGATGGTTAAATGAGGAGGTAGCACTGAAGAGAGGGAGATGAGAACAGGATAACCAATTCTTGTTAGGGAAAATATGTCATGAACTTGGTTTAGAGCCCTTAAATGGAGGTAAATATTAGGTATTAAGATACAGTAGATGGTTGGTCAGGTGGTCTTGGGGTTAGGACATAGCTGGATTGGGAGCCATGGTTGTTGAAGTCCTGGAGAGTAAATTTGGTGCCTGAAAGGATGAAAAGCAGGTAGATTCTGAGAATTTGCAAATCCCTAAATTTTATAGCTATACCGCGAAGCTGCAGAGTCCTGCACCCAGGAGGCCAGTGAGGGTGTGAGAGGCTGTGACTTGAGATGGGCTCTAAGTCCAAACTATCCCTTGGAATGTGAAAAATCAGCACCTAAAATAGCAAAATATCCCACTATTTTCTATTACTTACTTATTTGATAATATTTTGGACTGATTGAGTTAATCACTTGTGTTTAATTTCACTATAACACATATAGCTCCCTATATAATAAACTTGAAATTACACCCATGGCCTGATTTTTATTTTTGTGGGTGATGTTTTTCTCCAGGATACAAATCTCTCTTCAGCATGATGACGCCTCAGCATCTAGGCAGTTTCTCATGATCATATTTTTCAAATCGATTGTCCAAACGTGGTCAGAATAAGGTCCGAATATTACAGTTGATTAATTTGGCTCTAGTTCTTACAGATTATCTATTTATGTATTTTTGTTAATGTATTTCTGAAAGAAACTTAATCATTAGATCTGTAGAGGTTCCATGTTTGTATTTTACATTTTTGCATGCAGTATGTTTCTCTGTCCCCACGATTGCCTATGATTTGGTAATTTTGGAGGTATAATTCAAATAGATTCAAATTCTATTTTTTAAATTATTACTTCACTAGTGGTTTGTGCCTCTATTAGGAAGGACATAACATTGGGTGATATTTTAACTTTTTTATTATGATGGTTTTTAATGATGTTAGGGGCTAATCTTTGCCCTCATTAGTTACTTGGGGATTGAAAAATAATGATTTTCTAAACCTAGCATTCAGTTTTTAGCTAAACTACTGTTATAAAATTACTATTTCTTTGTCATTTGGTTTGTAAAATTCAGGATTAGTTTGCACAGGAAAGAAAGGGCTAATTTGTGATTCCTCCCCTTTATAGTCCAATTTAAGAAATGATTTAGTAGTATTTATTTTCTGAGTTCACTGCATTCTCTAGTAATAGGCAAGGATTGTCATTAGTTTTACCAACTTGTTGGTAGCAATATAAAATTGTCCCTTGTGGGCCAATGGCAGCGTCTTCAAGTTGGCTGGGTTATTTTTGTCAGACGTGAGGTAGCTCTGTTATGTTTTGTTATAATAAGATTTTTGAGATTATCTTGCACATTTTCCCCCTCCTGGAATTAGGTATTTTTTTCAAGGAGCCATAGCTGTTTGGTGGGACGTAATTTAGACAGTGAAATATAGTTACTAGGATACTTACTGTTGCTGAGTTGGTTATCGCTTCTGAATCTTTTCAGTAGATGAAAATAGGAAATGCCAATTTTATTTTTGAGAGGTAACATTGAGTTCTTGCTGATACTTTTGATTCAGATGCAGTGTTGTAGAGTTTTAACTCAAACTCATAAGTCTTACCATTTGTATCTCTTTCCTTCCTAGCTAAAAAATGCCAGTTCTTAATAATGCCAGTACATTATTTATTTATGTTATTTCATAATACACTATTTCATAGTAATAGTACAATGTCTTTGATGCCGCTTATGTATGTTTGCAGTTCTTTCTGTCATGGAGCTGTGTCTCGCCAGGGGTTTTTAGTTAAATTATTGTGTTTCATGTTACTCGATATTGTCTCTGTGGTTATGCCAACAACTGGTTACATACAGTTAGACTGATTTTACAATTGCTTGTTAGAAATTTAAAAAAGATAAATTTTATTTCATTTTCTTTTATGATTATATGGATTCTTTATAGTCCTCCAAAATAAATTGAGACCAAGACACACATATTCAGAGAAGTGTTAGTGTGCCCATTCCTTCTATTGGTAATCATTTAAAACTTGTCCAATATTTCCATAGTTATTTTTTAATAAAATGCATATTCTATTTGTTTATGCGTGACTGCCGTCTACATCTCTCCTTATCTCTCCATCATCATTTCCCTCCTGCAATGATGATAGCAATTCTGATAGCAATTCATGTGTATTTTTCTACACCACATTTTGCTTGTAACAATTTTCCAAAAGAATATATATTGCTGTCTTTTACTTTTTATAGCTAATGGGAAATCTGTTGCTTGCCTATACCCTGATTTATTCAGCCCCTTGCTAATGAATATGTTAGTATTTTTTGTTGTTCTGCTACTAAAAACAGTGTTACAATGAGTAGTCTTGTGTACAAATATTTTCCTATCTTCACCTGTGTGTATGTGGTATAGAATCCCTGAAGAGAAATCCCTGAATCAAAGGGCAAGTACATTGTAATTGTGCTAGATGGTTTAAATTTGCCATGTCTCCAAGGAGTTGTACCATTTTACATTCTCATCAAAATATGGGAATATGCCTGCTCCTCTGTGTCCAAATTTGTTGTCACATGTGAATTTTTGGGAATGAATAGGTGAGAAATTGTATTTCAGTGTAGTTTTAATAAATGTGACATAATTATCTTCAGTAAATTAGACAGATCTTCATTGTGTACTTCCATGAGGTTAGACAAATGTGTACAGTGTGCAATCCACACTGCTGTCAGGGTGTGTAACTGCACCCTGCAGAGTTCTCTCCTACAGTGTGTCGTGTGTTCCCAGAGATCACAAATATTCTGATTTCTATCACCATATATTAATTTTGCAAGCTTGTGACATCATATAAATGGGATTATATAATATGATATCTTTTGTATCTTTTTTTGATTAAAATCATATTTTTGAGATTTATTATATATGTTAGCTTTTATTGTTAAGTAGTGTTTCATTGTTTAAATGTATTGCTTATTTATTATATTGTTCTTATAGTTGGATTTTTCTTAGTCCATTTTGTATTACTATAATAGAATACTTTAGAATGAGTCATTGTATATAAAAAGAAAGACTAAGACAATTGTCTTGAAAGTTTTGCTCTTATTCATAAGGAAGATATTAACATACTTGTACAAGTCTTTCTGGCGATATATTACTTTCGGGTAGACATTCAGGTCTGTAATTGCTGAATCATAAGTTATATAAGCATTTAAATCTGTGAAAGACTACTGAGTAATTTTCCAAAGTACTTGTACTAATTAGCAATATATGAAAGGACCAATTGATCCACATCCCCTTTAATATCTCATTTTAATTGTTGCCATTCTACTGGCTATTATTGACATTTCATTGTAATTTTAGTTTTTCTTTGCTCAGTAACTATATTTTAATATACTTCAATTATCTAATTATTTTGTGATGCATAGTCTGAGTATTTGGGAAGAATTTTGCTTGTAGAAGTTCTTTAGGTATTTTGAACATCAGTCCTTTCCCTGACTACCTGCCATTCTCTGTCTGTCTGTCTCTCTCACTGCTCCCCCCATTTTATCTCACTCAGTTTTCTGAACTATTCATTTTCTCGCTGCTGTGTTTTGGTAAACAAAAGTTTGACTGTGATGAAAAAATCAGTTTAATGGTTAGTGATTTTTGTCTTCTAAAGAAACTTCTAACTCCAAATTGCTGCTTTTTAAAAATGTTATTCTATGTTTCTTTTAGGGTTTTCATAATTATAGTTTTTGTGCTTATTAAACATTATCTTAATTTAGTTTTTGAATGTCATTTGGTATATTGCTCAAACTTTGCTTTTTCCAATGTAGCTTTTTGACTAGTACTGAACAATTTGATGAAAATGTTCTCCAGTGTTCGTTGGATTTCACTAACAGTTTGTGAAAATTCATGTGAATTTATTTCTAGACTATTTTGTTTGATTAATTTTTTGGTTTTCTATAGCACCCTATCTTTAATACTATGATTTCATGATGAGTCTTATAATTATCTAGTGGATATCATCCCATTTTTTAAAACAAATTTGTTTTGGCTATTTTAGTTCTTTTATATTGCATATACATGTTTGCATTCAGGTTCTACCAGAAAGACTTATGAGATCTTCACTGATGTAACACTGAATCTACTACTTTGTAAAAATGAATTAATTAATAAAAATGATGGTACAGATATTCAAAACAAAATAATAGGAAATTAACCATGGTTAATATTTTGCATATTATCTTCAAACTAGTTGTTCAGATTACAAGATATAGGCATGAAACAATGACCTAACAATGGAAGCACAAACCATTCTTTTTGATGAACAGAGATTAGTAGTATAACGTAACCCCTTCCCTTTTTTCCTCTTTTTGCCTATCCCAGTTTTTTTTTACATTTGAGCAGTTTTTTCTCCTTGTGGTTTCACAATATCTATTGTATATTTTGGATACCATTTACTCTTTCAGTTTTTTACCCTAGGGAGACAATGCAATGTTTACACATGCGAGTTTGATTCATTTCACTTACATGTATGGTCTAAAGTTGCCTTCACTTACCTATAAAAGCCAAGTTTATTACCTATATTGTTACTTGTTAGCATGGTAAATCTCTATCTTCTGAGTCTAATTCAGTTTCTCTCAGCAATATTTTTAGTGTTCAGTGTGGGTGTTTTTTATGCTTTTTGTATATTTCTTCTTATGTACACTATGCTACAGCAAATACATCATTTGAAACAATTTCCAATTGTTTGTTGCTTCTATATAGAAATACATCAATTTTTTGGATTTAGTTTGTATTCTGAATCTTTGGTATAGTCACTACCTAGATTTAGTAGCTGTTTAATTTCTTAGGGCTTTGTATAAAAACAATCAGAATATCTGAAAATGACAGTTTTTCTGCTCTCAAATCTATTATGTCTGATATTTACTTTGTGCACTAAGACCTCTGTTTTCAATAAAAGTGATTATAGCAGAATGTTTTCCTTATACTTTTTTTTTTTTTTAGAAAGTGCTTTTGTTCAACATAGCACCCAAAGTATAATGTCAACAATAGAAATTGTTGGCAGATATCCTTTATCAGGTTGTGGCAATTTTCTTCTATTTCTGTTTCTTTAAACACTAAAAGATAGACATTAAATTTTGTAAAATTATTTTTCTGCACTCACTGAGATGACCAAATGATTTTTTCTATTTCTGTACTAGGTTGTTACAGTAATTGATTTTCACATAGCAGAGGAAGTTATATGCCAGGGATAAATCCTACACAGGCATGCTATATTATTTTGCTACTATTTTGTTAAGGACCATCTTTTTTAAAATATCTTTTTCAGGTTTTGATAGTAAGGTTCTTATTGACTTGCTGAGTTGGGAATAGTTTCCCACATGTATTCACCTTTTATGAATAAATGTAAGTACTTGCTGATGTGTGTTTTTCTAAGTTGAACTTTCCTTATATGTATTTAGTAATTTTCTGAATAAATTTTTAAACATTGCATGTATGAAATGAGTGAACTGCCAATGTTTTTCTCCTTATATAGCTTATTTCATTGTCATATGAATTTATTTTTGTGTCTATAGCTGATTATGAGATTATTACTCTCAGAAATCTTTCAGATAGTTAACAAGTTGATTTTCAGAGGCCCAGTGTTGGAATGTGATGTTTCCAATATACTTCTATGTTGAACAACTCTAAGTGAGAGGTCATCCATTTACAAATAGGTTTGTTTCAATTTACTTCCTTTGTATCATTTTTTCTCCTGGTCTCAAAATGAACAAACAAAATCAAATTTTAAAATGAAATACGTTAAGATCATGAATACTATTCTGTAGAAATTGCTAAATCATATAAAAAACAGAGGCCATACTGATCCAGAGACCAGTGATGAACGCCTGCAGCATGGAGAACTGATCGGTTCGGTTCCAAGTGTTCAAATGTGCATTTGAGAACAATCTCATTGACACAGCATGGAGTAAGGATGCCAATGGGGTGAGACTGTAAGTAGTTGAGAGATCATAGCAGTTGTTTAGGTGACAGATGATAAGAGACAAACTCCTATTGTGGCAAGAGCTGTGGAGAGAAAAGTCATATTGCATACACGTGGTCAAGCAATTTCAGGAAGGATGGAAGGATCCTAGGAAACTGATATCAGGTGGCATGTTTTCAAGCTTTTGACTGTATTCTCTCCCAAAATCTAGTCTGAGCAACTGTAGCTTCACAAAGTGAAATGGAATTTTCTGGAGAAAATAAATTATATAAAACTGGACACTTTCTACTTCTTTTAGATGTTACCTAGTCCTTTGGGTCTAAAGGCTTGGTCTCTTTCTAGTTTTATATATTTTCCATCAGATTAAAAAACAAAGAATTAAACGAAGGCTCCAGTGCTTAGATTCTCTTGAAGGAAAGTGTTGGAGTGCATTGTAAACTAAGGGCAACTTATTTGAACTCTTCTACGTGACTTTAGCTTGCTGAGAATCCATTTTTAAAAATAATTGGCAAAGTGGCTTTTAAAGTGTGAAGTTTTCAGATTTTCTTAAAACCTTAGTCTAAGTGAAAAAGGTTTTGCTGTGTACTGAGATGTATTGGCATGAGCTTATTTCCTGGACATATGGATTGCAAAATAAGCTAAAGTGTGGAGAATTAAATGAGATAATTTATGCAAAGTCCCCAGCATAATGAGCACATAGTAGGCATTCCATAAATAGTAACTATAGGCTTTAGCTTCAGAAACCATTAAAGACTGTAGTTACAAACATGAATATGGATCAAATTGCTCAGGAAGAGTGTATGAGAGAGAGAGGAGTGCAAGGGTGTAAATCTGGGAGGTGCTGGCATGTCAGGGAGGACAGGAAGTGAGGATGTGATGGAGGAAGCTGGGAAGAGATGGGGCTGGAATCAGAAGCAGATGGGGATAGGGCTGCAGCACGAAAGCCACAGGAAGGAGAGGAGGACAAAGGCATGGAGCTGTGTGAGAAAGGACTGAAGGCACTCAGAGTGTAGAGACTCATTTTCCTGCGGGGTTACCGGTGAGCTTAGTAAGACTGCATTTGTAGCAAAAGGGGGAAGATATAACTTGGGGTTTCCTGAACCACACAGAAAGACTACAAGGAGACCTGGAAAGCTGTATGAGAAGGGCTATGCCTTATTCTGAGAATACTCATGCATCTCTTAAAGCTCTCCCTGTAACAGGTAATAAATAACTGGTGACAAGGACTTGGCCACTGAGTTGTCATAATCAAGCTTTAGGAGACATAAAGTTTTCTGATGAAAGGGTCTCCAGGGGTAAATCATCCCAAGTCAAAACATAAACCTGCTGACTCTGAGCTGCTCAAGGGCAGAAGCATCTTGTTACTCATCTGTGTATCGAAAGGCTGCCCTAGGCCCTGTTGCTCAGGTGATGCTCCAGGAAAAATAAAAGACTGAAAATATAAAGTGATTTGACTTGGACTGACACTAGAATCAGAACTGTACTTTTGTGACATTCAAATTAGAGTAATGTGCCAGATTTAGGAATAGGAAAACAGTTTTAATTAGTAATAAATAGCCAACTTAATGATGAGGAGTAGACATCAGATGAAATATCTTTCTTGAGGCCATCAGCTACATGTACACAATTGTTTTCGCTTCTGTATTTACTTCTTTATAATGGACTTTGGCTTTTACTTGGTCTTATGAGTAAAGACAAGGGAGAAGTCATATGAGCTAACGCACTGTGCCTGGCAGGAGTAGGAATTTAATTAGGTTTTCAAAAACATCAGTACCTTATCAATGTGAATGACTAAAAGCAAAGGTTAAGCCCTTGGGATGAATTTAAGCTGTAACAATAATATTTTGTTTCAATTTATCCTTTACAGAAATGTAGTGGAGTTAAATGTATGTTCTTACAATAGCTCCTTCGTAAGAAACATATAGACTGGTTTTCTTTTCTTTTCTTTTTTTTTTTTTTTGTAAGAAGGCAGTGTTTAATTAAACATTGAAGATCCAAATTGTTGGATCTTCATGAAAGTGGACAGTTATGGGGTAATTCCTCAAAGGTAACACTAGTGAATATAGTAAGAGATTAGTCTATATAGAATTTAGAAGTGGGAGGTACAAAGCAAGTGACAAAATGTGGCATAATTGATTACATGCATTGAGACATATATTGACAGGCAGGCTGGTCTTGAACATATTTGTTGAAACAAAGGAATTGTTTATCATAATATAGAAACACTCTGGGAACAAGGGGAGGAGGCCTAGAGAATGAACATAGTTAAGGGCATTACAGTAATATAGGAGCTTTCTGGGGAGGGGCCCTTGAATTAGCCCAGGGTGCCATAAGGTACAGACAATTGCTGGGACTCAGTGCTCATCAGAAGTGTGCAGCTGGGCTTCAGACACTGTTGAGGTCAACTGAATTCAGCAGAAACAGCAGAACAGAAAATTAGTCAGAGACCTCTAATTGATCATGAAAATCTATAAATCTGCTACTTTATAAGTGTGTTCTTACATTATAATTGTGCTCTGACATTCCTCCCTGTTTCCACTATAGAGAATCTTCTCCCTCAGTTTCCCCAGTTTCTTCAGTAGCAAGGGGCTGATAAGAGTGAGTAGCTAGTAAAAGAAGTCAGTAGTGTACAGCTTAACAACTGGAGGGTCTATACATTGAACTTGAATTTGAAATTCCTAATGTCCTGAATTTTGTACATTCCTAGAATGCTAACAGTAGTATACATAAGGGAAACATTTTTACTCCTGGCAGAGATAGTGGAAAATAAGCAACCCAAGATTACTATTTATAAAATAAAAAGAACAAAGACAACCTTTCTGGTAATCTCCTAGTGTGCTGGAGTTGCAGCCCAGAGAATAATAGTTAATATTAAGGTTAACAGATGCTATGGAACTAGGAAACAAGCAGGATAACAATATCTTGAGTCTATAACTCAACAAAGCAAAGCAAGGTGCCCAGAAAAATAGTTACACCAATGTAAAAGAGAAGAAAGGCAGCTTTGTGAGAAACCTTCTAGTTCTCTAGGAGCATAACCCAAAGTCCTGGAGCAAGCACTAAAATAAATGAGGAAAAAAGGAGGAAAAACCCAATGAAGGTAGCAGAACATACAGGCAATCGGAAAAGGCACTCCCGTGTACATGTCCAGTCCGTCTTCGACTGTGTGTTGCTCTGCCAGTTTCTGGGGAGGCAGAAGCAAGGTTTTGAGTGTGTTGCCTCTTCAGTGTTGTCATGAGTGGATCTGACCTGTCAGGACAGGTCCCCCAGCAGTTGTCAGGATGAGCTCAGTGGTGGATTTGGGGCTGGGTTTCTGCTAATTTTATTATGAGGCATCCTCAGTGTTAGTAAGGAATTCCTCTGGTCAGCCACAGGAACTGTAAACAAGGACCAGCAAATAACTTGTAACCCTGGCACAGTTTAATTGCAGTGAAGTCTATTTGGAGATCTTCAAAAGAACAGAGTCTCACATCTTGAATTTCAGGTGGTGATCGAGGGCCTGTTGCGACCTCAACAGCCAATTTCGTGGCCTTATCCACTTTATGATGACATCCTGTGGACGTGAACTGGAGTGAAGACATACTGGGAATATGCGTAAATATTTCAGCATAACCTGGTACCCAGACTCAGCAGAAACCAGGTTTCCCTTTTATAGTTAGGTCATGGGATGGAATAGATGGCCTCTTTTCTCTTTGGACCTAAGTGTTGAAGCTCCTTTTTAAAAAAATCAAATATTTCATTATGACATTGTTTTAGATATCTTTTGATTATACTTTTTGTCAGATGTTCAAGCCCAACTTAAATGGACACTTGTACTAATTAAAACTAACCTCTTGCCAACTATCATGGTCAGTTAAGTCTCCTCAAGATTTGCCTTGGAATCATAGAGAGAGCTTCCAGTCCTTGACAGTGTCAGCCATCAGGATGAGTCATGGCCATTGCTTGACCAAGTCATTTTCTGTGAAAACTTGGGAGATTTTTTTTTCTTTCTCCTGGTGACTCTTCTTATTATATTATATATATCACAGATCACTTTCCCCTGTGGTCCTATAATCTCCTTGGTCAGAAAACCAGGGACTCACAATGTATAGGGTGTCATAGAAAAGTTTCCTTTTTTGTCCTGGTTTTTCATTGACATTGGAGGGTCAAGGCCAAAATATTGGCTATTCTCTTCACCCAGTTACCTTTCTAGATTTGGTCTCTAAACCTCAGTTATTGAACACCCAGAAGAGAAGATCAGTGAAATTAGCATTGTACTGGGAATGGTGAGCATAATTATAATTTTATCTGACTATCAAGCATTTTAGAATATAAACTATAGCCAGAGACCTGTTATTTCTTATTAACTACTAATGTTCTAGTTGAATTTCTGTAGTGTTACCAGAAAACAGTTCTATAGTTTTGCAGAGAAAAATTGAGATAAAATATCATACATAGTATTTTAGTGTAACAGTCATGTTAACACTTTTGTAATCATCTCTGTCTAGTACATAAGTTTTCACCTAATTTGTTCTCCTTTAATAGGATGTCATTGAAGAAATTTGTGACATTGTTTGGATTGCTTACTGTCTAAGTATCTCTAAGTATAGTGGCACGTATATAACATATACATTGCAAAAGTTTTTGTTTAACAAAATTAACATTTGACTGGTGACCTCATGTTGGTTTGACTTCAACTTCCTATCACAAGTGGCTTATCCAAGTGCCTAGTCCATGACACATTTTAATTCCTCCCTGGGTCTAATGAGGTCCTCGCTGTTGTGCAGAGGCTTCCTCCCCTCAACTGCTGAGCAGACTCTGAGAAAAAGTCAGAGGTTATGCCTTGATCATCAGATGGGAGTGAGCCCTAGCAGCAGCCAGCAGGGCCTGCCACCAGTGACCTAAGTGGTCAGCAAGGCATTTTCTAGCCAACACACCATAAATGCTGCAGGAAAATTCCCAAGCCAAATCAAACCAAAAGGAAGACTCTTTGCAACTAGGAGATAAGAAGACAGTGTTTAATCTTAAAACCAGCTAACTGTTGCAGGGTAATTCCTCAAAGGCAATAGCCTATATGCTGGTTTTCAGAATGATGGGTGAACTTACATTCAGAGTCCTTGTTACTCCACATGCTTGTAAACATTTTGATGGTCACATACTATTGCTATTTTTACCATATTAATAGGAATTGCAGTCTCTCTCCTTGGTGTTTTAACTTTCCTTTCTCTAATGAATGATGACACTGATGGATCTTAATGTGCTTATTTGCCCCTATATCTCTTGTTTGGTGAAGTGTCCACTCATTACTTCTGCCCATTATTTAACTAGAGGTGTTTAAATTAGTTTTGAGAGCCTTTAATGTAGTTCTGTGTCTTGGTTACTTTTCTCTCATTGTTACAAAAAAAAAAAATCTGATGCCCAAAATGAAGGAAGGAAAGTTTATGTAGCTTACAGTTTGTGGAGGTTTCAGTCCATACTTAGCTGGCTCCAAGGCAAGGTGACATGGCTAAGGGATAACTGTTCATGGTGGCTGTGACAGATACCAAAAGGAGAAAAAGGGCAAAGAGGGAGGAGCAAGGCTTTTCCCCTCCCTTATAATGTATGTGGGCTACCCACCCCATGGTGGGTACATCACTCACACTGCCAATCCCAGCAATAGATAATGAAGCAATCACAACCACTAGATTCAGTTGCCTTTGAGAGGCCTATTGCCCAAGACTGTATGAGGCTCTGGGGGTACATCCAGAAATAAGCTATAACATTCTGCCTCTGGTCCCCCAAAGATTCATGCACATCACTTTATGAGAGAGATATTTAGTGCTTCTTTAAGAGTTGCCAAACACCTAAGAGTTTCAGTATTACTGAAAAGTCCAAGCCCTAAGTCTCCTCCAAGATGTGAGACAGATTTAGCTGTGAGCCCCTGCACAAAGGAAAACAAAGTTAAATACTTGCAACATTCAATGGTGCAAGATGAAAGTTTGTTACAAACAAACTTTGTACAATAGTACAAAGTTACTACTTTGTACTATTGTACAACTATTGTACTACTGTACAATGAAACAAACTTTGTAACTTTTATCTTGCACTATTGTACAAAGTTTGTTTGTACAAAATTACAAAGTTCCGAATGTTCCAAACAAGAAGATATAAAGGACTGGAACAAAAGCAAGTTTAAAATCCATCAGAGCAAACATTAAGTCCGGTAGTTCCATGTCTAACATCTGAGCCTATCTGGTCTTGAGCTCCAAAGGACTCCACCTCCACAGCACTCTGCTGATTATGGCTCCCACGGCTTCTTTCTTGGATTAGCTTTGCTCTCTCCTTGCAGATTTCCTTATGAAGCTGCAAAGGGTGGAGACTTGGTTTTTGCAATGCCCTCAGGTCAGCTTTTTATATTCTCCTGTTCCTTCTCAGCAATCCAGATCTCCGCAGCTCTATTTTTGCAGTCTACAGCCTTACTGGAGCTTCCATTCTGGCCAAACTTGCAACATTTTAAATCATTCTGCTAGGTCGCTTGCTCTTAAGTCACAACATAAATCTGCCTAAAAGCCCCCTACAGTAGCTATGCCACTGCCCAACAATAGACTTCTTCTGCCAGATTAATTAGTCTGCCAACCTTAATCTAAACCTTAGACAAAAATCTCTGGACACAAGCAAAATGCAGACAAACTTTTTGCCAAGCCATAACACACATCATCTGGAATCTAAAAATCAATGCAGTTCTTTTTCCCAGCAGAAACTTTCCAAGCCTGGTCTTTACTGGTAGGATTTCTATTAGCCTTCTGGTCTTTTCAGCTCTGACCAGAATCTCCCATACAGAACAGCTTAAGCCATTCCAGCTCTACTCTTTCAGGGGACATCTCAAAACTTTTCCAAATTCTTCCCACAAGCCATTCCCACAGCTCTTGAACCACATATTCAGATGTAGCTGCAGCAATGACCCCACTTCTCTGGTGCCAAATTCTATCTTGGTCACTTTTTTCCTCATTACTGGGACAAAATATCTGATACCCAAAATGAAGGAAAGAAAGGTTTATTTAGCTTATGGCTTGTGGAGGTTTCAGTCCATACTTGGCTGACTCCAAGTGACACATGGCAGAAGACAACAGTTCGTGGCAGCAGAAAACAACAAAAGCAGCAAGAGCAAAATGGGAGAAGCTCGAGGGAAGACTCTTTCTGTCCCTTATATTGTATGCAGGTTACGTGGTGCAGCACTCACACTTCCAATCCCAGTGCTAGACAATGAAGCAATCACAAACTCTAGATTCAGCTGATTTCAGAAAGGCCCACTGCCCATGACCTCAGGCTTTGGGAAGACATCCAGACATAAGCCATAACATTCTGGTACATGTGTCATCAAATCCATGATTGAAAATATTTTCTCCTACTTCTACTCAATTCCCACTCTTGTTAGAAGAGCAGAGATTTCCAATTTTGTTGAAGTCATATGCATCAACATTGTGTGCTATAAATTGTGCTTTTAATGTCATCTCTAATATAAATGTAAACTTACTATATGACCCACCAGTCTAATCCTAGGTGTGTAGTTAAAATAAAGTGTGTTCTCTGAAAGACTTGTACATGAATGTTAATAGCACTTGGTTTGTAATGACCCCAAACAATATGCAACCCCTGTATCCCTCAAACACTGAATGGATAAATGAATTATGATACATTCATATAATAGACTACAATGTGGTAATAAAAACAAAACAGCTATTGATACATGCCATAATATGTGTGAATCTCAAAAAAATTATGTTGAGTGAAAGGATCCAGACCAAAGTAGGCATTCATACAATATATTTCCACTTGTTTAAAATTATTGCTCATGCATATTACTCCATCATGGAAGAAGGCAGATAAGTGGCTGCCTAGGGACAAGGCGACAGGAAGGGACAAGAGGAACATTTGGGAGTGATGAATATGTTTATTATTCTACTGGTTGTGATAATTTCACGGGCACATTTTTTGTGTCTCAATTTGCCATATAGTACCATTTAAATATATGCTATTTATTGTATATATTTTCAATTTGCCATATTGTACCATTTAAATATGTGATGTTTATTGTGTCTACCTTCCTAGAAGTATAAATATATAGCTTCCAAAATGAAAAGATCCACTGGGCACAGTGGTGGTGCATGCATGTATTTCTAGCTATCTGAAAGGCAGAAGCAGGAGGATCTCAAGTTTAAGGCTATCCTGGGCAACTTAGTGACACCCTATGTAAAAAAATAAAACAAAAAAAAGCTGGGAATGTAGCTTAGTGGAACAGCACCCCCGTTCAATCTCTGGTATCAGAAAGAAAATCCAGACTTTGTTACTTACATCTTAGAATCATCTAAGAGAATGCAGTGCTTTAAAAGGCAACATATATTCTGCACCATCCATATTTAAACTCTTCATATCCATCAGAGTGGATTTAATTTATCACTAACAAAGGAATAAAAGAATTGCTGTTAGTGGCAAAAAATAATATCTGTGCTTCTAGTAACCAATAAGGACAGACAAACACATGACATGAAATATGAATAAGAAAAGATGCATTATAACTTAATACTTAAATGGAAAACAAAAAATGTGTGGTTAATCAAAGAAATAGCTTACATGAATTCTTTACAACTAATTTAAAATGAAATAGGTCAAAGACCATAAGCACAGATTATTAGAGTGATGCAAGAGAACGTGCAGCTATTAACTAGATGGAATGAAGCTTTAGAAGGAGCTTGGTTAGTACCTGCTTAATAAAGTCGACACAGGCAGAGTGGCTGGAATGTGAAGTGTATCATTAGCCATAATAAAGTGCTTGTAATGTACAGAGACAGATTAATGATGACAATGCAATGTCATTCGTGATAAATGCAAAAGCAACTGCACTTTTCTTTTTAATTGCCTTTCTTTAGGCTGAAATCACAGATTATCTATTTTTTAAATTTTCTGATGAATGTCAGGGACTTCACCCTGGTGATGATGATAATTATAATTACTGAATAATCATTACAAGCCATACAGGACACAGAAAGAGAAGTTACTAAGGAAAAAAAAAAACTGTTGTTCTTACTCTAGAAATTGTTTAAAAGTTTTTAAGGATTTAATATTTACTATACTTCTGGCTATTATAATGTCCCCTTGAAATGACTCATTTTTTAGATACTGATGTAGCTTTCTCAGCACTGTAGAAATATTATGAATTATTGATAGAATTTCTAGATGCTACTGTACTGCCTTCCATAAATTAGGGCATTATTGTCCAAACATAAACCACAAATTATAATAGGAGTTATCAAAAATGAAATAGCATATCTACTATTCAATTACAGTAGTCTTCTAAATTAATAGTTTTCATCTTATTACAAATGCAATACATTATGAGTTTAGAATAATTTAGAAAATACAATGCATGAACTCTTCTATACTTTAAATTCTACTATTTAGATCCAGCAGGTCCAGTGTCTCATACTGGGGTCTTCAGGTACTCCTAGACACCTAGAAATATGCCCCTCCCCCAAAATCATGAACTTGTAACTTTATTACATAAATTTCTGGTGATATGTTTCCTACTCGGTAGTTCGCACTTTGTGGAGGCAGACATGTTGCAGTTTCAAATCCACCTCTTGTGCCCGCCACACCCCATCCAGTGGAGACTTGTGTGTATCAGATATTACAAGTGCTTTTGCCACTGGGCAACTTGTAGAAGCCAGAAAATGCCTGTATGAATGGTGTTTCAGCCTACTATGCTGTGTGTCTGAGAAGACAGGGAATTATGGTTGTTAAGCAGATATACCCATTTTCTTATTGTATTATTCTTTCCCATGGTGTTGCTTCATAAAATAGTAAGTTAAAATCTTGAAAAGGAAGTTTTGTTACTTATATGTCTTAACTATATTATGTATTTTATATGTGGCAAGGGACAATTCTTTGTCACTTGGTGTAGCCCAGGGAAGCCAGAAATACTCATGATTTAGATACAATCATGATGGACACTTTCAAATATTTCCCTCTAGCCTTTTTCTTATGATATATAGGAATCTTCATCACTATGCATTTATATTTATTTCCTTAAAAATTATCCTCTTCCTTCTGTACTGCATTGACTAACAAGTCACTTCTGTTAGAAATATAACTGTGATTTTTATGGTTATATTAATTCCAGCAATATTTATTTTATTGTTATTTATTTTAGAGATTCTTTAGCCTTGTCATTTAAGATATTTGTTTTAACTGGTGCAATTTTGTCAGAAGCCATAATGTACTCATATGTATTTACCCATTAATTATTTCTCTTAGAAAAGTAGTGGTATTCACAAGTATTTTCATATAAGTTCATCACAGTATTATATAAAAATAATGAAAAATGAAACCAAAATAAAAGTGATAGGGTATCATTTATTCTTCCAAGCACTTTTGATAAAATGCTGAAACTGGTATTTACACTCACTAGTAGTCTGAGGAAATTATATTAATTTGTACCAATGTATGGCTTATTAATATATATTAATAACATAAGACATAGATATTGTAATCCCAAATATTGTGTACCATAATCCAAGTATTGTAGTGCCTTTTCCAGTGTTCCTCACAATCCAAAAATTTAGATTTATAATCCCATTGAGATTTTATCCCGGCAAGTTAATTCCAATCTACCATCTCCAATGCAACCCATGGTAAGAGTAAAGACACCGATACATTTTCAAAGTTAAAGGCAGCCAAAGAGTTCTGAGTCCTATCCCGGTGAGGATGTGTGGATAAAGGCCCTGATGCTAGGCCTCTCCCAGAATTTATTATCTTGTGAAGAAGGGGATGGCTCCAGGGTGAGTGACAGTGAGGGTGGTGGGAACTATGTGAGTAACTTGAGCTGGCCAGCCAGGTAGGGAGATAAACATCTCTGCAAAATGCAGAGATAAGGATATGCAGAAGGATCAATTTGTATAATTCAATTAAGGTAGCAACTGAATTGTTTTAGGAGGCTGTTGCTTTAGTTTTTGATATGTAGCCTTTTGTGCCCTGTGAGGCTCATACCCAGTTGGTATTCCTGGAGCTGACTGGCTCTACCATACCCTGTTCTCATGTTTTTTACAGAGAGCATGATGTGAGGAAACAGGAGACTGTCTGATGGCTTTAGAGATTACATACCAGTACCTCCGCTAGCCTTATCTGCAATGCTTAGCACCAATTGAAGAGAGAAGGAAATACCATAGTCAGCTCTCTCTATATCAGTATAAGGAAATAAGTCTCCATATAATCAAAGTCACAGCAATTGTTCTGCATTCAAGGGGAGTCACTCAAATTGTCTCCCACACATAGATATATATCAGTGTTTATATGTGTATTATATGTGTATGTGTCTGTGCATAATCTTTCTCTGGCTTTCAGAATGAAAGTTGCACAGAATGTAGTAAGGCCATAGTATGTTAATGATATTTTTATTACTATAACAAATACCTGAGACAAGCAATTTATGGAGAAGTTTAATTTTGCTTACAGGTTTGGAAATTTTGTCCATAATCAATTGGCCTATTTCTTTAAGCCTCTAGAGAGGTAGAACATGTGTTTGGTGACAGGACTGTTCTTTCCATAGCTTGAGGACAGAGGGAGAAGGAGAACGGTCTGGAGTTCCATTAACCTTCGCGAGGTAACACCTTCCAACACATGCAGACTGCCCCCAAGACCCATCTCTTAAGGTGCCACATCCCCTGGTGCCACTGTGGAGTGACACCTTTCATATAGGGGCCAGTGGAGATATTTAAGATCCAAACTATAGATATGGCTTCTTAAAAGCATGCATCTGTTAAATAAAATCTACTTTGCCTAGCTTTGTAATACTACACAAGATAGATATACAATTCCAGCGGTTATCCATCCCTTATCACAGCAATTTTGGTGTGGCAGAATTGCATATATTTATTTTATGTTTGATTTTTTTTATCTTCTAAATGTTGTGTATGTAGTTTTCATAATCAGATTAAAAAGATAATAAAACATTTCAAATGCATTTCCCCATGTCATTAAAGTCACAGAAAATGTGAATTTTATGCTTGCATTAATTTTGGCAATATATCTTATATTGTTATTTATTTTAGAGAACCTTTTGTCATGTAAGTTGTTTAGTTTGTTACTGATGCTGTATTTTACACAATACTATTAGGATCATTAAATGTGGGTAAAATATTATCTTGGGTCATTTTATTACTCCTTAAGTTTTATTCTGAAGGAACTTTGACTCCTAACCACCAGAGGGAAAATATATGTTATTAGAACATCATTTTAATAAAGAAAAAATGAAGATATTAAGCTCTATTTAAGATCCTATCCACAACTTGAGCTAGCTATACTAAAAATGTACACTATTGTTCATTTGAACAAGAGGCTATTGAAGAGAAACCAAATCTGTGTGTGCCCTCCTGACGGAAGGTCAGCTCTGTTGGATCTGTAATGATGCCATTCTTCATTTGCTTGGAAATTTTATTTAAGCCTTTGGGGGAAAATATTCTGGTAAAGTTCTGTTATTTGAAAGCCTGTAGCTAACAAAACTATTATGCAAGGAAATTCACATTTGGGAAGGTCACATAGCTGAACAAAGCTTGTATTGATTTCAAGTAGTTTAATTAACTGATTTTTGTTCTTATATATTTGAAAACCTAGTGCCATTTTATTGAGGTAGTTTCAAATGTTTTATGACTACATTTTGTAAGTTATGTAAAAAAGATCTACCAATAAATTATATTCATCCAAATAAAGAGAAAATTTCCTATAGAGTGTAACCATAATTTTTTCATAGGATATTTTGTTGTTTAATTATTTCTAATGAGTTTGTTGACCTCAATGCCCATATTTATAATACAATGGAAAAATGTGAATTAAAAAGTTTTAATGATAAAAAACCTCAATAATTTCTTTTATGGGTTTTCATTTTCATAATTGTAGTATATTCCTGTCTTCCTGGAATTAATGGAAAGTAGATTGTGGCAGAGGTTATAATTGCTCTTTATTTTCTATTTTTCCCTGCTGGAAATTGAAGTATTGGGAGTGAACTTGTCGCACATTGATATGGTTTAGAACTGGTAAATGAAATGTAATCAAAAGTGTATGTATTTGTGTGTGTGTGTGTTCCAAAGGGATACTTTCATCAGTCTTTTCTTCTATTCAAGTGGTTAAGTTGAATGTAGTAGATATACCTCCAGATATCTTTGTTCTCAGTTTGAGAATGAAATTGTGTGCAAGAGAACTGTAAACCAAGTTCTTGGATGATCCATGGTACCATGTCTCCTTTCCACAAATCTTATGCTTCTACCTCTAAGATTATTACCAGGTATGCAAATAAACTTCTTTTGTATTTAAATTGGTAATTTTCAAGGTCTTTATTGCCAGAACTAACATAAATCCTCATGATGCATGAATCTATAGTAAGTTTTTCTCTTTGTATATTATTAACATATTTTAGGCATATATTTACATCACTAGATGTCCATAAAATATCTACACATCTACAGAATATTATATTGAATTTTCTTATATATTTAACACAAACAAGAGTACAGCAGAAGCTAGAGATCTTGATGCACTAAAAATATTGTCTGATATTTGATAATATATTATTAGTTTGTGTTTCAGATGTAAATCATCTTCCAACCCTTGCTATTCAGATGAATGTATGACAGAAAGTAACTTTTGTCTTAAAAGTACATCACAGTTCCAGTATTTCACTCAACATCACAATATGTTCATATATATCTTTTCTGAATTATCTGAATTATCTATTGGTATAGTACAGAATTCTGAATATGAAGTAAAAGATTATACTTTTAGTTTCTAAAATATTATCAAATTGGTAATGAAATGGGGGTGACTTCTTGTATTTGTGTGTGTATGTGTGTGTGTGTGTGTAATTGAGCTTACAACCTCATGCTTGCTAGGTAGGTGCTGTGCCAACTGAGCTATATCCCTGGTCCCAGAGTGCCTTCTTCAACACAAGGTTCACGCATTTCAGAACAGAAGCTGTGCCTGAATAGTAGACCAAAATATCTGCTTCAAATTAGTCTTGAGAAAATACACATCTTTACAACCAACTCACTGTTACTAAACAGAGCTCAAAAATAGTTCAGGCTGCCATGCTTGTGTCCTGGAGTGAGAAAGAGTATCGCATATTCTCTTTCCAGTAACTGAACTCCTTTTTCTACAAGACATTCATTTTATGAAGACTCAAATGTACCCAAGCTGAGAATGTCTAAACTTAACACTTAGCCCATCGAGAAGAATATGTACCTCCTGCTGGGAGCATTATAATGCCCATCAGGACATTTTTGCTCTTAAGAAATGTTTTTCTTAAGAATTACAAACTCTAAAGCCGTGTAAACCTGGAGCACTCACAGCCTGTTTTGTCCATCACAGTAAAAACTGGTCTCAGTATGAAGCCAGTGAAGAGGAAAGCTAAACCAAGACTTTAAGAAAGAAAACAAAGAGATACAACGTCATGTAAGTGCCTGGATCTATATTTTTCTCTGAACATTCAGTTATATGGAACAGATGGGTATTTTTTGTCTTGGAGTGGTCTGAGTTGATGTTGTATCACTTGCTACCAACAGTTATAATTAAGAAAGTTTCATATCATAGAGGAAATATTACAGGGTACAGTAAGTGCAGTAGAAGAAGATAGGTGCTCCTTGCTTGATAGATCTTGTGGACATTTTACAGCTGACTATTCTGATATCTTCATCTCTTGGGACTTAGTCAACCTTCAACTTAGTTGTCTGTTTCTTCGGCACAGTATAGATAAGCAGTTGAACAAGAGTGCTGTGTGACCAAGCTTTTAATTTTATGAAATGTGATGGTATTGGACCCAGCAGTCTGAAGACTATTCCATTATAGTGGGCTGGATCAGCTGGATTTCATAATTGCCTGTGTATTGCGGGTGAGGGTTGCTTTGATTAACTTTAGTTATGTTCACTGCAATTCTAAGAATTGCATCTCTCTGTTCCTCTCTTCACTAATTTAAATAGGGAAGTGTACTCAACATTGAATTTCCTTGGCTTAGCTGAGAATCTCATTGGACATTACCAGTTGACTCAGTGTTGGTCACTTACAAAGTAAACTGGGACAATCAGGGGATTTTTTTTAAAAAATTAAATTTATCTTTTGTGTTCACATGTAAAAAGAAAAGTGTACCTACTAGTGGGGTGGTATGGTGTTTTGATAACTGAATACATTATGTAATGTCTAAAGTTAGAGTCAAGATGAGGGACTCTGTTTTGAAGTTACTGACCACAACCAGTATAAATTAGAAGCTCTTCAAAGCTGCACGTCTGCCTCTCATGTTTCCTGCCCTCGGTGTTAACTTACTTTCACCAAATGGGGAAGTCTGTCCACAAGACAGTGAAGCCTTCACACAGGTAATGGCAGAGCAGAGAGATGGTGAAGAAATTGGCTGATTGAATTGTCGGAGTCCCTAGGAGCAGGAGATGTGCACTTATTTATGAGTTAATATGTACATATTTTCAGAGTTGTTTTATCTGAGTTTTTGCCTTCTCTAATAAAATAATCTTGTCCTTGAACAATTAAGTATTGGACCTTAACCAATACAGTAGCATCAGTAAGGGAATGAATTGTGGGTGCTTCCCCGTGTGAGTCTGGTGAAGGTTCTTTTCTGTGAGAAATATGAACAGAAAGATTAATGTCTCTAAACTATATTCTACACTGACTTAAGAGAGTTCTTTTGCCTTAATTGCTTAAAGTATTACACTCTCTGTAAGTAGTTACAGAGAACTTGAACACCCAAGGGGAAAAAGTTTGAAAATGCTGCTTCTTAACATGATAATATGAGCTAAACAAGACAGAATATCTGCAAAGTGCAATGAATTTGCTAATGCTTTTTTGATGGTTAATTTTAAGGTCAAAGGCTTTGGTTACATTTTAATGAGTAGTTGAAATAACGTTACAGTAGCAGTGAAAATGTACATGAGGGAAATAAAATGCTAATAATGCTGATGCCATTTTAAAAAACTGACCTATTGTGGAATTTAAATGTTTAAAAATCTGGATATTGTTTTTAAAAAGTCAAGTGATGAACTAAACTGTAAAATGGAAGAAAGTAATACAACTCTGTCATAAGACACTATTGATAGACATCATGTGACTGATTTTCCTGTAACTTTGAAGCACAGTGTGTGTTAAGAGCAAAGGGCACAAGCTTTGTTTTCCCAGGTCTGCTAAGAAATACATTAGAAAATGAGAAAGGTTCTGCTCTTTAATCATTGACTTTAATTTTTGACCTCAAAATGGAAAACTTTCCCCTTTCCTTTCTTTCAAGGCTTCTTTCTCTGCCAAGACAAATGGGCTTCAGCGAAGGTGACCTTAGAAGTTGTAACTATAGATTCTATGCCATTTACTAATTTATTGCTTCTCAGCTAAAAAATCTATCATTCTGTTCTAATTTTGTGATAATTGAGTTGGTCTTTCAGTCTTTATGTACTCTTGCTCTTTTGGTTTGACTGAGGCATTCCTAAGAATGGACACTAGAAGAAGATGGCAAAGCTAAAGGGCAATGGAGGCGATGGTGAAAAACTCTTCTGGTTTTGACCTTCACAACATGGCGGCGAGCCTATCAGCATGCAGTGCGTCCCGGAAGTGGCAGTGGCTTGCCTGGATCTGTGGGCTCTCCAACACAGACCCAGACAGTAGGAATCACTTCTTCAGTGTCTTCATCTGTGTAGAGGTCTAAGTCTTGGCCTAAAAGTGAACCTCCTCCTCTAACTTTCTGCTTCTTGTTTAATTTCCCTTAGGCGAAGGGCTCAACATTAATTTTTGTTGCAAAACAAATTACTAAAAGTCTAGCAATTTAACACTTACTTATTATAATCTCATGATTTCCAAGCATCTGTTTCATTAGATCTTCCACCCTGGGTATCAGCAGACTGTACTATCAGCTGAGCTGTGTTTTCATATGGAGAGTTGACTAGGAAAAGCTCATCTTCCAAACTCACTCAGGTGTGGCACCCTTCATTTCCTTGTGACAGCTTAACTCAGGCTACAGTGTTTTACCACCCACTGGCTGGAGATCACTCTCAGGTCCTAGAAGCTACCAACAGTTATTTGCTTTGTGTCCCATTTAATGGGCAGCTCACAGGGGGCTGTTTGCTTCTTCAAGGCCAGCAAGAGAATGTCTTGCTATAGTTTGCCAAGTTGAAACCCTACACATCAAAACCTAATCAAAAGCATGGCATCCCATCATGTTTCCATGAACACAGGTTAGAGGAAAGTCACATGTTTAGCTACCTGAAGAAGAGGATATGATACAGGGTGACTCATTGAGGGTCAATTTAGAATGTGTCTGCCACAGGGTGGTGACTGCTTCCTATACTGGAGCTTCTAAGATACTTTCAGGTGGGCTTAGTGGTGCACACCCGTACTCCTAGCACTGGGGAGGCTGAGGCAGAAGGATCACTGCAAAGTTAAGGCCAGCCTGGGCTATGTAGCAAGGTCCTGTCTTAAAGGAAAGCAAAAGCAAAATACTTTTGAGTTCTTTCTAATTTATCAACTTTTACTAAGTTAAACAGTCTTCCTATCAAAGTTCATTTGTTGAAATCACCAGTGTGATTTGTCCCATGATGAGATCCTGAAGGACACAAACTTTATTCTTAACATATTCCAGTGCCACCTGCTAATTCAATAGTCTCAACAATAGAAGTAAGATATTTCTACTACCAAGGTCCCAAACTGGGGTTTGCCTTCAAGAGAAAAGCTGAATAATCTGCTGGTGGTGCAGGAAAAATCCGTTCCTGATGCTTATCTGATATGACACAATATTGAGCTGATTCCTGATAAGTGAGTTACACTTGAACAGCCTCCATTTCCTCCTTTGCCTAATGGGCAGACAGGACTGAGGCAGTTGGAAGTTCGGGAGGGCATGTGCCCTTTCAGTGTGATAAATTAGTTAGCTGTTAAACTAAATGTTTCTTGACTTTCAAAATGAGGACATTAGGATGGTCCTTTAACATATTTATTTGCCTTGCTGGGAAGGTAGTCAAGGTCTGCTGGATTTGTGATGTACTAAATGAATGTTTAGCTGAGGTGCTCAGCTGGTTTTATTGGTAAGGTTAGCTACAAAAATGAAGGCGTGAGGTTATTGGAGGACAACATGACATCCATTAAATTAAATACCTATTAAATTTTCTGAATGGTAGAAAAGGATTTCTTAAAAGCCCAGAAGGAATGAAGCCTTCTAGAAAGTGAAACAACTTGACACTTAACTTAAGCAAGTTTTCATCCTTTTGAAAAGTCTTCTCGATACTATTTCTGGATGTTTTTTTTGCAGCGATTGCAAGCAGCTTGTAGATGCTGATGAAAATAAAACAAAGATGAGGGGAGGAGAAGCTATTTCAGATACGAGGAGCTGATATCATCATTTCTTGCTTTTCAACTTGACAGAGTGGTATACGTCAATCCTGCTTTACATTTTCGCTTTATGCCTAGTATCCAGGTTTTCCAAAGCAATGTCTTATGAGGTTAATTAAAGAATAAATCAGTCAAATGCATCAAAGGAGACCCAAGAACACTGCTCACATGTACTTTGTTTCTGAGGAAAATCTGTGTTTTTAAGGTGGTAAAATGATGACAAGCCACATTCGACAACAGTCAAATTAACTCTTTAGAAGACATGGTTGTGCTCTAATCCCTGTAGAGTATGGTAACACAACAAAGTGCTAAATCGTTGAGCAACAAACAACTCATTTGCAGTCTTGGACTTTGGGTTCTCTTTTGTGTTAAAAATTTTCTGAGGCATCAGCGAATTTCATGAAAGCATCCTGTATTGTTACAAGTTAAGTACATATTTGTTCCTCTGATTAATTTTCAGTAATCAGAGCGTTTCTGAATTGGAATGAAACAGAAAATCAATTATAACAATACTTTTATTCAAAGGTAATTTGACTCAGAAAACAGAACCAATATTGCATCATTTGATTCAGTCAGGAAAGATAAGTAGATGTTCTTCTGGATAGTTAGATTTTTTCAGTCTAGAATTGCTACCCAAAGAATAGACCTGCAAAGTTTTTATTAACCTTTTAAAAAAGGCTATTGTATAGAGCATATTACTGACAATCCTCCGCTTGTAATTTAAATAGGAGTTTCTAGTGCTGGTGGATCAGGTCACTGTCAGCATTTTATAGATAGTACCTTTGACATATGCTGTTGAGATCTGCCAACTAAGGCAAGATAAAGGATCTTTCCTCTGGCATGGATTTGCCCTTTCTCCTGTACCCTTTGTCCATCTGTTGTTTTAAGTTATCCATATGGGACTTCTGAAAAGAAAATATTTCTGTTATATAGGCATATCTAATAGATTTGTAAAGTTGGTTTTAGAGTGGACCAACAAGACTACAAGATACCAGTGAGGAAAAATTTACAATAGAAAGGAGAGAAATATGACTTGGGGTGCTGGATCTGGGTGCATGCTTAGTTGAAATGTAATGGAGCAGCCAATATTGAAGCTTATGCTTCCCGTGGCATTTGACAGGAAGGTGTGTGCTGTTAAGAAGGAAAGTATGATCCAGGTACCTTGTTCCCCTCCCCTCCTCCAATTTAACATATGCAGAGGTAAGAATGCTTTTAGTACTTCATGTTCTGCAAGCATCATAAGCATCAAGACAGTCCTGTTTTACAGGAGTGTTGGTAGCTTGGCTTTTAGAAGCAGATTTCTGACTTGCAGAGTATTGAAGCAGCAAGGGAGTTTAACTACAAGGTTTACCAGTTGGCAGGCGGGAAGTATTCCCTAAGACAGCTGATGAACCTCCACTGCAGACAGTTGGAAGAGAGAGGTTCCACAAAGAAATTTACTTTTTGTTTGAGTGCTGAGCTTAGAGCACTAGCTTTAGCTCTATAAGAATTTTAATTTTCTAATTCTAAAAAATGAGTGTACTAGAGATATTATTTTCTTGATGACCAAGTTTCAACTGTAACTCTCAGTCATGTTTCAGTCATATCTAATGTCTGGTGAAATCCGGAGTCGCTCAGCTAGAAGGCCCAAGCACAAAGGGATTTAAAAAGTAAAGGCTCATCATAGTCTATAAATGTCTCAGTGTTTCAAAACCACATAGGATTATCTCATCTGAAAAATATAAAAATTAAAGTCAAGACCCTGGTTCAAACAATTATATTAAACTGAGTGATAAAAGAAGGGATATGTTTAATCAGCAATCCAGGAAGAACCGAGAGAAAAAAAGTAACTTCCAATGGCATTATAGATAAAAAAAAAAATGTTGGAGTGAATAAATATTGAAAGCAAAGATTTTTTTATCTTTTTGAGACAGGGTCTCTCTACGCAGTTCAGGTTGGCCTTCAAGTCACTTTGTAGCCTAGGCTGGCCTCAGATTAACAGCAAACCTCCTGCCTCAGCCTCCAGAGTGCCAGGATTACAGTTATGAGCCACTATACCCAACTGGTAAGATTTATTTAAATTAAGAGTATCTTGGAAAATATAATGTTAGAACACTGTAAGTATGGGATGAGAGGAAAAACTGAATTAAGATTAGAAATCTAGATACTATAAAATGACAGGCAACTGTAATTAGGTAGAAACAAAAATCTTTGCTCTACAATTATAACCTAAGGAAAGTTAAAGAAAAAAGGAGAGTTTAAGGGTTGTTTATAGTGATTATGACAAATGAAGGGCTAATATTTAATATAAAAAATTACACAATGACAAGACATATGACCCATAGAAAAAGTAGGAAGGACTATCAGTGCATGTCCAAGTGGCTAACAAAAAAAATGAAGTCTCAAATTCTCTAATTAATAAAATACACGTTAAGATTACAACGAGTTATCACTTTATAGTCATCAATCTTAATAAATTATGACTATGACAATTATAGAAGAAATGGGGAATAGGTACTGTCTTGAATTATTAATGGAAATACAAAGTATTTCAACATTTTTGGAAGACAGTCTGGCAATATATATTACAATTGTTAAAAAGGCATGTATCATTGAAATCAGCAATTCCACCACTAGAAATCTATAACACACAGGAACAAGTCCACCAAAGGTTAAGATTATACATGACAATGTTCTTCTGTTGTTGCTCTAGAGTTTGAGAATTGGAAACAGAGACGATGGTTGAAATATTTGTCTTCTACAAAGCTCATGTTGAAATTTGAATTGCATAGAAAGACTTTTTAAAAGCTATTATTAGGCCACTGGGGCTCTACCTTCAAGGGTGGGATATAAAAGTGCAAGTTTGGCCCCCTTTTGCCTTCTGACATTCTTTTACTAATGATGTAATGAGAAAACTTCTCATCTCCAGAGCTGTGAGTTAATAAACTGCTATTAGTCATGAGTTATGTAGTTACTGAATATTTTAGAAACATCTTAAAACATATCAAGACACAAGATACCGAATAGGAGGTGGCTGAATAGATATTGAATAACCACTAACAAAGAATATTATGCAGTCATTAAAAAGCATAAATTTGAGTCAGTTTAGCTATTCCATAATTTTTAATCTAGATAGTCTTATGAGTATGAAAAAAGTGAAAGAAAAATTATATTTTAGCATAGTTCTCCCCAGGATGAGCTAGTGTATGGGTCAGGTGCTCTTGTAGGGGTAAATAACAAAGGTAGGAGGGTTAGGTATAATAAGAATTGAATTATGAGATACTTTATCTTATGTAAAATAATGGATATTAATATTCATATGAATGCATGTGCATATGTACCTCTATAGTAATGCAGGACAGAATGATCACTAATGTGAATAAGTTGGGGATTACTAAGTTTAATGCAAGGTCAATGACTTTTAATTTCTTCTTTATATTTATATGTGCTGTTTGAATTTTCAGTGAACATCTATTATTTATATAAAAACTATTTTCACTGTGTGAACAGAAGGGAAAATCCCTGAAGTTTTTTTTCCAGCTATATTTATTATATTTTTAAACATGATAGCAGTCATCATAGAAAGACAGCTTTCAAAAGTCACGTTTGGTGAGGTTTTTTATTTTCCGTTTGCATTCCCTCCACTGCGTGTTTTGGTGATGGAGAGTCTCTCTGTATACTACAGGAGTCCTCGTGGATTTGCATTGGCAAAATAATGCAATCGTTTAAAATAGAAGGATGAGAAAAGTGCTTATTAAGTAGATATTGTGTTTATTGTTTGTGAAAGTAGTGGAAATTTTAGTCTTATCTACATGAGACTATGGAAATCAGAAACTGTGGGCTCCGAGTTCTTTTCCTTGACATTGCTCATTGAGACACGTGTCACTTAACAATGGTGGCACTTTCTGAGATACACATCGCTGTGCAGTGTTGTCATGGTTCCAACAAGGTAGAATACTTAAACTTGGATGGTGTAGCCCACTGTCTTCCTTTCTGGGTGAGGCTATTATTAGTAACTGGCTAATTTGTAGAATTTATTTGATCCTATTATTTCTCAGTTTTTTCATCTGTGGCATAGGTGACAATAAAAGGAAAATTACTATGAAAGCAGCATTGAAAAGGTTTCCCCAGATGGAGTCTGGGAGCCACTAGCAAGTAGGGCTCACATGCAATTCCAGCTGCCACCTGCAATGTGAACGTCAGTCACCTGCACTCCTTGATGCTACCTTCTCCCTTGGACCCCAGGCATCTCGAATGACCTAAACTGCATCTGGCATGACAAAATTGAACTTCAAAAGTTCAAAAGATAGATGTTTCTTTAGAAACAAGTGGTTTCTCCAACCTGCTTCAAGCCTGGGGTGTAAACTGCCACCTCTACCTCTCCTCAGTCCAGATGAAAGGACAGAAAATGTACATGCCACTACCAGGACACCAGCCTGGCCAAAGTCCAACATCATTTCCTCAGTGAAAGAGAAGGAGAGTTTAGGTCCAGGAGGGGACAAAACAAGCTTGAAATGTCTATTATCTCATTGTCCTCTTCCTCCTGTTCTCTCTTGCTATAAAGGACCCCAGTGAGCTGTCTGCATGCATGTTTCCTAAATTGCAGTTAGTAGGACCTCAATTTAGTCCTTTTTACTTTTGAAGTTTCTGAGATTGGATTGATCAGCAGGTTTGAGGATGAAAAAGATAGCATTAGCAGACCCATGTCTGTCTGCTCGCTGCTTCGGGATCAGAATTGGTGGGAAGAAAATCAGGTTTATTCCAAGGCTGGCAACCTGAGATGGAGCAACTTATCACCCTATGCTTCAAAAAAGGACCAGGTACACAAAAAGTCAGGCACCTAAAGGGATTTCTATAGGGAGGGAAAGGAGGTGCCATTGACCGATAACCAGGAAAGCTGCTTGCTGAAGGAGGTCTTGTCATCCAGGGAATGTGTTTTGTTTTTGCCTTTGGGCCAACGCACCGCAATCAATTCCAACCTTCTGCATCTAGTTCCCTTAATTCTTTAGACACATACATTGCTTTTCTGCAACTTAAGCATATTCTTATACATTCTGATTTAATCTGAAGGTCAACAGATATTGTAGGTTCCGAAAATCTAAAGAAAGATTGTTTAGCAGCTGATATCTTAATCATTTAAAGTATGGCTTTTCTTTAGACTATAGAATGGTAAACAAAGGAAAGAAAGTATCTCCGCAAGGAACAGCTCCCAAAGGAGTAGCCATTGTTGGAATATAGGTGTAAAATCATTAGAACACGGTTGGCTTTTGTAGGCACATAGTATAAGCTGACTCTTAATGTCATCGTGATTGTTATTGTCTTCATTTACACAGATAGATAAGCAGAAGAAACAAGATTGGGAAATTTAGAAAAGCTCTAATTTTGTGAACTGTATTTATTTGAAGAAACTAAGTTATGAAATGTATTTTAGTAAATAAAATCTTCATATTTACACTGTTGAATGGGCTTGTTGCTTTTATGTTAACTTTACCCATCACCATAGATAGCATAGATAATTTTACAAGTCAGAAAAACTCAGATCTAAAGGTCTCGGTTCTTTTTTTTTTCCTTACAGAATGGGAAACTACAATTAAATAAAACATACCTCCGAATGATTAAAATCCTAACATGACAGGAAGCCTGGTTCTTTAACAGTAAATTATGGGGGAGTGCAAGGCTGCAGATGGAGTTGGAGAAATTCAATTATTTGCTGAATTGTCAGTATAATAAAATACTAAAATTCTGTTGATTTAATATCATGATGTTAAGTGTTGGTGTTATAAATGTATCTGCAATTTCAATTACAACTTTTATTCCAGCCTCAGTAATAAATGGAACCTCTACAATTAGATCATGGGGGTTCAAATCCTGGTTTATTTCAACTGTCAACCAGTGACATTAGGCAAATTAACTTCTTTAATCGTTTCCTTCCTTATCTGTAAATGAGTACACTTTCCCCATCTGTTGTAAGCACTGCATACAATAATCCATGTAAGGACATTGAACAGTAGTTATGGTGAAACAGGAAAATACCTTTTGTTTTCTTTATTACTACTACACTGTTCTTCATCTGCCTCTGATTTCTTATTCTTTAAAATGGGTGTATTTAACTTTTTCCTAAATATATTTATTCCCACACCATTTTAAATTTAATACCCCTAAAAGTGAGTACATTCTTTTCTTCCATACATTTTTCTTTTTAAAACATTTTCCTATCTCAACAGCTCCTGTTTATTACCAAGCCCAGCCGAAGCCTGGAGAGTCACACCAGCATAACCTCTTTTCTCAATAACCAGGCAGCTGCCACACAAGAAGGGTCTTTTGTGCCCCAAATTCTTTTCAGATCTTCTACATGCCTGTTCCCAAAGCCAATGCCTTGATCCCATCTGTAGCTCTAACATTGAGGCCTGACTGGTTTGAATCCCTGTGAATCCTTCACAATACCTCTAAGGCGTTAGCACACTGAATCATAAAATTTGAAACGGCTAGATACAGAGTTCGGGATGAGGTTCAAACTCTGAATTGACACCTACTCTTTTGAAAGTGTCTCTTCTCTTCCACTGCCCGTAGTGGAGCCCGTAGGGAGGCCCTTGAGGTCTCTGCACACCCAAGGCATCACTTGTTCCTCTCTGCCTAACTAATGTGCACTTTCCTTCAAAGCTCAGCTCAAGCACTGCTCCTGCTGGGAAGCCTTTTGAAAATCTCCTGCATGACTTCCAATTTCCCCTCTCTGTGTGTTCATAGAATCTTGTGAAAAGTTTTATCAGAGAGCTTGAGGTACAGACTATACTTAGAGGCAGTTTGAGGACAGGGACTGTGACTTTTATGATCTTGTGTCCAAAACATAAGTCCTAAAATATCGTGCCCACAATAGAGGCCAACTGAAGCAATTAGGATTTTGAGGTTTTTATCAAGAAGATGTAAAAAAATTGATATCCTGTGTTCTTTTTCCAAATTTCTACTGTACAGAGATTGACCATCACCTACTAACGAAGGTAGAAAGAGAAGACACTTTGATTGGAAAGTCCTGAAACTTAGTAATTTTCAAAGCATCTTTTTGCACTTGTTGATAGGGTGCACAAGCTGATTAGGGAAGTCTTTCGTATGTGAAATCTAAGTATGCTTTTTGCTTATGAATTACTACTTCCACAAAAGGGAGATTGTTCAAGGGACACAATTCCAAGATAATGTTTGTTTTATTTCCATAAAAGATTTCTGTATACTTCAGAAATTTGAAACTTATGAGAGGAAAAGAGGGATGTTCTCCTGTGGAAGTTTCAGAATATTCTAGATGCTTGACTCATTGTATTCACTGAAAAACTAAAGGAAAAAAGCTAGACTGGCACCCAAGTATATCATAGTGCTCATTACTAATAGACTTGGGAATATACATGATCAGACTTGATGTTCACAATTAACCTGTGGACACACCTACATCTTCTTGGGTATTACCTACCTTTATAAGGATCATTTAAAAGTATTTGCTAAAGGACTTGTTTCTTGACTTGGAAAACAAAGAGAAAGTACAAGACGTTAACCAAACAGTTGGTGTTTTTTCCCCCCACTGCTTGTAGGAATGCTTTCTTCCATGGGAAGAGGAAGGTTTGATGATCAAATGAAAACATATTTTAAATCTTCCTTGGGCTTTATATCTATCTCTCTGACTGTTTATCAGGGTCCTATAGAGGTTAATAGTCTGTTTCTAGAAATAATTTTCTGTACTCCCATTCTCATGTCACAAAATTTGAAATTGTTTTATCGTCACTTACAGAGAATAGTGTGTTGGTAAATGCTGTCTTCCATTATTCCACAAAAACTGAATAATATTCACATAACATCTTATATTTTCTGTAAATTTGGGTCTTATTTGTTCAGTGAAAAACATATTCATGGTAATTTTTTACTAAGATTGGAAGTTACTGGGGGATACTTTCTATCACAGCAGTGCTTAGAGAAAGCCAAACAATAAAACTGCATTCATGATTTAAAAGAAGTTCTTTTTAAGTAAAGAAGTGAATATGTGAAGTTATTTGGCAGGAAAAACCTAAATAAAACTGAAGAAGGCTAGAAAGAAATCTGGAGTTTGAAGATGGCACTACAATTTAGAGGTTAAATTCTACAGTAAAACAGAATGTTAAAAAAAAGTCAAATGCCTCCAAAATGATCTTTTGGAGAAGTGTTTGTGAAACATGAAACTCAAGGACATGGACTACTTTGAGCTTCTGTTTTACAGGAAGTAGAGTAATTGCTTTGCTCCTGCAACTAATTGACTGAAATATTTTATGGAGATTAATTATGTTATTTAAAAGGATATTTTAATTTATTATTAAAAGTACTTGCAGCCAGACTTGGTGGCTCATGCTTGTAATCCTAGCACTTGAAAACAACAACAACAATAACAACAACAAAACAACTTTCTTCTGAACACTTACTTTTAAATAAATTCATTTATTCATTTTAATGTATTTTGACCCTTATACAAATTCAGTCAACAATTTAGCAGCCGAGTGGTGATTTTTCTGCACCTTCCCAGAGTGGTTGCTGTTTATGTATTTGTCCCTATTAAGGTTTTGAGTAGTAGAGAAACAAGCTGATATTTTTATTACCTACCTTGCAGTGGAGGATGGAGATGACTCTATTGGTGTGACTCCTTGACTTTCTACCCTCTCTACGTCTGTAATTCACTCTCTCCTGGGGCGCAGGAAGTGACTTTTCTGATCAATAATTGGAGAAAAATAAACTATGAATTCACAGCCTTGCTCTCTTCTTTGCCTTAGTAACAACGTTCCCACAGGAAGTAGATTTTTCTTTCCTCCACTGCCAGACACTGCCACAGTATCTGATGTCCCACTTGTCAATGATAGGGGAGAAACCTTCCGTACCAGGGACTGATAGGCATAGTTAAGGTCGCATCCTCTATTGTAATACTATACAAAAGATATCTTGGCTTCAATTTGCCTTATTTTCCACCCTCCTCATTTGTTCAGAACCTACATGGGAAATGGGTCTGTCTTTATTAGATCATTTCATGGATGCTACTATTTAGTGCATGGTCCAGGAGTGGGGTAAAATAAGACAAGAGTGGAATTTCTTCAGCAAAGCATCTACCTGGAGACTCTTGCCATGAAGTCTAAGGTTTTGGGCTTCCACGTGGGGACAAAACACTTTGTCACTGATGGTCTGAGGATGTTTCTTTTAGGTTCTTGGGGAGGAACTGTCCAATGACTTTCTCCTGCTGTGATGAATAAAGGCTTTCCCCCAGCACCATGGTATCTCATGGGTAATTGTAACTTCTGGTAGCTTGGTCTGTTTTTCCTATTACTAGGCAGGTTTCTGGTAGTCAGCAAGCAGGCTAAGCGATGTGGCAAAAAATGAGACACTGAGAGTAAGTTAGGAAACAACAGGCTGGAGTGAGAAGACTGTGGAGGGAGGCAAAGGATTAAAACACAGGTTCAGGTAGCATTGCTAAGAGATGCTATAGGGCTATAGCCTCTCAGGGGTGTGATGGAGTGATTTTTACAGGCTTTATGGTACCAGTCAGCTGAAAAATATTCCTTTTTTTAAAGCAAAACACTGGATTGTGAGGTTAGCACATGTGAGGCATTAGTAAGGTGACTGGTGATCATATATAGTTTGAGGCGTCCAAGCTACCCTTGTTCCTCTGTCCTAAATCCCAAACATTGCAGTCAGAGCCAAGGAGGGGTCATTCCAGCAGCTCAAATGAGAATAATTTGCATTCCTGTGGTGTGTGCATAAATGTTATATTCCTATCCTATGGTCTCAAAGTAGCAGGAAATTAATTATACAAGTAGGAGACATTTTTCTCAGGAGGCATAATTCCTGCATATAATGGTTGTTCAGCAAGAGGGAGTGGAAACAGCTTCAGAGCATGAAGACTACAGAGTCAGCTCACAAGGGGTGCAAAGCTCTGTCACTGAGGCTCCAGGAAGTGCTCCCTAATAGGTCAGAAAGAAATGGCACATGCATGGTGTAAAGTCAGTCAACTGTTTCCTGGGAAATTTAGCCTGATAGTGTTAGTACATATTAGACTATGGGCTTTAAGACAAGGATTTTGCTCCCAATGGATAGGATTAAATTCTGTCATGTTCTTTAGCAACTCCTAGCATTCTAAAAACTGAATGTTTGCCTTCATTGTTCCTGATGATAGGGTGGGAGTAAATAGTTTTGCACTATGGAAAGTATTTTTTTTTTGAGTCATAAATGACTGTTGATGTTTGTCAGACTTTCTGTTCCGTTCACATAGTTTTTCTCCTTTGTTCTGCTGTTATTGTAAATTGTACTGATTGATGTTTGAACATTAAACCAACGTTGTGTTCTTATAACCTTTTAATTTGCTTTTATTTTGTGAGAATTGTGTGTGTACCTGTGTGTGCTCCTATTAATGGGGCTGGTGATCTATAATTTTTTTTCATTTGCTATAATAAGAGAATGACTTAGGAAGTAGTAACATTTCTTCAGTTTCCTGAACTATTTTTATAGTATTACTATTATTTATTCCTTTATTGTTTAATAGACTTTGTAAGCTAGCACATATTACCAGGTCTCCCTAGGAATAATTTTTTCTAGGAAGAAATTTAACTACAAATTAAATTTATTTAATAAATATAGGACTATATAGGTTATTTGTTTCTTCATAAGTGAGCTTTCCTAGTTTTAGTCTTCCAAGAAATTAGAGAGCTTCTTTTCCTAAGTATTTGCCATGCAGTGAGCAGCAGCTTACAATTGCTTGACTGTTAGTGGAGTGACAAGGACACGATAAGTCAGTTTTCATTGATTTATTTCGTGTGGCCTTTGTTTTTTTAGTGCAGTATTGGGAATTGAATGCAAGACCTTTATACTGAGTCACATCCCCAGTCCTTTTTAAGAAAAATTATTTTGAGAAAGGGGCTTGCTAAGTCACTAAGTTACTCAGGCTAGGCTAGAACTTGTGACCCTCAAGCCTCAGCCTACTACTGACTTTATTAAACTTCAGTCTTACAGAGGCAATTTTCCTTGGGTCTTAGAAAACAGTCCTAGTAATTCTTTATCTCCTTCCATGCAGTTTTTTTTTTTTTTCCTGTTCAGGACACTTGACTGTGCATAGTCTCAACTAAAGGTTTTTCTTCAGGTTATTTAATGCTTTTTATTGCAGGAAAGGCAGTGGGTGGTTGAGGGATATTGTGCGCCTCTGCCACAGGGGTTCCTGTTCATTCTCTGTCCCCTCAAGCCACCTACAACAGTTGCACAGGTCTTTTAAGACTTTCACCTAAAGTGTGTGTGTGTGGGGAGAGAGATGGGGGAGAGAGAGAGAGAGAGAGAGAGAGAGAGAGAGAGAGAGAGAGAGAGAACGCATGTGTGTGAGGACCTCATGGGGTCCAGGAAGAACAAGTGGATGTGGATTCTTGCCCACAACCCTCAGAGCTTATGTACCCACTCACTGCTCCATGCTCCTCCTTTCTCAATTTATCAAAAATTGTTATTAAACATTGTAATTTAGTTCTTCTTACTGATATCTAGAGGCACCTGACCAGTTAATTTTGCTCCCACCCCATTTCTTGTTGAAGATACCTGATTTTTGGCTTTTAAAACCCAAATTGTCAGTTAAAATGTAAGCTTGCAGATAGTGTGGCAGGTTTTTCTAATACTCTTTTGTTTTTATCACTGTAATTATGAAAACAATGCTCTTCCCAGCTTTGTGCATCCTGAGCAACACTGGAAAGTCCTGTCTTTTTGTTTCTTTATTTCTTGCTTCAAATACATTTCTTAGCAATCTGTTACTAAAGGAGTTGTTTATTCATTGACTCTTCCATTCACCTGCATATTTCCAGAGCATGAATTACAGGTAAGGATACCAAGGTCAAAGGAACTGTTCCTTGAACATTTTGAAATCTGCAACTCCTTATTCTGTTATTTTCTCTAGTTCTTGTCAGAAAGAGCATGATTGTCTTAAGAAACACTTTAAATTTTAATAATTGTTAGACCCTTTTAGAAGATAGTTTTCCTGTACCTTCAAATATAGTTACTTAAGAAATACATTAGAAATTGTTGAACTTAAAAAAAAAACTTTGAGTTGCAAGTTAGATGCAACATTTAAGATTTATCATTAGCCAAATACTTTAAAAATATTATCCTTAGATTCCAATTACAAAATAAAATTCTCAGATTTACTAACCTCTAATTATGCAAGTGTCACCACTTTGAATAACAGTAATAAAGTTAATTTCCAGAACTTCTTTCCAGTTTTGTAATTCTTTGACCCTACAGAAAAATAAATGAGAAGTGAAGAATGAATGTAATATTTTTAACATTAGTGCTCTTTCTAATAATAAAGGAAATAGTTTTCTTTGGTTTGACTAGGTTAATGATATTTGAGTGAGAATTTCTAAAAGTCTCTGTAAAGACCATCAAATGTTGGCAGAAGTTTCAGAAATAAAGACCAGCATACACAGAAGTAATTGTGTAGTCAGGCTGTTTATTCTACAAGCAAAGTAACAATGCCATCAATGGCAGTGAGAGATGGAGGTCATGTAAATAGTACCGCTAAGCTTGTAAAGGTATAACCACACAGTAGTGGTTATACTGAGTAGTGGTCTCAGAAGCATTATAAACATCACATTTGAGTGACAGTGTTATTGAGAATATTGTAGATCATGCATTTGAATGACAGTAATCTCTATGACATTATAAATGGTAAGACTAAGTGACAAGATTACTAAGGACACTCTTAAAACAAATTGATAAGCATGAAATAGTTTGGACTTTTAGTTCCATTTGTTCATTCAAAAGTGTGCTTACACAAATTCTTGTGTAAAAGAAGTCTTGAGAGTATTGGTTCAAGCTTTAAAATTCACCTAAAATATCCAATGGATTTGAGCACTGTAAGCCCAGTGAATCAGGAAGCTGAGATGGGAGGATTAAATTTTCAGTCTAGCCTGGACTATTTAGCAAGATACTGTCTCAAAAAAAAAAATCCTTGGAGTGTAATTTAGTGTCAGACTACTTGCATGGCATGTATAAGGGCTGAGGTTTAATTCTAGTACAGGGAAAACAACAAAAGTAAAGGATATTGTAAAAATCACATAGTTTATAGTCACACATCCTTGTCACATGATGTTCTCAGAGACACTTAAGAATACTGTGAAAGCATTTCATATGATCTACATTCTTTGTAATTAGGCAGTTAAGGTTAGTTTCCTGACAACACTGTCACTGTTATTATAGGACTAGACAGAGGAAGCGTGAATGTCCATAAGAAATATTGAAGCAACATTACATCTGTTAGAAAGTTCTCTTCAAGTTAAAAAAATTCTGATAAGAAATTTTGTAGTGATTTCTTAAAAAGATTCATTGGTAGGAAATCTGAGCTGTTACTTTTTTTGAATAAAGCTTTTAATGATTAAAGGAGGAATAGGATTGGACTGAAGAACCCCTTAAAGTTGGAAACAAAATGAGGAGAAAGAAGAGTTGAGGCAGGGAGGAGAACAGAGAGTGAATAGAAACATAAAGTACGTTAGACTTCAGGAGGAGAGCAGAATATTAGGGGTAAAAGAACCCCGATTCTGGCACACTAGTACACAAAATCTCGAAGAATGAACATGTGAATATCTGCCTGGAAGTTACATTCATTTTTGGAAAGACAACCAATGGGATAAATAAGAAGTGCTAGCAGATAACAAAACTGGATTATTTTATTGTCCAAATGGCATACTATTCAAACTCATTTATGCAACTTTTTTTTATCAAGCGTTCTCAATCACAACATTTGGAATGAAGGAGAGGAGGTTGGATGTACTTTTTGGTCATCACAGTGATGAGGAATGTGGTACTTTTTGTGTTGAGTGCTTTGAGGGCCACAGATGCTTAATGTCTTACCATTTACAGGACACTGCCCATGGTAAGAATTATTTGGCATCAAATAAGAAACATTGGGATCAGAGTAATACATATGCTTGTTTAAAATATTGATAAACTATGGCATATGTTCAATTGCAAGGGTGTATTTACACTCAGTTCTTGTAGTGTGATCCCTCAGACACACGATCAATTACGGATAAAAGATGGTGAAATGTGAACAAAATTTAAAAGGAAGGTTGGGAATCCAAGATGGCCAACTGAGTGTTAGCACAATAGCCTTTCTGAAAAGAAAACAACTCAGATTCTAGAATCTAACAACATGGAGAAAGCCAGACAAAAGGAGAGGAATTCTCATCACCCAGGAAGAAACTGAGGAAAAAGGGAAAGAAAGAAGAAGAAGAAGTATGGATGGAGGGCTGGAGCTGGGCAAGCTCCAGTCACTGTACCAGGTGCATCTTAGAGTCAGGTGACTCATGATCCAGCTGAGGTTGCGGCCCTGACAAGAGCAGGGGCTGGTGAGCTCGAGACCTTTGGCTGGAGGAGGTGCTGTGGCAGGGAGTGGAAATGATGAGTCGAGCTGAACAAACTTTGGTGAGTGATGGGAACTGGATTCCTCAGAGCAGGATGACTGGCTAGATGACATTTTGGAGTTGGGCAGGGCCCGCTTGAATCAAAACCCGATGCAGCATTGGTCATCGGCTCCTGGTCCAAAGCAGATTGGTGGGATCTGCTTGGGCTGGGCTAAGCCCCTGGTTGTAACCCAATAGCCGGGGATGAGGCTGTCCTGAACCAGTGGCATCCCCAGGGAACACACAAACATGCTGAAGCATCTGCTGGGTGATTGACATAGGGGGAGGGACTGGCTCACAGTGTGCACCTCACAGATCGGCAGTGGACTGGGTGGGGGGGCGGCACTTCCCTAGCCAGTGTGCTGCAGAAAAACTGTGAGCAGTGCAAGGGGCCCAGAGACCTCCACCACCCACCCATCTGAAGGGGCCAGAAACATGACAAGACAGAGAAACAGCAACAGGCCTCCAACCACGGAACCAGGGGAAGTGAGTCCAGTAGAGGTAAATGCAGAGGAGGTTGAGGGCAGCAAACATGTAATATCAGACAGGCCTCATTGGAAATAAAGAAATACTTCTGTGACCTCATCGATGAATTTAAATCTGAAATTCTAACTCAGTTGAAGCAAGATATAAGAAGATAAATCAAAGAAATCCTAGGTAATCCTCAAGTAGACACAAATGAAAAAATGGAGGAGCCCAGAGAAAGGAGAGAAGCCTTTGATGAAGAATATAAACAAAATCTAGAATACATGAAACAGATCCAAAGAGAATATCAGGAAATTAAAAACTCCAGTAAAACCTGGCAAAACCTTTTAACAGAAACTAAAGACAAACTTTTAAAACTTGAAGATAGATTTGCAATGTATGATCGCGAAAGGGAGGATCTCTCAAAAATAACAAGGAACCAGGAAGCAATGATACAAAGGCTAGAAGACAACAAGAGGATTTATAACCTAAGAATAAAAAAGTGTGAATGAAGATGCAGTGACAAATACAAATGAAATAAAAAGTCTATTCACAGAAATAATTAAGGAAAACTTCTCAAACATAGGTAACAGAAGTGAAATTCAGATAAATCAGGCATACAGAACTCCAGCCAGCTACAACCCAAACAGATCTACACCCAGACATATAGTAATCAGGATCCCAGAAATTCATCACAAGAACAGAATATTAAAAGCAGTCAAAAAAAAGAAACAGATTACCTATAAAGGAAAACTCATCAAAATAACAGCAGACTTCTCTATACAAACAATCAAATCAAGAAGAGCTTGGAGTGAAATATTCCAAGCCCTGAAAGAAAATAACCTCCAACCCAGATTGATGTACCCTGCAAAACTGTCTCTCAAAATTAATGGAGAGACAAGATATTTCCACAACAAAGAGGAACTGGGGGAGTTCGTGACCACTAATCCAACCCTGAAAAGAATATTAAAGGACATTCTAGAGAGAGAGAAGAAAATCACCAGGATTCCAGGAACAATGGCAGAAAGGCCTCAATGAAAGGGGCAGACAGTGGAATGAAGGAGAAAAGTAAACAAACAACAATGACAGAAAAACAGCATAGCAGAGATTAGACAGAGAAGATTGGTTATACCTCTGTTTTATCTTGACTGATTTTATTTGAATCTGATATACTTGATAGTATCAAGTCTGAGAGTAGAGGCAACTACTCTGAAGATGACAAGATTCAATAGGATACCCATTCTGGTTTGATTATTAACTGCCTTTGAAGTCCTATGTCTCCAGTGTTTATGTAATGTAATGTAATGTAATGTAATGTAATGTAATGTAATGCAATGTAGTGTAATGCAATGCTGTTTAATTATACTATGTTTGATGATATAGACAATTTTATTGAAAATAACAAGAGACATCATAGTAACTACTGTAGATCACCTAGTATTGTGGTTTTATATGTCCTTTTCATTTCATGTTTCTCTAGGAATTTGTACTGTTGACTTGTTTTGATTTGTTTTTCCCTCTAATACAGAAAAGCTAGGTATACATATACAGACTTATACATGTGTAGAACTTCTAAGTAGTTTATGAGAATAGATTACAGTTATTGTAAAGAAAAAAGAGGAACAGAAAGTATTCTAAAGGATATAACTGCATGTATGTATAAGTGTGTAGGATTGATAACCATATTACTAAGTTTTTGTTGGATAGATGAACAGAACTGCTTGCAGTCTCACTGTTTAAATGTCTACTTTGTAGGCTTTACTTTTGTAACTTGAACAACTACTTCTAAGAGAAAAATATGTAATTATCAACTAGTGATTTCTTACTGGTCACTATTTTTGTTTTTTTGTTTTGTTTTTGAAATTTTGTATTATTTCTATCCTCTTTCTGTTTCATTTTTTTTCTTTAAATAAGAAAATAGAAAAAAAAAAAACGAAAAGGAAGTAGATTTTCTGTTTTTAGTAAGTTTGCATCTAAGGATAGCATAATTCATTGTTCTCTAGAATGTCTCCTTCTATGTCATACCAGTAGATAAATATACAATTTTGAGCTACTCTTGCATATAGTTTATATATGAATTATTATTATATAAGTAAGTTTTTAGAATTTTATAAAAGCATAAGTTTTCAGCTTCATCAAATTTTGTTCCCAATTTTGTGTCAATGTGGTGAGTTGAGCAAAATTTTAAACAAGTCCTGTTTCCAAAGATAAAAAGAAATAACTGGAGAGTAGATGTTGAAACTAGTTCTTCAATGTTAGAGACATATATAATTTGTCATAAAGCCTTCAGGAATATGAAAAGGATGAGGAGATATAACCTGTTGCTTTAAAAACCAGAGATATCTTTTATCATGGAGTAGGGGTCAGAGTTGATACATATGGTATTGATTAAACAATAATTTTCAAGGCTAGAATTACCATCTTTTTTATAAAATCAGCAAAATGAACACCTGAGGAAATTTATGACCACCAAATCAGCACTCAGAATGTTCTGAAAGACATTCTAGAAAGAGAAACTTTTGATAATGTCCAACATTCATTCATGATAAAAACAATACAGAAAATTGGAATAGGTGATTTTTACCTCAATCTGATAAAAGTCATCTATCACAAACTAATAGCCAACATCATACTAAATAGACAAAAACTGAAATTTTTCACTCTAAAATCAGGTACAAGATAAGGATGTCCACTGTCACCATTATTATTCAATATAGTTCAGGAAAAATTAGCCAGAGCAAGTAGACACAAGAAAGAAATAAAAGGAATAAAGATAGGAAAAGAAAAAATTAAATTACTTGCAGAAGATATGATACTTTACATGGAAGACTCCAAAACTTCCACCAAAAGACTTCTAAATTTAATAATCAAATTCAGTAGCATAACTGGATACAAAGTTAACACTCAAAAATCAATAGAATTCCTGAATACAAATAACAAACTCACTGAGAGAGAAATAGGGAAACATCAACTTCCACAATAGCCTAAAAAAATTAAATATCTGAAATCAGTCTAATGAAGGAAGTAAAAGAGCTTTACAATGTAAAGTACAGTACCCAGGGCTGAGGATTTAGCTCAGTGGAGCAAGTGCCTGCCTTGCAAGCACGAGATCATGAGTTCGATCCTCGGTACCAAAAAAAAAAAAAAAAAAAAGTATATTACTCTGAAAAAGGAAATTGAAGAGGATATCAGAAAATAGAAAGATATACCTGTTCTTGGGTAGGAAGAACAAGTATAATGAAAATAATTATATTTCCAAAATTGTTTCACAGATTTAATGCAATCTCAACCAAAATAATAACAGCATATGTCACAGAATTAGAGAAAACAATACTAAAATTCATTTGGAACCAGATGAGACCTAGAACGGCAAAAGCAATTCTAGAGGTATCATAATCCCTGACTTGAAACTAAAGCACAGAGCTCCTGTGATAAAAACAGCATGGTGCTGGAAAGCAAAAATAAAAACAAAAAACAAAACAGGTCCAAGAATCAATGGTACTGATTAGAACATGCAGGAACAACTCCAAATATGCTCAGCCACCTTATCTTTTACAAAGGAGCCAAATACCTTCATTGGAAGAAAGCCTCTCTAATAAATGGTGCTATAAAAGCTGGCTTTCCACATGGTAAAGATTAAAACTAGACCCATATCTTTCATCAATCACTAAACTAAAATAGAAATGGATCAAAGATATAAATATTAAAAGAGAAACACTAAATCTGCTGGAGGATAACATAAATAGAACTCTTGAAGACACTGCTGTAGGCAAAGGCTTTATAGAAAAACCTCAACCATACAGGAAGTATCACAAAGAATCAATAACTGTAATCTCATTTTATTGAAAATCTTTGGCACCACAAAAGAAACCACCAGCAATGGGAAGAGACAACCCATAATGTTGGAAAAGAATTTTCTCTGCTTTCCCTCAAATGACTGCTATCTAGAATATATAAAGAACTCAAAAAAATCAGAACTCCCAAATTTAATGACCCAATAAAAAATGGGCATCTAAAATGAATATATACTTCTCAGTTAAAGAAGTAGAATCAGCAAATAAATATATGAAAAAATGTTTGATATCATAGTCATTGGAGAGATATGAATTAAAAAATCTTGAAAAATTTTCTGCAGAAATTTTTCTGCAAAAATTTTTTAGAAATTTTTTTTAGACATTTAGAAATTTATGCAGAGAAATAAAGGCTGTTATCAAGAAAAAAAACCAATAACAAGTGCTGGTGAGGCTGTGGGGTAAAGAAACACTTCCCCACTGTTAGTGGGAGTAAAGACTGGTCCAACCACTGTGGAAATCAGTGTGGAGATTCCTTATAAATCTAAAAGTATAGGTTCCAATCAACCCAACTATTTCCATTCTTGCTATCTTCTCAAAAGAATTAAAAGTATCATACAATAGTGAAGTATACACAATCATGTTTATAGTGGAACAGTTAAAATAGCTAAATTTTGGAAATAACCCAGAAGGTCATTAACTGATGCACAGATAAAGAAGATGTGCTTTTTAAAATATACAAATGGATTACTATTCTGCCATAAAGAAGAATAAATCTAAGATGTTTCTAGCTAAATGGATGTACCTTGGGGCCATACTCTTAAAATCAATTAGACACATGTTTTAATACCACATTGTTTCTTTGGTGTGAGAAACTGAAAGTGCAAATAAGGACCAAAATATATAATAGATATTGGGATATGGAAACAAAATATTCAAATGAGGGGAACAAGGAAGGATTGAGAGAGAAAGGAAAGAAGGGACAAGAAAAAAAGAATAAAAGGAAAAATGGAAACAAAGCTTTTGTGAATAAGTATGGGAAGAGGAGTTGAAGGGATGAGACAGAAATGGGAAACAAGAAGCAAGATATGTCACGTGCAAATTCTCTGTGATGAATGCTATCATTATGTATATCTAAAACATACCTATAAAATTAAGTGCAAAAAAAAAAAACCAGCAAGGCTTGAGTATTCAGGTAGAACATAGTTACTTCTCAGTTATACATATTTTCTAAGATGCAAATGCATAAGTTGATAAATTCCTGATTGTTGGTGAAAGGGTGCATATTGATACTAAGCTTCCAGGGAGAAATTGTAGAACACAGCTTTCACAGTCAGTAATTAGTGAGTTGTTTTGTTCAGGATTTTTTCACTGATTATAAAAATGTTCATAAGAATCTTTTGGATTCTCAAGTCTTCAATATCCCTAAATTGCCTTTTTCTTAGGAGCTTACAACTTAATGTTTCTACAATGGAATTTTTATAGAATTTAAACTGAGTATCTTAATTATTTTTCACTCATACTAATTATTCATGTGCAAGATACATATTTTAATAAATATGCAAAGTTTGTACTAATTATTCATCTGAATAGTATATATCACTTTCTGGTCTTGTAGCATGCTATTTTGGGTTTCTGGCTTTAAAAATTATATAAAATATTTATATTAGTAATAATAGGTACCATTCATTTAAGGCTTACACTCTTTAGCACACTGTACATACATTATCTCTAGTCCTCATAATAATATTGCAAAATGATGGTACTATTCCTAATTTGGAGCTATTTCTGATCTCTAAGGGAAATATATGGAATTTCTGACTGAAAGGCCCACAGCTGTATTGCATTTGATTTTTTTTTTTTTACTGAACAAAGAAGCAAAATCATTGGAACACCCGTGTTTGAGCATAGGAGCAAAACCATTATGAGTGACATAAAGCAAAGAATTTATTTGAAGGTTGACCTTTCAGAATCCTGGGAGCAGGCTGAATGCTGCATGTGAGGCTGTCACCTGGGCACCTCATGCTGAGGCTGAAGTCAGCAGTCAGGCAGGAGGGAGTGGAAGATGGACGTGAAGGGGAGGAGAGTGAAGATGTGGACCTGGGACCCAGAGGGGATGGAGATGGGGAGGAGACTGGAGGGAAAGGTGGAGAGCGGAAGTAAAAAGATCAATCTGATATGAATATCAGATGGGATATCAATGTATTTATAATGCAGTGTGGTAGTTCTACACTGTGTCAGCTGAGCACGGGTAGAATTTATGGATCTCAATCTGATATGGATATCAGATACCGGTTCTCTATGATGAGGATACTTACATTGTAAACTGACTGATAAAAAGGGAAGAAAAATGAAAATAAAAAATATAAGGAAAGGAGAGAAATTTTGCACGTACTTACTTAAGAAATAAAAAGAAATACCTATGTATTTTATTGCAAATGTAAGGCAGATAAGTTGTTGTAGACAATTTTGAAAAGGGTAAAGAAGCACAATAAAGGAAGTAAAATCCATCTTTATTCCTCACCGCAGTGATGAACTGAACACGTTATAACTGGAACCCATACCAGTCCCTCACTGCCTGCAGCCTCAGCGATGCTGGGCACCTGGGGAAGAAGCATGCATGGTCCTGAAGCTGAATATACACCTCGACTAGGATGTCAGGAAACTGGAGGAGATCTTGGGGGAGCTGCGGGAGTGGGTGGCTTAAGCCAACCTGCTCAAGGAGCAATCAGTGAGGAAATGAGTTGCAGCCTCTCAAAATTCTGCACTGAGCTGCTGGGCGAAACCATAGCTGCAGTGCTTCCCTTCTGCCCTCTAACGCCTCATGCATGGTGGTCAGTTCTCACCTACACCACAGGCTTGAGAAATCTGAGAAACAAAAATGCCACCCGTGCTCAGCTGGCACAGTGTAGAACCACCACACTGTGTTATAAATACAGTTGCTTTTCTAGCAAGGAGATTATGTACAAAGATGTTGTGATACCTTAAATTTTCACCCATCGATTTTCTCTACTGACCAATTACAGTCATTATGTTTTAATCTACTAGGTAAATAGGTGGCATGCAGAGCGATATTCATCGTGAGGAGAAGAGAAAGAGGCACATGTATTTGCTATTCATGATACTATTTATTTTACATAAGTAGAGATGAATTGATGCAACCCATCGATTAAGGTTTCAAAGCATTGAAAATTGTATCTGAGACATTTTGCAACTCAGACTAGGGGTGTCTAAAATTCTAATGAGGTCTGCCTGAATGGAGAAGATGATAATGAATATCATTAGAGAAGATGGGATGGTGCATTTGTTTCTCTTCTACATCTTCTTCTCTCCTCTCCAAACAGAAGCAGGAAATTTCTGCAGGAGTCAAAGTGCTCCAATATAAACATTTGTGATATGACATTTTGGGGACAAAGAAATGATACTATTTCTAAAGAAAGGAATCTAATGTGTCTATAAATGGGCACATTACTCTGTTGGATACATAAGGGAGTTAAGATGAAGAATATAGCTACAAATACCAAATGTTCATATGGAAATGGAAAAAAAAATTCAGCTAGGAGCAAGCTGGCATTTGTATGAAGGACAATCCAGAAATGGTGATGGTCCCTGTGCACCTCTTGCATGCTTGTGATAGCACCATGTTATGAAGATATCCTGAGCTTTCTAAGGGCACCGAAGCCATTGTCCATTAGAAATTTTCATTGAGTTTTACAACAAATTTGTACAAGAGATACTGAAAAATATTTCAGGAAAAATAAGAAAAAAATTCAAAAATACAAATCTGGAGATACTGGTCAAAGGGAACTTAATAACAAATTACTCCGAAACTTAGGTTTAAACAGCAGACATTCAGTATCGCAGAGTTTCTGTGCATCAGGAATTCTCTGTTTCCTGGTCTCCTGCCAGGCTGCAATGTGACGTTGGTCCTGACTTGTGGTTTCATCTGCAGGTTCTCTTGGGGTAGTTGGCTTCTCTCCCACACTCACCCCATGGCTGCTAGGAATGCATTCTGTTCCCAACAAGGTCTAGATCTAAAGGTACTGGGGTTGCTCTTGGGTCCTTGGCATGAGTCCCAAGATTATAAAAGCGTGCAAGCTAAGAAAGGAATGGGGACTGTCAACAAAATGAAAGTCACAGTATTGTAACCTAATCGAAGCAGTGGCATCCCTCAGCATCTCTGTCTACTAGCTACTCCATCCTGGAGGCCACCAGCCACCACCAATTCTGTGTGGCCAGCGTTCAGCCAGAGAAGCACAATCACTGGAATCACTGGAAATCACTGGAAATGTAGTGCAGTGTAGACCAAGCATCTCATAATAAAACTGTAACAGACGTTTCATGTTACAACCACCAGTGGCTCAGTGGTTAACATGGGGCATTATTTTTGCTCTTTTCTCAGAACAGGGCGGTCACTCAGCTGAGTGGCTCTGGCCACTCCTTCCATGCAGTGTCATCTGACAGACATTGCTTCTTCTTTCACTCTCTTCCTTCCATTTCAACATACAGGCACACAGGCTGATTTGCTTAAAACTGCCTTATTATTGTTATTATTAATTATTATTTTGTCATACCATGGATTGAACATTGCACTCAGACTCTCACACTGAACTATGTCTCTTTATTAAAGATTTTTTTGAGAAACAATCTCATTTAAATCACTAAGTTGCTCAGACTGGGATCAAACTTGAAACTCTCTTGCCTCAGCCTCCCAGTGTCGGTATTACAGATAATGTGCCTCTCTATGCTGTTTGGCCAGCTTTTTATATTTGAGTATTATTAACATAGCGTGGATTTCTTTCTATGGCATAAAATACATTTGTGGCCTATTTTGAAGTGTTTATTTAATTCTGTGGATTTTAGTTATTTCTAATTGTATTTCTGTCACTGCACATTTAGACACACTAAATGCACATTTTTTGCAGTTTTTCATTAATGTAAATAGCTAATAGATTATTTCCTTTGGTTTAATTGCTAGAAATAAAATTGCCAAGTCAAAAAATTTGATTATTTTTAAACTTCTGGTAAAATTAACAAAAGCTTGTATCAATTTATATTCCTAAACACTATTATATGAATATATCTGTTTTTTCATGACAGGGTTATGAATTAATTTATTATAAATACTCTCTTACTTGTATTGAAAAACACTTATCTAAACTTTTTTTAAAAAAATTCTTTACTGATAGTGATTTTTTTTTTGAATGAAGAAAGGTAGTTGCATTTCTTCTTTTGTACATGCCAACTCATTTCCTTGGCTGTATATCTATTGGAAAAATATCTTATGCTGTCCAAAAGTGTTTTCTATATTAACAGTACTGTTCACACATATATTTTAAAAGTAATTCATTATATCTGGATATAAAAATCTCTAGTTGGCTTCTATAAAGATACTGGCAGAAATATTACCTGCTGTGAAACTTGTAGATCCTCCCAAAATGAAGTGTATTTTTGTGCCATGATTCAGCGATTCAGAGGAAGTCCTCTAGTCCCATCTTTATATGGATGTTAGTGATCTTAGTCTATAGTTTGGGTAATTATTCCTCTGAACGTACTATTTAATAGGGCTTACCTTCTATCTCAATCTTTAGTTGATGCACAGCAATTTCAAAACAGGATTTATCATTCTAAATTGATCTTAACTTTACTTGAAACTTTTTGTTGTAAGTCTATGAGTTAATCAGGTCTTTCTGGAGTGTATATATATATATTTTTTTTTTTGCAAAAATGCTATTTATAGAAGAATTAAAAGATGGTGCAGAGATTTCCTTGTATGTACATCGCTTGTTTTCCTCTAATTCAGTTTACAGAACTCTATTTCAGTTGTCAAACTAAGAAACTGAGGTGATGCAGTGCTGCCAACCGAACTGCAGATGGTTCAACATTCCCAGCATTCCCACCAAGCCCTCTTCTAGGATCCAAACCCGGATACCACATGGTGATACTTTTGTGTGTGTCATCTATTTTGAGATGACTCGTTAGTATTCCCTTGTCTTTCAATACTTCAGTACTTTTAAAAAAGTATTTTCAATGTATATAAGATATCATATTTAGTTTGCCAAAAATACCTATTTTACTGAATGTCTCTCAATGTAGATTTGACTTACATTTTTTTTTCACAGTTTATCTTGGGTCATAGATTTGGGGTAAGAATACCACAGAGGTGATGTACCCTTTTCGTTGTATACCATCAGGGTAAATTATACTAATATAACTTAATGCTGGTGATTTTAACATTGATCAGTTGGCTTTATAAATTTAATTGTGCACCTTTCAAAGTCATGCACTGGTGCTCACTTCAGCAGCACATATCCTAAAGTAGGAATGATACAGAGAAGATTAGCATGGCCCCTGCACAAGGGTGACACACAAATTCATGAAGCATTCCATATTTTTGTTATAAACTGCTACCCTGTCCCAGAGTCACACTTATCAAATAAATGGCATCATCCCAGTGGAATTGGGGTACAAGCCTGGTAGATGCTTTTGTCCTGATGAAATATTCTTTTGAGAGTCCAGAGGCCCGGTTACTCAATAAGCAAATCTTTGAGACTACTTATTATGGGGCTCTGAAAGCCAGCTGTAATTTAGCCAAGGAGCACAGCCCTTATGAAACCTATGAAGGCTCTCCAGTAAGCAAAGGAATCTTTCGGGATGATGCGTGGAGTGTTACTCCCACAGACCTATGGGACTGGAAACTGCTCAAGGAGAAGACTGCAAAGAATGGCATAAGAAACAGTTTATTCATATACCCAAGACCTACTGCTTCAATGGCTCAGATCTTGTGGAATGAGTCCACTGAACCTTATACCAGCAACATCTACACTCGAAGAGTATTGTCAGGAGAATGTCAGATTGTAAATCCTCACTTATGGAAAGATCTTACAGAGAGGGGCTATGGAATGAAGAAATGAAAAATTAGATTATTGTATGCAATGGCTCTACACAGAGCATACTGGAAATTCCTGATGACCTGAAGCAGCTTTATAAGATGCTATGGGAAATCTCTCAGGAAACTCTTCTCAAGATGGCAGCTTATAGAGGTGCTTTCATTGATCAAAGCCAGTCTTTGAACATCCATATTGCTGAGTCTAACTATGGCAAGCTCACCAGTATGCACCTCCATGGCTGGAAGCCGGGTTTGAAGACTGGAAAGTATTATTTAAGTACAAGACCTGTAGCTAATCCTATCCAGTTCACTCTAAATAAGGAAAAACTGCAAGATAAGGAAAAGGCATCAAAGGAGGAAGAAGAGAAAGAGAGGAACATAGCAGCCATGGTGTGCTCTTTGGAGAGTAGAGATGAATGTCTGATGTGTGGATCCTAAAAAAAAGACCTAGAAGCATATGACACATCTTCCATAGACAAAATATTTGAGCATCAATGGGCATAGTGGGTTTGGTTAAGATTAAATGGCTTTGCTGGACCGTATTGAAACAGAAGGAAAAACTGATTCAAAGTACTATTTCTATATGGTGTGAATGATTTGTAAAAAGAAATAGACAAACAAGCAAACAAACAACAAACAAAAACTTGGCATATTGGGAATCAAAGTAGAAGTTTTAAATGCAAAAGAAGTCATCCTGGAAATAGAAAGTGACTTAGTAATGCTCATCACTTCTCTATCTGTCCTTTTCTGATGATGTTGGTTTTGGTAAAGAGAGTTGAATTTTGCTGCTTCTGCTGGTGGATTCCTAGAAGCGGAACTGAGTGGTGTCCTATGAGAACTACCGATAGGACCTTTATCTAGATAAAGTCTATAGGTCATTCTAAAGTAAACTTTCTAACCTTCAGTACTTTGGAATGTGACCTTATTTGGAGCTGGCCATTGCAAATATCATTGCTAAAAAGGAGGTCTTTGTGGAGTACAGTGGTCCCTACACAGTAATTACAATATTTCTGGTGTCCCTATCAAAAAGAGAAATTTGTACACAGATGTTAACTCAGGGAAAACACCATGGAAGTCATAGGCAGACACCTGAAAAGTGCTTCTAAAAGCCAGGGAATACCAAAAATGCACAATCATCTATGCGGAGCTTGTAAAGAACTATGGAACCCTTGTTTCTGACTCTCAGAAGGATACAGTAATTTTGACTTTGTGCCCTTTTAGAATGCTTGGAAAACAAATTTCATTAGTTGTGAATGTGCATGCCTATAATCTCAACACTTGAGAGGCTGAGGCAAGAGAGTAGATGAGAGTTCAAGGCCAGTTTGGGCTACAAAGTTGAGTTCAAGGCCACCCTGGAATATGTAGTAGTAGTACCACTCTGTCTCTACCTCCACCTTTGAAAATAAAGAAAGAAAAGAAATTTCTGTTGCTTAAGCTATTTTGTTTGTTTCTCTCTTTCCATACCCTGTTAGAAGTGAGTCACAATGGTGAGTTCATTCTCAAGGGGTGAAAAATTAAAGTCTACTTCTTGGAAAAAGGAGTAGCAAACTATTTCTGGACACCTATTTAAAGCATTACAGTGATTAGTAAATATTTTCACTAGCTATTTTAGAAATGTACAAATGTTCTGTCTCTTTTTAAGCTTTCATTCAGTACTTTTAACATTCCTAGGTTGCTCTTTGGATTGTAATGCAGTATTGTCATTTTGTTGCTCAAATTGTTTTAGCTTTCACCATGGGTCACTGTTTCAGATTAGCTTGTGTGCTCCATTGACATGCGCATCACAAGAATTGCCTTTCTTCCCTCTCTCCCTACATTATCCATAGAAAATAAATATTTATGAATACCAAAGTCTATTTGGTTAGTATAAATATTGGGCCTTAAATATAATTGATAATTTGTTTTGAAGACGTACTATAAAGCTACAATCTAAGATTTAAGTCGTTATAAACAAAGTTGTTATAGTGAATAATACTCTGGGAACTCTTAAGTCCATGATGATATGGCTGATTTGAAATGCATAATTAGTATGCTAAACCATGGTTTAATGCTAGTCCAGTTACATTTTTCTATTTTATCTGGTCACTAATCCTCCATCCATCTATTCGTCTATCATCCATATATACCCTTACTGTGTTCTAGATATTGTTTCAAGCCTTTCACAACCATCCTAATCCATGGGACAACTTTGCTGGATAAATGTTATTGTTAGTCGCATCTTGCAATTAAGAATCTGAATGAAAACATGATACGGGGAAATTTTTGATGTCATGAGTTTTCTGTACTTAATCATCTGAATTCATTTTTTGCCTATGACTTCTTGATGCTTTTCCTAATTTTCTGGGTGGAATGTGTTTTATTTCTATACTCCCAGAAGACCTGGCATAGTCTCCTGTGGAGATTATGTAGTAATAAATAGCTAGAGAGACAGATGACTAAACAGATTTGAATAACCTTTCCTTTTTAAGACATCACACTACTACCTGAAATTTTACTTTCTAAATGAGATAAACTTTTAAATGGTCAGTATGAATTAAGAAATATATATGAACTAAAATGTTGACATGAAAGACATGATCATTGAAAACACTGGGGAGTCATCGAAATTGAGGATTTTTAGAAACCTAGGTAATATAACCCCATTCCATTTCCTCAAATGAGTGAGCTTCGTAAGTGCTGGGGCTCTTGCCTAAGGTTGCTCTGAGTTCTGAGGTAATGCATTTGGGTTGCCATCCTGCCTCTCTGAGCATTGTTGGAACCTCCATCTGTGGCTACTGCTTCTGATCTTCATATAAAGCCTAGAGGGTATGCGTGACAGTGTTGGTGTGGTTAGGCCCTTGGCATGTGGGTTTATGTTTTCTTGCTGTTCCCAACACAAAAGCTTTTCTTTGTAGATCATAATACTTTTTAAATAAGGATAATGGCCAAGACAAAATCCAGTCCATACACAACAGTATTCCACCCAATCCAAGGAAGATGCTCTTTGTCGGGGAACCTCTCTCGTTAGGAGGCCCCATCTATTTCTGCATCCTTTAGTGCTCTGTTTCCCTTTCTCTTGTGATTCCTCAGGTTTATAATCTTTCCGCTTCCCTTTAGATCTTTCTGTGGAACTGTGGCTTCTCCCAACACCATCTACATTCCCTGGCTATCTTTCCCTTCATAAAAATGATCACCAGATTTCAACAACTAACTGTGAATAAGTAAATATTATGGTAGAGCTCTCTTTCAGTAGATGAGCCCTTCACACACACTTCTTTCTGCCCTAAGAAGAAAGTTAATTATTGCCCCAAACTCATCCCTCATAACTGTGATTATGCCAGGAAAGCTTTTCCTCATTCCTATGTGCAACTTTTTAAAATGGTTATTGCCAAATACATTTGCGGGTCAAACACTGACGAGGGTGTCCGCGCCCCTTGGGAAGGGGTGTCCTGGTATGAAAACTCCATTACCTCATGATTACATTGTGATCCTAATGAGATACTGCTTTTTGATAGCTCTCCAGGTACAACAGTAAATGGAAATGTTTATATTAAGACAATGCGATTCAAGGAACTGATTTAATCAGATGCTTTTCATCTGAATGTATTCTTTGTAATCCACTTGTTTCTAATTTTAGACTCTTCTTCATCTAGACTTGTGAAAGAATGTAGCTGAGAGACTTTTTTGAGATGAATTGATGAGCACATCAATTCATCTTGTTCTGAAACTTATTGACATGATCTTTTATTGAGCCTGCTAGACAGTCTGTTAAGTATTTGAACAGCATAGGAAAATATATGATGTTTACATATTCAAGGACAAACAAATTACTTGAAAGAAATATTATATGAATAATTGAAATAAACGGTGGACCTGACCACAGCATTGCAATTACTGTCTAAAAGCCTCTCTGGGTGGGTAGTTTTTTTAAAAAATAGAAAGCTGTTTTGATCAAACTCAGCTGTTTCTATTTTTTAAGTTCTTGGCACAGTTCTTCTGTAGAAGATCATCTTCAGAAGGAAAAAGACAGCTATAGCCTCTAGCCTGCAGGCGCATGCCTCAGGGAAGCAGCAATGATTTGATACAGACAGGCATGTTTATCGAGTGTGTTTTGTTTTGAACCAGGGGTATGGTGGCATTGGAGTATGTGAAAAGCTTGGCCTTTGGATTGTTTATTGTTTGAGCTGTGGATATCTATCTAGTTGGTGTTCTGTAGCAAAGAACACAGATAAGTCGAGTAAAGGCATTTGTGGTCATTACAAATAAAAAGGTTAAGTATCTTAAAGAAGTCATAGTAAAGTACCTTTAAGTCTTATAAAGTCTGATAAAAGTGTCAGAAATAAAAGATTATCAACTCTAAAAGAGTTGATAGTAATGCTGATTAGTGTGATAAGAATTATTGAGGCATTCTTGGTAAATCACTACTTGGAAATGTTACAGATAATCATAAGCCATTTAAGTTTTCTCTTGTTATTCAGATTGCTGATGAGTATATTTAATGATGTGGATAGATGTCTGACTGTGCTAATACTATCACTTGTGATAATTCCCCTGACTTGTTGTATTTGTAAGCACCTTAGAAAGAGAAAATAATAAGCTTTCTCTCGGATTTTCTATTATAAAAAGCTATTTTAAATCTTTTAAGACAGAATTTTATAAGATAATATAAATAATACTTCTCGTGGTAACCTCTGTGAAGAATCAACACACTCAAGGATTTTCTTTGACTCTGTTCTGTAAGGAGTTGTACTTTTTTGTAGTTTCTGAAATAATGAACTCAACATAGAATCTCCTCAGTTAGGTTAATGAAAATGGCACTTGAGCAAATAAAGAATTCAATTTTAAATGCCTTAGTTATCAGTTATTTATATTTTGGGCTTTAAAGTTTATTTTATGATTTTTCTTCTTGGATTCACAATTTACCAATCTGAAAGTGAGCAGTTTTGTTTGGCTAGTTTCAGGAAAAAAGAAAAGTATTTAAGTAGAAGAAAGTAAATGCTTACAAAATCACTGGAAGGGCTGGAGCAGGCATTCTACTGAGCCTTTGGGAAGAATTCCGCTATCAATAACTCAGAGCTAATCCTTCAATAAACCCCAGCCTCTCTGCAAGCTCCTGTCTAGCTGCAGGATCCACAGTCTCAATGCCTTAGCTGCAATCTGGGGATGGAAAAGCCACTGCCAAAAGAAATTTTGAGCCAATTTGTCGCCTGAATCTGGCAGAAGATATTATCTGATTGTTGACTAGGCTTTAGAGCATTTCATTTCCTGTATTATATGAAAACCAATTACCGAATTATCTATGCCTCACTTGCACTCATAGAAGCTGTGGTTCTCTTCATCTCCCCCTGAATTTGCATATTTCTAGTAATCTTGTAAGTTTCTCACAAATGTTTAGCAGTAAACCTCTCCTCCCATATCCTCCATGCTCTTTTATTTCGTCCCTTCTACTGTTCTGTAATCATGGATATGGGCAGCTCTTCTTTGATAGTTGGTGGAACTGCTCGCCAAGCCCACGGTCTCCTACTATATCTGAGCATGAGTTGCTTTTTTGATTTTATGGGTAGAAATGGTTCACTGCTTATTCCTGTCTTCTGTTGTGAGGATGCAGCTCAGTATCCAGCAATATGTTGGAACCACCTACTAGCAGCTCCTAAGAACTGATAGTTAATTGTTTTTGTAATTGTATTAAAAACAGGCAGTTCTGAAAAGACTTGAGCATGTGAGGACCCTTTTATAATTCATGTACTATCTTGCTCCAGGAGCAGTAAATAAATTGTTATTGTTAAGTCATTAGTGAATAATGACTGAAGAGCTCCTTCACCCCATGTGTGTACCTCAGCACTTTGGTCCCCATGAGGGAGACTGGGGTTTGCCCCAGTCAGGGAAGACAGCTGAGCTCTGGGCAAAGAGGGGAGACATGGGTGAGTACTGCAGGATTGTTTACACTGGGTCCTGTATGGATGAGGGAGTCCAGTTAGGAGGTGACAGAAATTAGAATTTCCATTCTCCTCTGAGGGATGAGCGTGTGGTCTTGGCTGAGCACTGTAGTGTAGATAAAGTAAGAAAGTAATTAAAGCATCAAATCCCTATAGTGCATACATATGGACACAGATATTCCTCTAGAAAGTTAGTTCAAATAGAGTGACTCGAAGCGCGCCCTGTTCTGTGTGGACTGAAGCAGTGCAGGGCTGGCTTCAGGGTTCTCCAGAGCGCCTCCGTTTTCTCAGAGGAAATGTCTTACATCTTGCTCTGCATCCTGCTCCTAGCTTCACATCATTAAGTACTTGTCCTCTGTCTCTTCTCTGAAGGCATAAATGCTTTTCCAGTCTCCTGTCACACACCTCGGGGAAAGACCCCAGTCCTATCGTCCACTACATAGCAACACAGTTTTCTAGGTGACGGAATTCCTGTGCCCCTAAAGCCATTCTCCAGCCGTACTGACTGCCTCCCTCCTTCAGCTCCTGATGCTCTATTCTGTCTCCTCAGGCCCAGGGGGCCGGACTCTGACCTTCTCGGCTTCCCCTTTAAAGGAAACAGTAACAGTTGGAAAATGGAACAAAGCATCAGAGCGTTCATTAGCGACAGGCTTTGACATTACTATTCAGAGCAGTTGGATACAGTTTTGTCATCACGCCTCCTTCAAAAACTACACATATATTTGAGTGTGAACTGGTCTGGTACTTGGATTACCACACATCCTTTTCCTGATGCACACATCCGTCCTCTTTCCACCAAATCCAGTTCCAAATAAAACACAGCCCTCCTTTGCGATCTGACGTTTCCCAGACATGTTCTGATGCATTTTATAGCCAGCAAGAAACTTCTGCCTGCAAATGAGAACCACTGTCAGCCCTCAGACATGACCTTCTTTTGCAGTTCATTCTGCATTTGTAAAACTCTGAATGCATCTTTGTTAGTGGAAGCTTTTGTTATTTCTGAATAATTCTGCACAGCAGCGAATGCTGGGCAAGTCTGTAATATCTCAGGACTGTTAACAGCCAAATGATTTAAAAACACGCTGGTAGTCCGACACTAAATTTTTCAATCCCTGCTTAATTACCTCTGTGCTTTGGAGGGTTATAAGACACTGTAAATGTCAAATGTATTTCTCTCTCAGATTTCTGTGAGGGACAGATGTATCTCAGGCATGGTTGGAAAGACTGAATATAAAGAGACACAATTTCAAAAACTTAGGTAGGGCTAAGGGTCACTTTTAGAGAGAGATTACTTAATTGCATTGTAATAGGCTGGCAGGAAGTACAATCTATTCTTAATTTTCTTTAACACCCCCACAGATTCTGTGCTGTCTCAAAAAACTGTTACACAAGAGGGGAAAAAAAGCATTGTCTCACCATATTATTCATGTTCTTTGCAAAACATGTTTATTTGTATGAAATCATGGTCCATCAGCCTTCCTAACCAGTATGCAGGAATACAAAATAACCCTAATCTGAGGTCACCAAATTTATTGTAATGGTTACTGAACCTTTGTTCAGTGATTTCTCAAATCACGTATTTTAGTCTAACGATTAGTTTATTCTAAGGACTTAAAAATTGGAGCACAATGTTCAAATAACAGTATTAGGATGAAAAATCTCTCCATAAGACAAATAAATAACGATCACAGTCTGTGTATTTGTGATAAATGGAATAATGCTATTGGAGTATTCAGAATTTTTTACATTATTGCAGATAATTCTGGAACTTGAAACCCTCCCCGGAGAAGAACAGCTCAAAGCTGTACTGTCAACAGCCACATCTGGGCCAACGAGCCTAAGCACATGAGAACAGCATCATGAACAGGAGATGGGGGACCAGAACCCCGACCCCCATGCCTACACCTTCCAGAAATGCCTTGTTCTTCAGTGTTGCACACATCACTGTTCTGTGCCTTGTGCCTTGTTTTTCTATTGGATCAATGCTAGCTAAGTAACTGCATTATAATCCTACAGGTAGATTGGTTTTGACCCAAGGTATCTTGTGATGTGATTTTACTGTATAAAAACCTTCTAGACAAACAGCCTCAGCTGAAACCCACTTTCAGGACCCTTTTGGCCTCTATGGAGCTGTCTGTTGATAACACTTTCCTACTCTTTGCTTTTTTTTTTTTTCAAAATGAATTCATTATTCAGCTTTCTGAGACACGAACTCAGCGCATCTAACAGATTGGGAGTTATTGCCCTGTAACAAAGCCACAAAGATAATAAAATTGCATCAATTGGTGATACATGGACTATAAATACTATTATATGGAATTTGCTTACAGCACTGTGGCTATTAGCCTCTGAAGGGATCCGGGTACTTCTGAGCTCACGAGGGGCTGATGGAAAGCCTCGACACAGTCAGAAGTTGAATGGACTCATGGGTTCTTAACTTGTTACTTGTTAACAGCATGATTTTTTTTTTTTCCAGAAGACGTCAAAGACTTAAAGGGGTCTTTTGCTTTAAAAAAAAAACACCAGTAATGGTTCGTGTGGGTCTATAGATGCCTGATAGATAAGTAAAAGCAGAAGGAAGCTGGCCTTCATTTTGTTTCTGTCTTCTTCATTACTTTAAAAGTTCTGCTCAGAGCTTTACTCAGTTCTGCATAAAGATATGTTAATCATTTAGGGAGTGTCTGCTCGAAGTAGGCAAAACAAAGTTGATTTGCCTCGAATTTTTACAACCTACACATCGTCCTTTAAGACTGAGGACACCAAGATGAGGGAATTACTAAGTGTGTGGAGATAGGAGCACCTAGTAAAACTCTCCCCAAACAGAGACTGCCCTGAGCAGACACCACTGAGACTTGAATTATCTCCTCAAGCAAGGATGGCTTCTCCTGAAGTCATTGTGCAAATCCAAAGCTGAGATGCTGATCAACCAGAATCCAGACCACTAGAGCTAACCCATAAAGGCAGTTTTCTTCTTTTGTTAGCAGGCCAGCCTGACTCCCACCAGAGCTATGACCCCGTTAGCTCATTGAGCTGACTTCTCCCCCTAACTCTGACTGATGATTTGCTTGTGCCTCACAGTGACACATCCTGAAGTTCTTTGCTTCTGTGATGTTGAGCCAGGAAGCTACTGCTTGGGTTGAGTTGAGGTTCCCATCTCTTATCTGGAGAGACATGTTTGGATACCATTTGTTGACATCATGAATAATTTTGATCACATACTCCTGCATATTGCTGCAGGTATGTTGCTGTTTCTCTCCTTGCTTGTAATTTCTTTTAAATTGGGTGGCTAGTGTTCCCCATATGAAAATCAGCTTAGTGTTCCTGAGCTACTGAGGAAAGAACAGAGACAAATAGAGAAACCATGGTGAAATATATACTTAGTGCATGTAAAGGAAAAAGTGAACATATATGACCGAGTCAATGAAAGTTCCACAAATATGAAGCTAAAGTATTTTGTGAACTGATTCTTTTTTTTTTTTTTTTGAGAGCTCAGGAGGAGTTGATCATGTCCAGGAAGTTCAGATTTGGTGACACCAACTACTGAACTAGTACAGTTTTGCCCACTGTGCAGTATGCTAACCAATGAGATGAGTTTTACAAGACAGAAATTGTATTCATGAAGCAACTAAGTGTGTGGAGATAGGAAGGCAACCCTCAAATCCTCCTCCCCGGGGATAGAGTTTGGTGGTATTTATGGGTTAGATAATCAGGAAGGTCTGAAGCATGGAAAAGGATGATTCTAGTTAAAGAAAAGTAACTGATGGTCTGCACATGTGAAATCACTTCATGGTTCCTCATAATATACACGTTCAAAAAATGGTGCTAATCTGCTCTAAGGGTAGATGTGATCCTTGGGCACGAAAATGTCACGGATCATACACTTGTGGAGGCTCAGGGAAGGGTTGGTAGCTTCAAACAGTTTGAGTACCTCTAGCTTCCTGAAAAACAACTTAGACAAATGTGACCATCATGTCTTGCACTTCAGGGATGTTAACTATAGCAAAGCTATTGGGGGTATTTTGCTTAACTAGGTGACCTCTAAAATTGGTAGTGAAAACAGCTAGCTAAAAGCAAGTGAAAATACTCAGGGTTTTCCAAGGTCTCAAATCTCGTGCTATTTGGTAGATGTCCAACTGAGAAAAAGATGAGTTTTAGGTCACATAGGTGCTTGACCTAAAAGCTGGCAAGCAGCTTTGACTCCTCTAATCTTCTTAATTCACTAGTATACTTACTAACAAAACATTCTCAATTTTGCCTCTGGAGTAGTTTTTAATTCTGCCTTCCTTTTGCTGGCCTTGCTAACATCATTTCCCTCCTGTAGATTTTTACCAAACTCTGTTGTTGCAATGACATCTCTTATTAGTCGGAGATTCCACTTTCTATCCACCCTAACTCACTCTTTATATAACTTGATTGACAGTTCCCATCCTAAATTACTCTCCACTTCTATGATCAGCATAGTTGTTTACTTCACATTTTACAGGGAGCTAATTCAGTGCAAGGCATCCTGACCAAATGAGACCTAATTATGAGACACAGTCTAGGTAAGTTGTTTGGCAAATTGTCAAATTACTGCACACATATGAATTGACAAGATAACACATTGCTTTCACCTATTTGCCACTACCTAAATAAAATGGATTTCTGTAGTCTTCATTTTAATGGACTTGAATTTATTAGTATAATTATAATTGGACTCACTGTAATTAATATATCTTGAACTCCAAGAAATCACTAAAACTATATCTTGAAATTCAGGAATTATCCGTTCCCAATGAAAGTAAAATTAGGTGAGAATATAACTTTTTATTTTCTTGAATCACTGATTTAGTGTTCCTTACCCCAAATGGATTCTCTAGAGATACTATTACTAATCTAAATGAATGGAGGACATTCTCATGTGGATTCCTATCATGTGAAATAATACTTAAAAATAGAAGTAACAAAGTTGAGTGATGCTTCTTTAAATTATTTTTTCAAAAGAAGACAGTGACATCTTTAGAATGTTGTTTGAAGGCTTTCATATTCTGGCTGCAGCTGGCATTTCCATGCTGTCTGTTACTTTTTGGACCTGCACCCTCTGACAGGGCCACAGCCACAATAGCCTGAGGACATAGCAGGCAGAACCTGCCTCCTACCAAGCGCCACCTGAGCTAAAATCCTGCCACATCTTCCCCCACATCCTTCTCGTTATCATTCATCATGTTCTGTGCCTCTAGAATCTTATGCTCTTCTCTTTTCCACAGCGCGTCCCCTGTTTAGTGGAGAAGATGCCTTCCAACATTTTATTTAGGTTTTATGCATCCCAGATCCCTCCTAGAAGAGCGTGTGGTCCATGGAAACATCAGATGCTTGTTCAGTTGAAAGTGCAAAAGAACAGTATAGTCTGGAACAGCAGGAGGAAGTCTGAAGAGAGGAGCAGTACACAACACACGGGTTCTGGGGAGAGAAGTTCAGGTCAAGGAAAAATGCTACACAAAGCTACTGGGATGGTCATGAAGGGAGTCGTAAAGAGACGAGTTCTTTGAATGAAGGGTTTATGTCATGCTCGATGACTGTGAATAAGCGAGATAGGAGCAGATCACAGAGGTGGGCACTCTAGGAATTTCTGCAGATTCAGGGTAGCGAGCTGGAAGCAGGTAATCTTAGAAATAGCTGGCAGCCTAAGTCTTGTTTCCGCAGCAGTGTACACTCAGTAAGGAGATTGGCGGCTTCTGAAAGAGATGAGGAAAGCCTCATTCATAAAGAAAAATTTCTGAGATTCTGTAGTCAACATTTTTCAATTAAAGAATCATACAATGGCGGATCTAAAAATAAGTGTTGTCTTTTCTCCTGAAGTAGAATTCTGCAGAAAACTTATTTTACACTGAAAATAATAAATGTTCCCATGTTTATATAGCTTAGGGTACTAGAGAAAGTTTCATTTTAAAGTTTGATGAGCAAATAGGTTTTTCTGTGGTATGTGTGTATACTAAGTGTAAAACTCCAGTTCTTCAAACTGAGCTGTACTCTCAGAACTTTTGAAACTTTAAAACTTTCAGATGGGGTGTCACTAAGATGCCCAGTCTGGCCTCAGACTTGCAATCCTCATGCTTCCCAGAGTGCTAGAATTAGAATCATGTGCCACCATCCCTGGCTAGTGAATTGGATGCACAGTAAGGAAGTTTTTTTCCCAAACACTTTTATCAGGGATCTTATGCTATTGTGATCTTTAAGTTGATGAGGATAGTGGGGAGAGAGCAGGTTAATACAGAGTTTGTCCTTTCCCCAAAGTGAAACTTTCAAGGAACCAGGATGCCTCCAGCTGATGTAATCTTGCCCTGGGTGTCTCAGCGTCACAGGACCTTTCTGGCCTCAACTGTGACCAGAAGCACACAGAGTTATGTTTCCACATATCAGAGCCACCCCCCACCATGGCAAGATAGTAGGCCTTGGACAAGACCTAATCAAAATTTAAGTGTAAATGATTTTTTCCCCAAAATTATATAGAATGGTCTTTGAAACTCTTTATTGTGAACAATATATCAATATGTGACTGAACCTTCAGAGTTGTTCAAAAAGTACCTCGTGGGGTTGGGGATATTAGGTGCCTGCCTAGCTTGTGTGAGGTCCTGAGTTCAATTCCCAGAAAAAAAACAAAACACTATGTCATGGATGATGGAAACACATTCTCTCTCTCTCTCTCTCTCTCTCTCTCTCTCTCTCTCTCTCTCTCTAGCTAAAGTAGTCTTGAGCCAAAAGAATATAGCAAAAGGCGTTCTATTGCTTGACTTCAAAATATGTTGCAAAGCTATGGTAATCAAAATGGCATGATTTTACCATCAAAACAGACACGTGGACCAAAGAAACAAAATACAAAGCCTATAAGTAAACCCAAACATCTCTGGTCAACTGATTTCCAACAAAAATGTTAAGAAAACACTTTGTAGAAAGGTAATCTTTTCAATAAATGATTTGTTGGAAAATGGGGTATCCATATGCAGAAGAATTAAATTAAATCTGTATCTCTCATTTGTAACAAAAATCTTCTCAAAATGGATTGAAGACTTAAACATAAGACCTGAAACTATGAGAGAAATAAAGAAAACACAGGGCAAGTGCTTCAACTGTAATGGGCATTCATTTTTAGTATAAAACCTCAAAAGCACAGGAGTAAAAGCCAAAAAAGAGGCACTTCGATTACATTAAGATAAAAAATCTGCTTAGTAGTCAACAAATCAATTAACAAGGGGCAAAAAACAACTTATAGAATGGGGAAATAAATTATACAGCTCATGGTTAATATTCAGGATTCACAAAGATCCTAAAAAACTCAACAACAGGCATAACTCAGTTGAAAACTGTCTGTAGGTATAAATGAACATTTATGATCTGTAAATAGCCAATTTACTTAAAAAAAGGCTCCATGTCATTAATCATCAAGCTAAACAAATTAAAGCCATAAGATAGGCCTTTACTCTGGGAAGAATGGTTGTTACCAAGCAGACAAGGCATGTGCTGATGAAGATGTAAATGGAGGACTCTTGCATGTTTTTGTAAGCATGTAAATTAGTGTGATCATTGCACAAAACACTGCAAAAATTTCTCAAAAGATTGAAACAAGCCAGCTTGTAAGTGACTGGGGCCTGACAAGCCACAGCTGCTCCAGGGCAAAAACCATTGGTGTCTCCTGAGATCTGTGCCATGTTGGAACCTGGGGCACTGGGAAAACAAGCAGCCAGCCACCACTCTGGTAAGCAGCTGTGAGCCTACCCAAGACTCAAACATCCATCTCATCCCCCTGGCAAGTGAGAACCAGAGATCTGAGCATCTTTTGCAAGTTTGACTATATGCAATGTAGCAAATAAGGGGGATTTCCTTCTATCATCTCTTTGAAGGCAAATATTTTTATCACTATTTTGCAGAATAGTCAATGTTCTGTTTTTATAAGTTCAGTATTTCCTCAATTTTGCTCTAGCTGATTGAAAGAGCAACTACTGTGAAGAAAACCAGATATACTATTGTACCTATTACTGTTATCCTGGTAACCTGCTGTGAGGTTCTGTACCAATGTCACTACACTGTCTCAATTGGTTTTGCTTCATCTTGTTCAGCTGTATTTTACTATCTTTAAAATAAAATAAAATAAAATAAAATAAAATACAACAAAACAGATCAGTAACGTACTGAGCAAGCTGAAACATGATATAACTAAACAGATAATGGATTTAAAAAGCAAAAGGAGGAAAAGAAAGTGCTCTAAAGGACATAACTGCATGTATATTAAAGTGTGTAGGATTGATAACCATGTTGCTAAGTTTTTGTTGGATCATTGAACAGAACTGTTTGCAGCCTCACTGTTTGAATGTCCACTTTGTATGCTTTAATTTTTGTAACTGGAACAACTATATCCAAGAAGACAATAGGTAATTTATCAAATAGTGATTTCTTACTGTTTATTTTTTTTGAACTTCTGTATTGTTTCTACCCTTTTTTCTGTTTTGCTTTTTTTCTCTTTAAATAAAATTTTTTAAAAAGAAGATTGAAATGAACTATCACATGATCCAGCAATTCCACACCTGGTATATGTCTACAGGAGATGAAATCAGACATCTCTGTATCCCCAGGTTCACTGAAGCACCATACACAGCTAAGGAAATGGAAACGGGAAGAATCTAAATGCCCATCAACCAATGAATGAATAAAAAAACGACGGTATACATACACAATGGAAGACCACTCAGTCATAAAAACAAAGTTCTGTCATTTGTGGGTAGAATGGTGATTGTTGCTTTCAGTGGGACAAGCCAGGCACAGAGAGACAGAATCTGTCAGGTGGGGACTACAAAGCAGGGCTCAGAGAAGCTGAGAGTAGAGCGGGGAGAGTAGGAGATGGGAAAGATGGGAAAATGTTGATCAGTGAGAACTTAGTTACAGTTAGAAAGGAGCAAAAAGTTCTGGTGTGCTATAAATGATATAGTGAGGTGACTATAAATAATAATTACATACCGTGTATTTCAGACAGTTACAAGGTAGAGTTCTGAATATTTTTCCATAAAGAAATGATAAATGTTTGAAGAGATGTGTTTACCTGATTCAAGCTTGACATGATGTGTGCATGTATAGAAACATCACATAACCCCCCCCAATGTTTATAATTTTTTTTGATACTGGGGATCAAACTCATGACCTCATGCTTGCCAAACAGGTGCTTGTGCTGCTGAGCTAAATCCCTGACCCCATATAATTTTGTTTTTCTGTAAAAGAAAAGAAAAAAAGGTTTAGGGAAATGACCTTGAGAATTAGGTCAGCTGGGTTCATAATCTGACATTCTCCTGTGAATTTAAGTCAACTTTATAATTTCAAATTGTTTTACTGAGAGCTGTAAGTTTGCTTTTCTCCATCTTTATGAGGTGGTAAGTTAGAGAACAAGGGTAAGGCTGTATTCATCTTTTTACTGAAATCAGTATTTCTTAACACACGAACAAGATTCATAAAATCTATATCTTGTCTGAGGTTGATGTAAAGACCTTGGGTCTTGGGGCGCTTCAACCAGACTTTCTATAAATGACTTTATTCAAAACAGATAGGACAGGCAGGCAGGATTCAGCTAAACTCATAGAAGCAAACAGAACCTTCTCTTAACGCATGAACGTAGGGTCCGGCTCTGTTAAAACCCAAAACAGAGGTGCTGGTTTGCATTCTCTGTGGAAGCACGTGTGAGAAGGGGATTGAGACACAGAGTTAGCAGTGGGTTTACTGGGGAGTAACCTGAGTGAAAGCAGGTGGGAAAATAAAATTGAGCCACAGGATTATACAGAATGAGAAGCCACCCTGGCATTCCAGAGGCTGACCAGCTCTGTGAGCTATTCAGCAACTCCTCACCTCCGCTGTGGGCCAGGGCACCAACTTAATTTACGGTTTTCAGAGTCAAATTTGTTAGCGATCTGTGTGAGGGCTCAAGTATCTCTACAATTTTTTGCTGTTGCATTTATGTTTAAATTTTTTTTTTTTAGCAAAGGAAAATGCCTTCTAGCATCACTGAGGCCAATTAGGAGTTTCTAGTGCTGACTAGAGGTGAAATAGCCCAAGCTGCACAAGAACACCTGAGCACAGAATCCTGATTAATCAAATGGCAAGTTGACACCTCTGAGTATGGATCACTAATTAGGAAAGCTGCCACTAGGTAGCTAACTTCAGTTAACTTTTGCTATACTGTACTGTAATTTTTATAGTTTCTGTGAAATATATACATTCAGGTGTCATTCTTTTGAGGATATACTAGACTTTTCAATCTAGATTAGTACTTTTTTCACTTAAAAACTAATTTATTTATTAATAAATATTATTAATATTTATTAATAAATATTATAATGCATTGAATTAATGAACTGTTTTAGGATCACAATGGATTATTGACTTCTGCAAATAGTATGTGCATCATCTTATCTAAGATCAATGTATTTCATACATACTGGCTTATCTATGGCTTGGAATTGTACTTTGAAAATGATCTTATTGCTGAATTGAGAGTGTGATAGTGGCTGTCTAATTTTGAGGGAACTTTATATTCATGAATATAGTTTTTTTGTCAGCAACATGGCTTCTATTTTCTGCATTCATAGGCTTGTGTATTCTCTAGTTTTTGAAATATACCTCCTGTATATCATACTATTTGGGGATAAATCCCAATTGTGGTGACCTTGATATCTTTTTATGTAGCCCTACATAGAGGATTACTTCCATGCCATTACTGGATTACCGTCTTTAAATTGTTTCTGATTGTGTCATAACATCTCTTTGGTTTCAGGTTCCCATTATTATAATTATATTTTGACAACCTGTGCTGCATCCTTCCTAAAACATTTCATTTGTCTAATTGTGTAAGTTTTATTTCCATTCAACCTGATTGATCTCTTAATCATAAGAATAATAATGTCATTCATGTTATTTCTAAACAGAGAACTCCTATTTTGATATTTGATAGTTTGAGAGAGAGAGAGAGAGAGAGAGAGAGAGAGAGAGAGAGAGAGAGAGAGTTTCTCTGTTGAAAAACATTGTTTCCTTGCTTCAAAGTAAAGAGAAAATGGTAAGGGCTTTGTGGCATGACCATAGAATGCATGAACTACATTCTCATTGAGGCACACAGAACGCATCCATCCGGTACAGTGACCTGTGTTTAGTGTCTACTTCTCACTCAGCAACACTCAATTCTTTCCTCACTATCCTCTCACTGTAGTGAGTAGCCATTGAATTGACACAAACATTTTCATAAATTTAAACGGAAAAAATTTATACACTTCATCCCTAATGAATTTATCAGTAAAAATAAATTCATTTTATGAAGGAAAAATAGGCACCAATTTGGAAATGAATTGTTCATTCAGAAAATTTAATGGAAGTTTGTGGTGCTCACTTATTCTTTAATTTTAGCAATATATTTTTTTACTTGTTTGTGCTCATGCTTAATTTGTATTCAAACTACAAAATACAAAATCAAAATGAAATAGAAGTAGAGCATAAAAATGCTTCCAGACCAAAATGAGGTCCAAAGAGGAGACCACACTGACATACACGGGAATAGTGCCTATGACACAAACCATACAGATGGAGAACCAAGGAGAGGACATTTATGGTAAAGGTTCACAGTTGTTACCGTCTAAATGGAGGGACTCAAAGGGTCCTATTTGTGCTTGCTGTAACCTAACATGATGGGAATGTAATATTTTGTCTTTGCCTGAAAGTATAATTTGAAATGTTTTTTCTTATGGAGAATTCAGGGTATTTTTCAATACAAATATAAACCTTCCAGAAAATCTCAGAGAAATTGTTAAGGAAAAAGTCTTCAAACATGTGAAGTAATTCTATTACTTATTTTCATACTTCAACACGAAGCACTTTTATCTACTTATAACCTTTCATAAATTTAGAATAATCACAGTTCATATGCTTTAAAGAATTTACATATGTCAAGGAGCAAATTGTCCAAGTCAGTGTGAATGAATGAAAATCAAGCAATTTTATCCACAGTTCATGCCAAATATGAAAGACACTTAGCTGACGAAACTTCATTCGCTATTATTTAAATTACTATTTTGTGATAAATATGTCCATTTAAAGGTTTGGGAATCCATTTCAGTGTATGATGTCTTACCGCTACTCACAGGAGACAAAAAGAATGGAGAACACCTAAGTTACTGGCCACCACAACTTCAGTTCCAAAGTGACAAAAGAATATAACATTTGTTACATAAAATTCTTATCTAATGTCAAAACTGCAAACTCTTGATCTATCAAATCTTTCCTTTGTTGTTGAAAGCATTTGCTTTTTCTATATTTTTTTCTCCATGAAGAAACACTTTGGGGCATGGTAGGGTTGCAGGACTTTCAAATAGTTAATTTCAATGAAACTAGGTGTAAAGCCAAGTGGTAGAACACTTACCCGGAAGGTGCAAAGCGCTTGGCTTGATCCTCAAAATTGGGAAAAAAGGAAAAATTATGGGTTTCATTTCAAACATACTGAAACAGAATCTGTGATTCATCACATCCCAGGCTGAGAAACACTGTCTCAGGTTCACAGTTTTTTGGAAAAGGAAATTTATGTTTATTAGAAAAAGTAGTTGAGATACAAAAAACAAAAATGACAAACAAACAAACAAGCAGAAATAGGTGTGGGGATTTTAAGGGATAGTTTGAGTGATCAAGTTGGGTCAGCTTCATGCTAAATCATTCAACTGAGGGAAGAGCAAAGAACAGTAATACAGGACAAAACAAAACAAAACAAAACAAAACTGTAGCAAACAGGCATAGTCATATTAGGGCCTAATCATAGGTATAAGCTGAATAAAAATGTCAAGAAACACACTGAAAAAAATGACAGGATACATGAGCAAAAATGTGATGTTAGTGATCATTTCTCCTTGCTTCTCCTTTGCCCTTATTTCGGGGATCCACAGAAGATAATATGGGAATCAAATCCAGTGCGTATGTCATTAGTTGCTTATTAACTAATTCCTCTGATTACATCAAGAACAAGCTATGAACTGCCGGTTAGTACTCGACTTTAATGGATTAAGATGGCGATTTCCAATCTGGATGGCTTGTTCCATTGTTTGAACCACAGAAGCGAGTGCCAACACTCACAGTAATTCTGGGAGCCAGGCAGGAAGAGCCAGACCTCACTGAAGAGTTAGCAGGACAAACAGCCACATTCCAACCAAGAATCTAGAATCTACATAGTGAAGGTCTATCTATGCATTATATGGCCAATATATGTGCTTCATTTTTATTTTTTAGAGGTTTCAAATATTCATCTAATTATATCATCTTATTTCCTACCTGTTTATAATTGTATAGTGATGTATGCATGAGAACTTTTAGTATAATCATTATTTTTACATTGAATTACTACTCTAAGTTATTTGATTTATCCTTCTGATAATTCAATTTTACAACTAAATTAGTTGTAATTGATTTCATTTACATCAGAATCAATTTCAATTCCAGGGATTTCAGAGTGGGGCAATATTTTTAAATGTGTCAGATCTGACCTTTTTGTTGTTGGCTTTGGAGAATTTATTGTGATTTTCCTCCTTTATTTAGCAGAAAATCTTGAACTTTACTATTGTTTTTACTCATTTAACATCTTTGAGTCTGTGTTAAAGTCTATAAGTTTTATTATTAAGAAGTTCACATTGATTATTGATTTTTTACTATATCTCTCTTGTGATTGTTCAAATCAGTGTAGTAAATACTGAAGTAAAAGCAAACAAAAATACATTAGAAACTTATTTGCAAAGCTGGATACAAAGTCCAAAGCACCTTGCTTGTCATCTTATGTTTTGTCATAATTGCATGTTCACAAGTTTGATCTACTATCTCCATACCTAAACAGGAATCTCTTTTATGATAGTACTACTGATTAACAATGTGTAATTTTGTGGTTAATTTGTTGTAATGTTGGAGAAAAGGAAGAGGAAGTTGAATTAATGGAGTTATCCCACTGTAGCAAAACCTGCTAATCGACCGCCCAACTCCTTATTTTTCTTGCCGGTGTGGTTGGTCCTATAATTAAATGTTCATCTATATCCTTTGGGTGGAGTGATGAGTCCAGTTTCTAGTTCAGCTAATTCAGATGCCTATCTTGGATTTTTTTCTTCCTTTCCTTTCTTGATGATTAAAGATGAAAAACCACACTGGACATGTTATGAATGAAGAACCAGGTGGGTTATACTTGATCTGGGAATGATTTTTTGAGCAGGCACTACCTACTTGCCCTGCAAATTTATTTCTATGCTCTTTGAACAGGGTATTTTTCAATATTTTTCTGAGAGCTTAGATATTAGTCTCAGTTTTCTGTTAGTCACATAATTGTCCAAACTGGGAACTTTTGAAGATAAAAGAGAGTTCAACTGATAGCAAGCGTAGGAAGATGGGTGTAAGTTGGGAGTGTTGGTGTGAGTGTGAAGAGGGATTAGTCAGAGCTGCTCTGGGTGTAAAGCCACTCTTTCCAAATGGCAGGCTTCATCGGGTCTCTGACCCAAGCATATCAGATGGTTACCTCATGGACTGTTTCCAGCTTTATGGGTAAGTGGGCCTGATTATTTTATGCGCTCAGCCTTTCAGATCATGGATAACCTATAGTCTATAATTAAAGAATATGCATTTATGGTATTTTTAATACATTTGGACCATGAAAAATTTGTCACAGCAGTCACAGGGAACCAATATACAAGATGTGTAATTTTTATATTTTTTCAAGTCTATAAAGAGTTTTTTCTTATCTCAGCAATGGTCTTACAAACATTTGTTTTAAAATATCACAATAAATTTATTTTAAGTGAGTAAAATTCTACTTTTGAGAAAGATGGAATAACCTAGATGGGACTTTTCCTTGTTTTAGTTTTCTATAGCAGCAAAGAAATTTCACGGATCTAGTATAGTTAGTACAATGTAAATGTATTAGAGATACGCAAGTAGAAATGTGGGCAGTAAAATCTAGATTCTCCATTAGTGTCTCACTAGGCCAAAATCAAGGTGTTAACTGAGGCTGTGGTTCTGTCTTGGAGACCAAGGGTCTTCTTCCAAAGTCACCTTCTGGTAGAATCCATTTTATTGCTGGGTAGAATGGAAGGTTATGGCTTCTTGCTATCTGTATGTTGGGAGCCATTCTTAGCTGTTAAAGCCCAACCATATCCTTTATTAACTGTATGTCTCACTCTAATTAAACTCAGTAATGGCATTTTGCATCCTCATGTTTTGAATATCTCTGAATTCCTCTTCTGCAACTAACTAGAGAGAAATATTTAGCTTTCAAAGGAATTTATGTGATTAGGCCATGGTTGCTCATATGGCACTATATTAAAGTCAGCTGATTTGGACTTTAATTACACATGCAAAGTCCCTTCACAGCAGTACTTAGATCAGTGTCTGATTTGTAGGACTAAAGAAAAACAAAGGCACTTGAAAGGCTGGAAATCCTGAGCAGGACATCCCCGAATTCTGCCTATCAAAATGGTTCTGCTCCACACAACAGAAATCTTGACGAAATATGCATAAGAATAGTTTTCATGTCTTTGGCCATCAAGCAATAGTAGACAATGTTTACTATGAGACAGAAAACAAAGATGAATCCTACACTTGCTACAATTACTGTGCAGAGAGAATTTCCTGGTTATAACACAGGAAAAAGAACCTAGCTAAGAGCCCAGCTGTCTCTGGGTTGAGAATTTGCATAAAGATCACTTTTCCATCCTTGTCTCAGTCTAGGTAGTATATATTTGTAATCCAATGGAAACATTATTGGAACTGTAGCAAGTTAATCCCCATCTACCATTTCTAGTGCATCTCATGATGGAAATAAAGACACTAACACGTATTTATAATTATGGGCTGCCAAAGGACTCTAAGTCTGGCCAGGATGATGGTTTATTGGAACAAAGGCCTCGATCCAGGGCCTCACCCAGATTTTATTAATTTGTGAAGAAGGGAGTGGTTGATGATGAGGGACTGTGAGAATGGCGGGAGATCCATGAGTGCAGTGATCTGGGTTATGTAGGAGGCCTGAAAGCACCTCTGCAATGTGCAGAGAGAAGGATGTGCAGAGAGACCAATCTGCACAACCCAGCTGAGATAGTATTTCATGTTTAAGGGGCGGGGCTTCAGCTCTGATGTGCAAACTTTTGGCCCCGGAAAGTCAGAGCCTCTTGTCTTGAGGTTCAAACCCAGATGACAGACCTGGTGCAGTGGTTCTGCCATCCCACCCAGCTCAATCATCAAACAATTTTTGGGGAAACTCTGGGATGAGGCAAGAGGGTCTGTGGCCTAACATCAAAGATTATGCATCAGCACCTCAGCTGGCCCTATTTACATTGCCTAGAGCCGACTGAAGGGAAAGGGGATACTTCAGCCAGTTCTGTGTATATCATTGCATGGAGATAGGGCTAGGTTTAGCCACAGTGGAGGGAACTGCTCTTTATTCAAGGAGAGTCATCCAGGATGGCTTCACAGATTTGGGACTGAGAATCTCTGAGGCCAAAGGCCAAGCTGTGGAAAAGACAGACTAGAATCAGAGAGAGAGCCATGAAGACCTGAAAACTCAAAGCACCTCGCAGGTCTTCAGTGGAGCACTTATCAGCATTTGGATTCATGAAACAACCATGGCCAGGGATAAAACCACTCAAAAAAAATTGAATACAAAAATCACTCAAACAAGTAGAATGGACTGAGAGGATTATATATAGCTGGAAACAATTCTTGTTCCTACCAGGTACAGTTCATTGGAAAATGTCATAATTCATGGGCTATTACATAGAATACCTGGAATTATATTTTCTCAAAAATAGTGGGCTATTAGTAGTACAGTACAAAGCTTGGAAACATGGAGGAGAAACATGAAAGAATCAAACTGTTCCAAGTAATTTTGCTGCTAGCCAGAACAAAATTCAAGAATGTTAACAGGAGTACAAAAATATCAAAATACAAAATGGTAAAAATTTATAATTTCTGATATTTAATAAAAATTTCCAGGCATGCAAAGTCATAAAAATATTATTTATAATTTAGATAAATATAAGTCAATAGAAGCATCTCCCAGAAGTGGCACTGAATTATAGGTGAGGACATAAAAGTAATTATTGTTGCTGTATTTCACATATTCAATGTGAAGGAAAAGGGATGAAGATATAAAGAAAACCAGAATTGTGCTACCAGAGATAAAAATGAAAATGTCTCTGATGAAAAATACATTTCATAGAATTAATAACTGATTAGACTCCAGAAGAAAAGATTACTGAAATTACAGATCAAGAAACAGAAATTATCAAAAAATTGAATACAGAAAACAGACTGAAATTGCATAATGCATCAATGTGTATAAAACAGAATTTAATTGAATTTCTATGCTAGCAATTAACAAACAGAACTTGAAATTTTATATTTTATAATAGCATAAACACAAAGTTGTAAAAGATGTGTTAAACCTATATATTGAAAATTTCACAACACTGAGAAGAGAAATTAAACAAAGACTAAATAAAAGAGATACTTGGTTTCAAACATCCAATATTAACATGTCAGTCCTCCCAAATTGAAATCCCAGCTAAAATTTTATTTACTTTTCTTAAATTAAAAATTGATAATCTTTGTGTGAAAACCCTGTAAAAATTCCAAGGTGCTAGTATAACCAAACTTTGAAAATGAAAAAAATAAAATTGAAGTATTTATATTTCTTGATTTCAAGTCTTATTTATAATAATCAAGACAGCATGGTATTTACTTAAAAAGAGATAAATCAATCAACCAAATAAAACAGATGGCACAGAATTAGAACCATACATTAAATTTTGATAAAGGAGCAAAGGAAATTTAATAATAAAAGATTGTCTTGTCAACAACTTGTACCATAATAATTGGCTATCTATCTGTAAAAACATGAAGTTGAATCTATGCTTCTTGGCACATACAAAACTAAACTCAAATGAGTTACAGAACCAAATGTGAATGGCAAAACTGTAAATATTTTATAAGAAAATTTAAGAAGAAAAATATTTATAATCTCTAGTTAAGTAAATTTTTCATAAATATAACACAAAATCTTGATCCAATAAGGAATAAATCAAGAAATTGAGCTTCATCAAAATTTAAAACATGGCCTTTGATGGCCACTTATAAAGAAATTAAAAGACAGACTACTGATTGGTCATCACACATTGGATAGAAGACCAATATCTTCTATGTATATCATATACATAGTATATATGTACATGTATATGTGTAAATATACACAGAATCTGCCAAAAATGTATACACACTTCAGGAAAGGAAAAACTTGTATCAATATTTTAATATGAAATTTATTGAGACATGAGATTAGCACAAGCTACCATTGGCCTCTATGAGTCTGGATTTTCCAGGAGAAATCAAATTATTCATTTTTTTTTTTTAATGTACAGAAGGACAGAAAGTCAGTGTCATAGAAATTTCAATATAATGGTGACTTTTCTGGACATAAGTGGCCGTGAAGGTGGGAGATACCATGAACTAAGCAAGGTGAGCAGTGTCCAAAGGCCGGGAAACACAAGAAAACAGTCACTTCTTAGGCCCCCAGAAAGAAATGCAGCCTGAAGGCAGCCTGATTTTAGCCCAGTGATAGCCAGTTAGGAATTCCAATGTATAGTATAAACTTGTGTTGTCTAAAGTACTAAATTCATAGTAATTTGTTAAAGTAGCAACAGAAACTAATACAGGTGGTAGGTAAGTCTGTGTTGAGCTGCCCCTGTCCTCAATCATTAGGCAAATGTAAACTAAATCCAGACAAATGCAAACTAAGCCCATTACCCTTAATTTTACAGTGGCTAGAATTAAAAATACTGAACATGTCAAGTTTTGATTGAATCAGATTTCAAAAGAAGAACTAAAGCTCTCAAACACTGCTTGTGGAAGTGCAGAATTGTACTTAACACACTAGAAAACTTAATGGCAGCATCTTAACAATTTAATAGCATGTTTATTATATGATCTATCAGTTCAAATCCTAGGCATGTACCTACATGAAATGAAAGCATGTCTACACAAAAATGTACAGAAATGTTCATACTAGCATTATTCATATTTATCCAAAATCAGAAACAATTGAATGATGCATTTGTTGGTGAATGTACAAACAAAATCTGGTATGGTTATACATTAAACCTTTCCTCAACAAAAAGAAATGAAACATTAATGTAGAGTACACCTGGATTAACAACATCAGCATTGCAAGTGACAGAAGCTAGATTAAAATTAGTAGAAGCTATCCAAATTTATACTAAATTCTAGACAATACAAACGAATCTAGAGTGATAGATAAAAGACCAGTGGTTTCCTGGGGAAGGAGTAAGCAGTTCATGAGGCAGAGAAAGGAAGAGTGACAGACTCCTGTGCAGGGGAGGTTGAAGAGCAAGAGGCCTTTTAGAGAGAGTGCTGTGAGAGAGAGCTCTGCTCTCATTTAGTTTCCCCATTCCACACGGCAGCAGGGTCCTTCAAGGTCAAAGAGGGGACTTTTAGAAAAAAGCACACTGCAGACATGGCTTACGAGCTCCGGAAGCTCAGGCAAGCAGTCTAGGGCCTGATCCATGTGCTAGCAAAGGCCAGCGGCGAGAGGCTGGCCACCTGCTTTCAGCAGAGCAGGGAGAGAAAGACACAGTATGTGGGAGCTCATTCCAGAAATGCCAGCAAATGTGCTGGTCCTGTTGCCCTGACACAGGCCGTGCAGGAAGCAGCGGGTTGTGGCTCGTCCCGGAAGGAAATCTGTTCACACGGAGCTGCAGAATGAAGGGACCCCACAGTCAGCTGCTGCAGGAGGATGGTCACACGTTCAGAAGTGGAGTGAGGCTGTTCACAGCCAGCTGGGAAAGCTGACACCCATTCCAGGAGCTGAAGACGGGGGCTTCAAACCTGCAGATTGCCTCCCTCCTGGTAACTGGAGCCCACGACTGCAGCCCAAAGAGGAAAATGCAAAATCATGCATTTTCCTCACCAAGGTGCCAGTGCTAGATTGCCAATCCACCCATCCACGGAACGGTTCCTGCCTCTTCTTTTTCTCTATGTGTCATGACCCGGAAGAAAAAATGTCAGAGTCAGGCATGGAGAAGAAAAGTGGCAGAATAGGGCAGAAGATATGTGAAGAAACCGATGACACGTGCTGTGTCCAAGGACTCTAGCTGCTTTCCCTGATCTATGAATTTTCCTTATGATGATACATAATATAATTTTATAACTATGTGGCTCTTAACTGGGAACATGACTGTCCCCAAATACTTTTTGGTTTCCTCGGTGTTAAGAAAGGTCTTGTATTCAAGTTTTGCCGTGTGGAGGCAGTGATGTTATTTGCAACTTCTGAGCACTGCACTTACACAAGGGGCAGAACTTTCTCCATTTTGTTGCTCTTCCTGGCAGGAGGAATTTTTTCCCAGTCAAAGTGTGGCGAGGTGGAGGTCAGGCTGAGAAGAGTGGATAAGCTAGAAGAAGGAGCATGAGTCTCTGATGATCACATAGAATCACCCGTGGTCTGCTCACCTTGATAATTAACATGACAAAGATATAAATCAGTTTTTTCAGGTTTGGTCAGGCCATCCGAACCTACTAATATCACAATTATGTTTCTCCCGTTATGAGGTAGAACGGAGCTGGAGAGGGAGCAAGGTTCATCCCTAAACTTGAATTGCGTAATAGTGAAGCTTTATATTATATTTGAATGACTTGTCAACATCTACAGAAAGGGATGACATGCTAGCATCTCAGAGATTCAACTGAACACATGGGAAAGCAGTAAACTGAGAGAAGAAAGCTATATTTACTTTTTCCCTGCACACATGAGGCTCACTCATTCAGTGAAATGGTTTCATGTTGTCTTTCTAATTGACAAGTAGTATTCTGGGAATTCACCATACCATGTTAATGAGATAATGCTGTCTTGAATGGGTCAGAGGAATGGTTAGCCATTGTTAATTTCTGCTTAATAGATGAGACCTATGATTATTTTCAGCTTTGTCAGACTATTTGTCCTTCCACTATTCAGGGTAATTTGTAGTACTTTTTTCTATCATGATTGTACCTCATACTGTATATATTTTCTATTCACCAACCTTGATAAACGTGGCAGTCATGTTGCTGCATTTCGGTAGCAAATGAACTACAATATAAATTTAAAAACTTAATTTTTTTCTTGCTTTCTTCCCTCATTCTACCTTTTTGCAATTGCAAGTGATGCTGCCATAAGCTTTGTTCCTAGACAAAATAATTATGCCCCAAATTTTTTATACTTTTGGAGTAAATATTGAAAGAGTCATGCTCATATTTATTGATTTTTGCTATGTACAAAGATATATCCTAAGGATTTGAAATCTGTTTTAAAGTCCACAACTGAGGTATTTCTATTAATGTTTCTACTAAACTTATAAAAGAATTGAGGCACAGAGACATTCAAAGTCATGTGCAAATGTCCAAAGTCGTGTGGAGGTTACACAGCCAGGATTGGGACCTGGGCTGTCTTCTTTTAGTGCCCTGGAGACAAAACTGCTAGGAAGAGCTATTCTAAAATGTTAGCCTGACCATGTAGTGATGCCAGTCCAAACCCACCTTACGAAGGCATTCAATTCATGCCATAACCTATACACCTATATTTGCAGTCCTTGTCCTTCCCCCTCCTTACACCATGGAAATGTAGAACATTCCTCTGGTCAGGCTATGTTCTCCTAAGTACCCATACTTTGATGTGTGAGGCTCCATTTATGCTCTTGTAGCCATTTTTATTTCATTTTATTTTTTATTGTCTGGTACCAGCAATCAAACTGCATGCCAGGCAGGTGCTGTGCCGCTGAGCTGCATCCCCGGCCCTTGTAGCCATTTTAGTCCTTCTGTGCAATTTCATCCATGGGGACTCTTTTTTCAACCTCTACCAACATCAGAATTTTTTTCTCTAGAATTGGGTAATACTGATAATATAGGCTAATCTTTTGAAAAGAAAAAAAAAACCGTTATCAAGCCGAGAAGAGTGTAAAGGTGATCTCTGGGCCAAAAAGTAGAGATAAGGAAAATCATTTTAATATATGAGAATGTTCTGATAAAGGGGAAACTAAAATATAAATGCTCCTTAATGAGGGCACTTGAGAAAATTGAGGGGACAGGAAGGAGGACAGCAGGAAGTGCTTACTTGAGAGAGGTGCCCTGGGAGGAAAGACATTATTTTAACTTTAGGAAATAAAGAGCGTCTGTATTTGTCAATTTGGACTCTGAGTGTTGGAAGGTCTTGTCACTTTCTGTGACTAACAAGAGTAGGCCACTGAGAATCAATGAGATCTCATGGAGTCATATATGAAAATAATAAAAACGAATCAGCTCTTTATAAAAGTCTTTGTTTACAAAGGAGCATATCACACTGAAAATATAAAGAGTAGAAAAATAAACCGAAAACTTTTGAAGAACAGCTATGATCACGATTCTTTATTACCTCATTAGCAGCAAGACCTCCCACACTCACTCGAATGGATCTACTGGGCAGAATAAAGTGGATCAAGACTCAGGTGGCCGATCTCTATGGGATTGGTATAGACGCTATTTGCCTTGGAAAGTACAATTTTTTGCACTTAATTATTGAATTCCTGATCAGATCAGTTGTATTTTTTCACATCTTTGACTTTCACACCTATGACAAAATAGGAGTCAAGATATTTGTAATTTTTATTGTGTTAAATGTGTAAGTAGATTCTCTCTGAATATAAACTCTGAAGACATCATAAATGACCACCTTCCTTCTTTCTCTTTAGTCCTAGAATGGATTCCTACTTTACTTTTCTACATATGATCAATGAATTTTTGTTGAAATACTTTTTCATGAAATCAGTGTTTATTATTTTCCCACTATCGCTGTTTTCTTACCGTAGATTAACAATGAGGTTTCAGTGGTTCTTAGAAATAGTTCTTTGATTTTCATCTTACTCACCTCGAGCCACTAGAATTCCAGTTCAAAGCACTGTTTTCCCCATGCTACAGAGTCTGGTCTCTTTGTAAGTTAGAGAAACATTTAGTTGTTTAAATTTACTGAAACAATGGCTAGTGCCAACATCACAGCATTTCTTTTGTTACTCTGTTTGAAATGACCAATTCAAAACTCCAAAAATATTACACACAGAGGAATGGTTTCTGAGAGAGAGAGAGAGAGAGAGAGAGAGAGAGAGAGAGAGAGAGATTAACATAGCAATAGATGTCTCAGAACTGCAATCTACGATCTTTCAAATGTATGTCAAGTTATGCTGCCCAGTGCATTCAAATGCTCTAATCACTTCATCTATTTGTTTTGCTGGTTTGAAATATCTAAATTACAGTTCTCAATGTTTGTCTCATTATACTGCTACTACCAAGGATACCTGATGCAAAGGTTCTCAATACTGTAGAATTACAGCAAAATGTTACAGATCTTTATTACCGACTTAGATAAAATCATTATAGAACTCCAGAGCACTGACTATTTTGGCACCTATGATTTTTTAAGGTGATTATCTTAGAGGATGTTCACTTTCTGTGTATAGTATGTACAATAAACTTAGGGCTGTCATAAATCATTGGAAATCAACTTGTAAATTGTCAGGTTCTCTGGCATTGCCTATAGCAAGTAGACTTTTTTGGGTTCCTACTCAATATTTGGAATTTACAAGGATTTTACTTTTACAGTCTAACATTTATATTTAATATTCTCAATTATTTTTCTTGCTTCAACTTTCTAGTCAGAGAAGTCAGAGAATTAGAGACTTAGAACTTACATTCTCTATTAATGTATCAGATGTTAGCTTGATAAAAAGAGAAATGCTTGATTTAAAAAAAAATAGATTGTTTACTATTCTGACTGAGGGATTAGCACTCATTTGTCTATGGTGTATGAATGATCATGACATGAAATGGCGACCAGGGTAGTCAGCCTCAGCAGGTAAATAGATCCTCACTAAAACCATGTGGCAAAAGTTCAGAGAGACTACTCCATGGGAATGTAAATTTAAACCCAGTCAGAGAGTTTGATATTGCTCACTACTCTTATCTACCTCTTGCTGGTTTCCTCAGTGCTTAATTTCCATAATCAATTATTTTTAATTGTTGCCAGTGTTTCTATTATTGACGGACAATAATCGCTGGTATAATATTCAGTGGTGATCATTTATCAGTTTCCATGGTGTCTTGAACTATTTGAAGAGAAAAGGTCCACTAGAATATCCCGAGACTAAAAATTATCCGAAATCTCATTCCATATTTAACAATTTTAGATGACAGACAAATTTTTTGTTGTTTTGCATGTGGTCTGTTGATTTTCATATTCTATTAATTTAAAATATATTTACAAAGGATAGCTCATTCATTCAACTGATAGAAACTGAGTGCATAGTAAATGGAAATTCTGTGTGAAAAGCTAGGAAGGTTCACAAAAGACAGCACAGCGCTTCAAAGTGCTTACAGTCCTGTGGAAGAGGAAAGGGAGACAGAGAAGTGAGGTTAGATAAAAGAGAGGCACAGAGGGAAGCGTTAAATGAGTTAAAGACACTGTCATGTCAATGCTGCAGGAGCCCGGGAGAAAGCAGTGAACACTAGTTGGTGACGGAGACATTTTTGAGCATTACATTGGTGCTCAGAGCAAAAAAATATAATCAACAGATAAAGATATTTCTGTCTCTTCATTACATAATTTTCCCATTAAAAAGAAGTTACTACAAAATGAAGACAATTCTAGCAGGAGAGTAGCATGTGCAAGAATGATGGGTGGGTAGATGCTATGCTCTGCTTGGTCAGGGGACTCACACAGGCCACGTCAGGCAGGGTTGCTTAATTCCCTTCCCGCAAGTGTCAAAACCATCTAGGAAACCTATCAGTAGCCTTCCTCCCAATAACCTTTTGAGGTGGAATTCCTTTTCCTGTGGAAATGAATTTTCTTTCCCTGCCTACCAAAGGCAGTGTTTTAGAGGTAAACATTCTAATAGAGAAATCTTTGAGAAATTATAATTTACTGTCATGGAGGAATACTTTTTCCAGAAGTTGTTAGGAGACACCTGGTTAGAATATGATAAGTAGGAATGGCTTCGTAAGTCTCTTTCTTTCTTGTTGGTTTGTTTCTGCTTTTCCATAGAACATAAGGCTCTTCTACTTCTACATGCAGACTGAGGCCTTGTCAGATTGCAAAAAGTCCCAAGTGGTGGCTTAGCAAAACTTTTATGTCCCTAAAACAGCATCCTAGAAATCCAAAGGAGATGTCCTTGTATACTGGCCATACAGTCTTTATTTAGTCATGTGGTCTGTGCCTAATAATGGTATGCTTGGTATAATTTCTTAGTTTCTCCTTTGGAAATCAAACGTATTCTTTTTTTTCTACTTGATCAGAAGATGACCAACACAGTTCCATATACACAGCCTACCAGATTGGAAATTCCTAGAGAAGGAATATACTTTTACATACAGCTCAGGTGGAAACATTCTAGTGAGTTCTCTGATTAGGTTCACTATGGTCCATGAGATGATAGAACATGCTGGTTCCCACTCGGATGGCCTGGGTGGGAATGGCCTGTCCAGCTCTCTGTAAACCTCATCAGATGGCACAGAATCTCTATGGGAAGAGGAATCTGAGACACAGAAAAAGTGTTCGTGTGTGTGTGTGCTGGGTTTGACCCAGTGGTGAGTGAAAAATATAGGTTGTTACCATCAAAAATGAAGTGTTCACAATAGTCATTGAACTACTTTATTTTCTTTTGTTAATGCTATTTTATTGCTCTGGTGTGGATACATTTCATTTTTATTTATTATAAATACATTTAAGCTAGTGCTCAGAGCAAAAAATATGCAATCCAATGGAAAAGGATATTTCTTCCTTCTTATTATTTATTTTTTTTTCTCATTAGAAAACTAGGATAATACTGCCTGTTTGACTAAGAAGTTGGTTTATCATTATTTTTTAATATAGCATTAATTGTGTAGCAAAATAAATTTGTTCCCTTAGTCTGGCAGGCATTAAGCCACTCTTCACAATTCTATGAGTAAGTTTGACTAATTACCTAATGCTGAGAAAATTGTTTGTGAATTATAAAGACCTTTGCTCCAGGGTTTTTCTTTACCTGCCCACTGCTGTCTGCTAATATTAATTAGAGTGTAACTACCAAATTAATATACAGTAAAGAAAAATAAATTAAAATGCATGCAAAAAAGGTAGAAATGACATTGCCTTCCTACATATTTTATGTTTTTCATTTTAGGCAGTGACCTAAAATATTCTTGTCAGGAAAGTGGCTGTAGAATGAGAGAAGCTTTTACTCAAAAATTGTAAAGGTTTAATGATTTCAGTAAATCATCATTAATTTCACTAATGAAATTTCTACACTTTAATTAGTAATTGACAATTCTTTGCTCCAAAATATTTTCATAATTTGCCTGTTTTGAACCTTTTCTTCATTTTTTAAATGCTACCAACTGGAGTGTACTATATACATGATTGGTTTCTCAGTGTAACTAGGGTATAAGGGTTACCTGTATTCCTTAGTGAAATACATGTACTTTTGCAGTTTATTTGAGAGTTGGGGTTTTTATATTTTAAAAATGCTAGTTTTTATAGCTTTTCCATAAATCCTAATCAGAAAATATTTGTCAAGAGAGTTTCAAATCTGATTTCTACTTGCAAATTTATAACTAAGGAATGATTAATTACATTGTTAGTTTGTTTACCTACTTAATTGATTCTTCTCAATTGTATTGTATGGTGTTCTTCATTAAAGTTTAACTCTAAAAGTAGAAACGGTTATTTCACTGAACTTTTAGATGTAAAATAAACAATCAAATAAATCTTATTCTTTCCATTATATAGCTATAGTATATTCATTAAGGAATAGTTACAATTATCTTCCCTCTCTTTGTGTTAATGTACTTAGTATGTACTATAAATGTTACAAAAATCATAATGAAAATTTGTCAGTTTTTGTTGTTCAAAATTATGAAAATTATTTATAATTAATGTATTAGGTATACTCCCCACAAGCCCATAAAAACTAATGAAATATTTTAACACACCTTTTTATAAATAGAATTTGATGGTAGTTAACTGCTCTTTTATTAAAAGTAATTGGGTTCTAAAAGCTGAATTGCACCAATAGTCATAACTTCATGTAGATCTACTTGTTATTATGTGCTTCTGTTTCATCACTACGTAATCATTCTGCAGTTTTTTCAAAGTCTGACAGGCTTCTAATCTGAAGTTTAAAAAAAGGTAAAAAAGATAAAAGATAACTAAAAGGTATCTTGACTCAAAAACTAACTGCCATTAAGAAAACCAGTTCTTTCCCTCAGTTTCAAGATGATGTGAAGGATTCTCAAGTTTCTTATTAAGACACTTACCTGGAAGAGGTCATTATTTAGAAGGGCAGGGGCCACTGTTAGCTTACCCCCTTGTTGGCACTAACAAAATGAATACTGTGTGTATTTACAAAATATTGTGACTTAGAAAGTCTTGATATTCCCTCTGAGCTGGTCTGGGGTTACCTTTTAAGTCAATCAATAAACTATATGATTCTCTTGATAGGAGAGAATCATTAGTTTCTCATATCTTTATTAAAGTAGTAGAAGACAAAAGGAGTTTTAGTTTGCTGTGTAAGCAAAGGTATTTTGGAAAGAATTTATTGTACTGTTCTGTTCAAGAAGGAAAAGAAAAACAGAACAAAAATCAAAGACCTTAAGAGTTTCACTTCAAAATTAGATAGATAACTAGGTTGATATGAATTTTAGACTTCTTACTGGCTATCAAGGTTTAAAATTCTTGATCTAAGAATTGTTTAACCACATAATGTTGTTTATATAAGATCGGTTAATCATATCCCCTAGATATACCAGAGAAGCTATTTACTATATTTGCTCCCTATGGTATTAATTAATGGATTAGCAAATGCTAGCTTTGATTTTAAACTAGACAGTTTTGATAGTCTGTCAATTTTTTTTGCCGACCCTTGTTTCTCTTATCTCAAATAAAAATAGTGCTCACTGATGTATTTAATGGTATAACTTTTATATTCTGTCATTTGCAGATCAATGGATCAGTGGATTACTTCCAAAAGAAAGTAATATGTGGGAGAAAATTTCCATTAATTCCCCTATATTAAAATGGTAGCAAACACTGCCCCCCATGCACACCTCAAAGACAGTCCCTGGAGAGGGCTTTGTTTCCTGGAGAAGCACAGACTAGAAAGCACTTCTCAGGAGTCTCAGGGTGAAATAAGTAGGTGATCTGAACTGGTAAATTCAGCTTAATATTTCACTTTTTAAACATCTCCAAAGTTAGTCTTTGCTATTCAGCCAGGTAGCCAGTGAGTGGACTTGCCACTTCAGGTTCATGGATTCCTTAGTTAGGTGGAGTCCTGGAAGAGACCCCCTGCACGTGGACCCATTTTATGGAGTTCATTCACTTGGATACCTAGGTACAAGAGCAGTTTGAAAAGTGATGTTGCGTGTCTATTCCTTGAACATCCAAGGAGGCCACTGTCAGAGTTCATGCTGCCTCTTGCCACTGTCTCTTTCCTTGCCTCCACCCTTAGCATTTCTCTTTGTCTTGTCCAACTGAAGGCAACTGGGTATTCTTTAAAAAACAGAAATGAGCCATGGCATAGCCCAGTCTGAAATCCTTCATGGTCTTCCCATGGCATTTAGAATAGAATTTAATCTCCTTAATTCAGTTCTGCCCAGTCTACAGACTGATTCTCCAGCTTTGTGTCACAGCACTAACTGTGACTAAATAGGTGACACCAACCTTCTATCAGTACTGCCACATACTGCTTCCCGGCTGTCCTGAGAGGTCTATGCACTTAGGATTCTGTGTAAGTGTGATTTTCCTTAGTGATGAATTTAATTGTCCCCTTCTCAGGGCTGACTTGGGTTTGAATGATCACTCAATCAGAAATAGATTCCTTTAGAGCAGAGGCCATGCTGGGTCTGGGAGGAGCACATTAAGAAGCTAGTTCAAGCTTCCTGTAGGCCCCGCAAACCACGTGGGTCCCAGGAAGAGAGAAGCCTGGTCTCTTTTCCAGTGAGCTGACCAGAACTCAGGCTGAGAATCAAGACCCCCAGGTCCTCCTGTAAGCAACCAGCTGGTTTGGAGGACAGGCTGAGTTGACAGCAACTGAGGTACCAAAACAACCAAATACTTGTACTGCTTGATTGACTTTTCAGGACTAAGGGCGATGGTCTAGCATCTATTGGGATAATGGTGTGCAACATAGAAAATGTGGGGGATTTCCTTCTGTCTTCTTTTTGAAATCCAATATTGTTCTCACTGTTTTGTTTTGCTCTGGCTTATTGTTTTATTCAATACTCTGTTTTGATTAGTTTTATTGTTTTATTTGATTTTACTGTGTCTGATGGAATGGGCAACTATTGTGAAGACAACAAGATATATTATGGCAGCCATTGTTGAGAACCTATTGTCCTGATTTGAAATTCTGGACCACTTTCACTGCTTTTTTTTTGATTGACTTTATTCTGTTTTATGTTGCTGGGTTTTATTCTCTTTACACTTATAAAAAATAAATAGATTCCTTTATCCTTCTAATTATCTTCCACCATGGCATTATAGTATTTCCTTTCATAATATCTATTGCAAATTATAATTAAGATTGTAATTATCTGTTTCACACTTATCTCCATCAGTTTGTCTGTTTCACACTTATCTCCATCAGTTTCATCATGGTAAGATCGAAGCCCACACCAGTCTATTTTATTGTTCAACATGTCACCAACATGAATGACATATTCTGCTAAATGATACTTTTCTTTGAATAATTTTCTTCAAACAGTTTCTGAGTCTTCATGATTTAATATGTCAGTGCCCTGCACTTACCTGACCTTGGGTGCCCCGTTTTGATTGCAGAACCTCTCAGGATTAGTGTTTCCTTGTTTATACACATTTCTCATGAACAGACACCATGCCCGAAGTGATTATTTAGGTATATCACAAATGCCTTGTGATACCCATTAACTTTAGTAATCAATATTTTTTACATTACTTGTGCTCTGAGAAAAATATTGTTGCTATGAATACGTATAAGGCATTAGCATGTTTATTTATGCCTTAGGGATTTACTTTAGCATTTTGAAATAGCTCTGTAAAATATCTGGAAAAGCAAGCATGGTTTCCTAGAAATATATGAACTCACTACTTGAATGAATTCATAAATAGACTAAATTTATTCTGTTGTGTAGGGTGTTCCAGGTATAAAATTGGGCGGCAAATTAGAGCCTGACATGATCTACAACCACAAAATTTGTATATTTACTCTTAATATTGTTTATAGGCCTTTTTTCCTTTTGAGTTATGGGCATCAGGGTGTGTGTGTGTGTGTGTGTGTTGTATATTATGTGTCATTTTCTCAACGCAGTCACCTCTCACTTGAGAAAACATACCTTAGGATTTTCGTTACTCTGTGTGTGAAGCTTAATAGATGGCTTGGAAAAAAATTTAAGTGCTAATGTCATTTGCTGCATATACACACATTTTAAACATAATATTGTATGTATCTTCATTTAGTCAAACTTTCTACTTGACATCATTTACATCTTTATTTTTCAGGCTTGCATAAGCTTGGTCTATAGTTACGAGGCAGAGTTGTGAGACTTTTCTACTGTGGTGATGAATTTTTTAATATTCTTTTTTGTTACTTTTTGTTTTACATATGCTGTGTGCTTATGTTACTTAATAGTTTAAAGTTAAGTTAATAGTTTTACTCTCAGATGAGAAAAGAAATGTACAACAATTAGCATTATTCTGTTTTAATGCAACAGGTTAGATATTGCTATTGGTTTTCATAGTCAATATTGGTTCAGATTTCTCTATACATTTGTCATTTTCTTTGCTTGCCATTGATTGTGTCTCAAACCTTCCATTTGACATCTCTATCTTCTGCCCAAAATAGTAACTTACAATTTTCTTGGGAATACCAAGGGTAGTTTACTTTTATTTAGTTTTTGTTCATAAAAATTTTGTTTTTGTTTCTGAAAGATCGCTTTGTCAGTTTGAAATTTTAGGATGGTAAGGTAGCAATTTTATTTTATATATTTTATACATCATTCTATCATCTTCTGGTTTTCATTTTACAGTGAGAGGTCGAATGCCTTTTCAATCACTAGTCATTTTTCTCTGGCTGCTCTAGATGTTTTTCTTAATTTTGGTTTCTGATCACTGTGGTCACTCTGTATTTCTATTTTCCCTACTACAAATTAACTGAATTTTATATGTGTGATGTAAAAGTGCAATGAATGCTTAAACAAATATTACAATAAAAGACACATTGCTATTAATCACCCTCAAATACTCCCCCACCCCACTTTGATGACATTTATACTACTGTTCTTGTCACTTTCTGAAGCCATTCTGGGAGCCTTCTTTCATGAGTGTCTTTAGTGGCACTGTCATGGCTGCTCAAGGTCCTGAATTGCTGAAAAATATTTACTTTTCAGGGTCATTTTTACTTCAGGGAAGAACCAGAAGTCTCAAGTGCCACACATCTGGTGGGTGAGGTGGAAGAGGACACACTGCCTCGTCTCTACAAGTCTCCCTGCCCATTGGATGGCAGTTAGAAGCAGCACCCGCTGGAGTTTTGATCACGCTTGGTTTGACATTCATAAAAGATGACTTTCAGGACTGCTTCAGACAGTGGCAAAGACAATGAGACAAATGTGTTCAAATGGAGGAGGAGTGTTTTGAAAGGATTTAGTGGCACTGTGTGTTTTATTGCCATCAACTCTAAAAAAATATTTAAACAGTCAGCATATATTTTGGTCTCTTGTCATAGAGCTAAAGATTAGCATTCAATGATTTTGAAAGATTCTGAAATATTATTTCTTCATAGTGTATTTTTGCCTTTTTCTCATTCATATTATTTTAATTTAAAACTTTTTAGATTTTTCTGTTTTCCTGAGCTGTGCTTTCAGTAATTCATGCACTATCCAAAGTGCTAGCTCCTTTTTATTCCCCCACTGACCTACCAATTTTGAATGTATTCTTTTTCAGTCTCCAGAACTTTTGATTCCTTTATGAAACTGATTGGACATTTGCTACATTTTGTAATGTAATATTCTATTGTGTTTTTTAGGTAAGTTAAACAAGAGTTATTTTTCTTTTGTGATACTTCTAAGATATCTCTTAGAAATTTTTTTTATACAATTCTGATTTTCTGTTGTTTCTGTTGGCTATTCTTTACAGTATCTTGTTGCTGTGTGTATTTTATTTCTGACTATGAACTTTTTTCCTTATGCAAACACTTTAAGAGATATTATTCTGTAGATTTTTTTTTTTTTTTTTTAGTGTTGGCCGTCTCCTGGGGTCACTGCCCACCCAGAATCATCTTGAATTATCCACATTAAGTTTTTTTTTCCTCTAGAACAATTATTGTATATTCAAATGAAAAACTTATACATAAATTTGTTTGTAGTTTAGAAATTTAAAAATGTTTCACCTACCTAGTTCAAAGTTAGGACTGACAAATTTCTGTATCATTTAATTTTTGAGTAGATTTATATTTTAGCCCAGATCCATTTTTAAATATGTGCAGGCTTTAGGGGTTCAAGTTTTGTATTGGGGATCTTCTGAAACATCCTGTGTGGGGAAGGCCATGGGCTCTACATACCCCCAGAGACTCAGAGCCTTGGCAGAAAACTTTAGGGAGAATATTAGATTTGACATTTGATTATCTTCCAGAGTACCTTTAGGAATTTTATATTTGCCTCTGCAGTTTCTCTATTTTCATGCCAAAAAAAGCAATGCATTTAAAAAGAGGTATCTTATATTTTGCCCAGAATTTTCATTGTTTTTCCTTGGAGAATCTTTCAGGCCATGCTATCCTCCACAGTGATGGGAAAAAAATAAGATTTTAAATTTGCAATGTCATAGTTTTTGGAACAAAGACCATTTTTTAAAAAAAAGTATTTTCTCTTGAAAGAAAGATGAGAAAAAGGACATGAACCTTGAGCAAAGAGATTAATTAATGTTTTCAGGTTATTAATCATGTCTTTCTGTAAGAAATTTAACTGTGTTTGAAATGTAAAAAAGAGGACACTCAGAAAAAGTATTTGTGATAAACTCTTATAATGGTAAAACTGGGGCTTAGTAAAGTTATAAGAATGTTTGTAAAAAATTAAAGGAAAGGCTCTATTTCTCAGCACTAGCTCAATAAAACAAACTGAATTCTGGGAGATTTTCTTTGAGCGTGGCAGCATACTGCTGTGTCAGCTTGGGGCAGCTCTGTCCCGGTTATTCAATCAAACACTAATCCAGCCTTGGCTTGGAAGGGATTTTGCAGATATAATTAAAACCTCTAATCAGGTGACTCTAAAGAAAGGGTGAGTGGGCCTGACTGGAGCATCTGGGAGATCTGAAAGCATTGAAAGCATCACTGATGGAAGGATAATGGATAAAAGGGAAGTAAGCAGAGAACTTCTGCCTGTGGGTGACAGCTTCGGCCTGCATCAGCAGGCTCAAACCTACTGTGATCTCCTCCTCCCAACTGCCTTCCCCGTGGATTTCTGACTGCTTTAGCCAGTCCTGTAAAGTTTACATCAGTACCTTCAAATAAAATTCCTGTCTTTCTCTTCCTGTCTCTCCAAAAACCAATGTGAACTCAACTCCTGTTCTCTTTCTCTGATTAAATGATCTCCTACCCAAATAGTTCTTAGAATGGGGGAATATTCATCTGTGTTTTTAATTCCTGTCTGTATTTCCAGAGCAATGGTAGGAATAACAAACATTTATTAGGCTCTTTCTTGAAACACTGCCATTAAGTGTCAAGATAAGACACTTCTTATTTTCCGTCTTCCCTGGAGGACATCTTATAAATCTCTTTTTGCCTTTCTTCTTTTCCACCAGCTCTCTGAATGTTGAAGCAGTGTATAATTATTTTTTGCCATTGTTGTTTTTAATCCACTCCTTCAGTGATCACGTCCAGGTTTATCATTTAAACACTGTACCCCTTTTATCCTGATGACTCCCAAGCTTAAATGCTGTCAAGAACTCTTCTCTGACCTGAGACTCATGGCAACTGGTTACCTACTCAATGGCTTTTGCCTTTCCAGTGGATATCACAATCTCTCTCGAGTGAATCCTCCATCTCCATCTCCACAGTCCACACTCAGAAACTTGCTCATTCTGACATCTCTGTTATCCTAGCTACTGGTGATGCCATTCTTCTAAGGGGCAAGTCAAAAATCTTGCCGCCTCACATACATATCCATGCAATCCCTCATAAAATTTCACAGCTTTTATCTTGAGAAAAAAGTCCAGACCCTGAGTCAGCTCTCACTACTGATTCTTTCTTAATCCAAGAGTGGTCACCTTTTCTTTTGGTTCTCTATTTTTCTGGGTCTCTATATATTCCCAAATCATGTCCCATAAAGACCTTACCCTTTCCTGAATTTTAAACTGTTGTTGCTGTCTAGGTGATTCCGAATATCTTTATTGTCATTCTCTCTTACCTATGTATAAGATCAACATAAAAATTTCACTTGGCCATATTTGCTATTATGAAAATAAGTACACATCTCATTCTCTTACTGGTCTTTCTGCTTATACACTTATATGAAAACTTTATCAAAATTTGTTTTTGGTTCTGTGTGAACTTTGTACCTTTCTATTACAAGAAGTGATATTTTTAGTAAGAACTTGGAAAACATTAGCTTTTCATAGAAATTTTGCCATCAGCAAACTTTTTTTGTGTTGTATAGTAGCCAGTTTCAGAGGAAAAAAATGTTTGTTTCTGAGCTTGAGTAATAGCACATGCCACTATAAAACTTCTAGTAAAAGGTTAAGATCCTTGGATTTTTTTAAAAAGAGGCACATTGCTTTTATTTTTCATATAAAGATCTGTCAGTATTCAACAATGCTTTCCTTGTTCCTTGTACTTTTAATGGGTAGCGTTCTGTTCAGACATTTTCTGTTTTTCATGCTCTGAGTACCATCTTGACTTTTCAGAAAACCATAAGCTGGTAAATGGATATTACAAATGTCTCTCGTACTTACTTTAACTTTCAGGCTGAGAAGTCAGCATTTGTTGAAAATCTAAGATGACATCTAACGATGTTATGGAAAGTATGATGCCAAAACAGCTCTTGATACTTACTTATTACAATTCTATGTGCATTGAAGATATTTCATGAAGAGAACAGAAAAATAGGAAAACATCTTTATTATTACTTTAGCGAACAATAGAGAATAATAGTTTTGGTGTTTCCAAGGTCTCTATGGTCACTGAAAAATATAAATCTTAAGTATAAAAAACAACTGTTAAACCTAAAGGAAAAATACTATTAGTTTATATTTGGTAATCATGATATAGTTATCATTACCCATGCTTTAGAACTAAATCTAAAACAACAAATTTATACTGAATTAGTTTTGATGTTAAAGAAGGTTAAATATTTTGAGGCCAAAATATGAGTTAAACAATATGTTTTGGAAAATGATATTATGCACTACATCAAAGTTATGAGATATTATTAGTGTTTAAATAAAAAGTATAAACATAGTGTTTGAATAAGAGGTATAAAATTATAGTTAAAATAACATTTTCTTCTATCTCATAGATCAAATAACCTTTGGTCTTTGAGAAATAAATAAAGCTAAGTGAGAAATGTAATAAGAGCTTAGAAAAAAGGAAGCATAGACTTTTATAGACAGCAGCTTAGATTAAATCTGGAAGTAACTAGAAATATGCTGATCAGTGTGGGGCTGGAACTTGGGAGCAGGGAGTGCTACGTACAAAGAGGAAGACTAACATGGGTGGCAGAATAGTTCCTGGAGCCTGAGGGGGCGACACTGAAATGCTGACAGAAAGCTGGGAATAGACAAGTCTTGGAAACTTATTCCAAGAGTATTTAGTATTAAGTGACATGGACAGATGGGTTCTTGCTTTTCAACAGATTTCTCTTTCTGTTGATGAATTTGAATTCAGGAATTGTACTTAGGGTGCTAGGTAGATGTTTAAGATAGGGTTTCCTGGGCAAGAGCTAGAAACAGTACTGGAGCTAGGATGTATTCCTGTAATGTGAATTCAAAGCAGAACTGCCATTCAGTTAACTGAATGGCAAATATCTACTAGAGTAAACTTGCTCTTACAAGGCCATGCTTAATCTAAAGCCCGGGGCAGGGCTGAGTGAAGATCAACTCTGGAGCTGTGGACAGAGAAAAACACAGGGTCAGAGTTCAGGAAGGTGTTCTCGTACACTTTGTGAGTACTCTTCTATGTTTGAACTTTACATGAAAACTATGAAAGGAAACTAAGTCATCGTAACAGAACAAACCAGACCTAAATTTCTGTACACTTCAAAAAATACTTGAGAATATTACAAAATTTCATTTGTTCCTGATTAGCTAAACATTTCACTTAAAAGAAACTTTTCACTTCCTTTAAAAATGATATACTTTGAATGAGGAATTTTTGGTGTGCTAGACAGAACCACTGTTGCATTATAGTCAGAGAGACTCAAAACATACAAAGAATATTAACAAGAGCAAAATAACATGATGTAATACTTTTTGTGTCATCTATATATCTGCAGGCCACTAATTTCTGAAATGATTTTGATGTTTAAATGATTATGGTTTTAGGTTGCATCTAGACCTGGGTATAACAGTACACATAGTCAAAGAGACATCAGCTTCTTGTGAAGTTAAACAGTCGTTTTTTTTTAAGCTAGCAGCTCAGTTTATTCTGCTCAAAGGGAAAATAGGTGTTTTGAGACATGAATTCATTAACTTGATGATGTTTAATTTATTTTTAAAGGTGAAATAAATATAAAATAAACCTGAGAAACAAGAACAGGAAGGTATGTGTAAAGGGAAAAAAAGTAGCAGAAAAATTTAAAGATCAAAAACTTCAAGAATCCAATTTTTAGGAATAAAAGGTCTAGGACAAATGAATAACAGAAATGATAAATAACCTTTGCATCTAGCTGAAGGCTCATTCTAAGGAGCTGTATGTAACCTCTGGCAAAGCGGAAGTGTGAGTAGCAGGGGTCCTTCCTTCCTTTGCTCTGTGATAAACTCCCTTTCCAGGTTTTCTTTCTACCATCTCCAGAATCAGCCTTTACAGCACAAATGAAGAGAAGCAGCTGTATTACTGCTGTCACCCTGAAAGGTGAATGGGCTGCCATTTCTAATTTTGTTGCCACTAACTTATGTAGCTGAGGATGAGCATCTATGGGCACTGTCACTCAGCTTTAGGGTTATACACAGCCGTGGGGAGCGTGTAATGATGGCACAGGGTAATCTCTTCGAGATTAGCTTTCTGTCAAGACCATAATTCTTATGAAATTGGCCCGAGGAAATATAGTCCACCAAGTTCTAGATAAAGTAATAATTAATTTTAGTCAGTAGAGTATATAAGAAAAGTGACAGCATTATTGCTGAATACACGCAAAAAAGAAATTTGTTTAATGAGATGACAGTAGAGGTAGTGATGTTTAGAATTTTAATGAGAACCACCACTGGACACTTTTGGCTTTTAGCCAAACCAGGTAAAGACAAATTTGAAAAGTAAATATAGGGATGAATGAGAAGGATTTAGTAATAAGATAAATTGAAAGGGGAAAATGCTTCTTTTATTTCCAAAGGAAGTAGACTATATTTTTCTTTTTTTTTTCCTTTTTCCTCATTTTCAGTCAGTGACATAAAAGGCCTCTCAGATAGACTCTGTGTGTGCAAAACAACCTAGGGATTTTTCCAGAAGCAATCATTTCATTAGACGGTGCAGTAGTATAGATAGGTCAAGTTATCTTACAATAACAAGCAGTGTCCCCATTGGTATCAATGACTTGATATGACTTTTTAAAAATTCTTATTCGATCAAGTTCATTATGGGTTTCAGTGACCTCCATACTCACTAGTCCAGGCTACTTTCCTTGTTTTGTTCTACCATCTTATATAAACCCAAGTGGGTACTGCCAGCTAAAAGTGACAAATGTCACCAGTACTTGCATGTACTGAGGAATCGAACATCCATACCTAATGCATAGAGGAGGGAAAGTAAACCTTTCTGTGAACCTGGAGGCAGAGGTGACAATAGATACTAGGGAACCATTTTACTACTCACAATAAGCATTTACTGGAAGGTGTTAGCGATCCACTGTAAGGGAGGTCATTTGTGTTCATTGTGCTACCTAAATTGTCTTGTTTGACAAGGAACTTAACAGAGTTTCTTCATTTATTTCCATGAATCCCTGTTTTGGGTAGATAAGAACTCTGAATTCTCACAGTGCTTATTGTAAGAACTCCTTAGTTAAGTCTAGAGTGAGGAAAAGTTCAGAGTAAAATTATGGAAAGTCATCATGAAGATTGTCTACTTTTCTTGATATATAAGAGTAAATAGGGTATTGTCACAGTTAAATAATAAATTAAAAGTAATAAATTCACCATTGTTCTATAAAGTATCAGTGTTAAAGACAAGTTTGTGTTACATAGCAAACAACTCTAAAACTACCATGTGCTTAATACAGCAGAAGTTTATTTCTAAGATATGTAGGGACAAACCTAAAGATTTGTAGTTTAGGAGAAAATAATAAAAAAAAGATTTGTGAAAACACAAGGCCAAAGGATTAATTTTTCTTCCTTGCACTGTATTTACTGATAGTAAACAGTTTTTGTTTTCCTTTACAAAAATAATTTGCAAATTCAACTTCTTGATAGAAAAGCTTAGTCACCTTCCATTCATTTTAGGATTACTTACATGCATTGTCAACAAATTTTAAGCCTTTATTTGCCAATTAACATTATTATTCATGTTTTCTTTCCTTTTAATAAACATTAGGTTCTAAACACTAATCACTGGAACATGAATAGAAGTAGTTATTGTCTGGGAAAATGGATATGATGTAGGTATTGACTTTTGTTCCAGTGAACATAGAGATTTATCGACCTAGGAGTTAAGGTCAATATTTGCCTTGGGAGATGATAAATCTAGATGTTCAACAAAATATAAAGTCAATATTTGCATTAATACCCGTGTTTTGAATACCTGTCCAAAATCTCTGGATATTTCTCTATACTCAAGTCTCCTGATTCTTGAAAAGTGTATAATCTAAATAGACCTTGAAATAAAGTTTGAAGTTAAGACCAAAGTAAATATCAGTGAAGATTTTAGCAACAGATAGGCAAGAAGTCTTTTTTTTTCTAACAGTCTTTTTTGCAGCAGTGGTATTTTCTCTGAAATATATAAACTTTGAAAAAAAATGTGATTCATTAAATATACAATGTATTGAGTTAACACCATGACTTAAAATCTAACAGCTATAATGCATATATAAGAGACCTAGAACACCACAATGCATGAACAAAATATTGCCTCTGCTTTATTCTATCCACTACATTCTATTGTCTCTTTAAACTTCAGGACATGTCTGGAGATATATCACCACCTTTTTTGTGCTCATAATGATATTACATTGCTTTTCCCCTTAGGTATAGCCATTTTATTAGTGCAGCCACATGATTGATTACTCTTTCCATTAAGAAGTACCAGTTATATATAGACTGTATGATATTGATTTTGGAGGCAAACTTTCTAGTAAGAGCTCACAATCATCAAAACAAAACTAAGTATTTTCAGCCCAGTACCCTCCCTGTCAACTTTCTGTCAGTAGCTTGTCTAATTTCCACATCACCTGGGCTAATCAATGTAGAGTTCATTGACTTTTCTCTGTCCTTAATCTTCTACTTTTAATGCACAATGAATGTTTGAGCCTATACTCTTAATGTTACTCTCTTCCCTCTGATATTTTAATAGATAAAAAGTTTCTTAGCTAGAAACAAGCATTAAAAACTGGACAGGAAACTCAGAATGATAGGGAATGAAAACAAGATAGGCTGTGGAAAATTTATATTGACAAATGTTTATCTTATGGATACTTAAACCAAAACCAAAATAAAACAATTACTACTACTATTGTCTTCTTTTTTTAAAAAGTCACTTGATAGTTTGAAACATGGCAAACATCATAAATTTTATGCAGGTATTCCTAGAGAATATTTACCCATCTTCCCATTTACTTCCAATGTAAAAAAATGTTCTTGCTGCTTATTCTGAGATACCAGTTACATTTATGCGTTTTCTTGGTTTATCACAAGTTTGATAGACTTTTCCTCATTAAGTTGATATAGAACAAGACATGAAGAAAGCAAACAGATAAAGAAAAATGTATTGACAAAATGTGGACAAGTAGAATAGGAAAACACATAGAGGCCTTCTGAGCACATAACAGGCGAAACTAACCTGGGTTTACTTGAGAAAATGATCTTGAAAGTGTTATCTGAAAGATGATTACAATCTAAGCTGGCAAAAGCGATGAACAGGGAGAGAGTGGCCACAGAATAAGCATGTATTATTAAAGACCCAGAGACAGACAGGAGCACAGCTAATTAACAGAACTGAGAGAAGGGTCTTGGCTGGAACAAAGCAAGTTTGAGAAGAAGCAGCTGAGACCAGGCTGAATAAACTGACAGGGAGAAAATCATTGATTCAGAACGTCCCCAAAGGTCGTGTCACAGTTTTTCCCTTTATCCTAAATGGGAAAGCATTTTAATCTGGAGCATACATGACTATTAATTTTGCATTTTAGATAAACGAACCCTATGGAGAATGGATTAGAGGGGCAGGTGTGGATGTCAAGACTTGAGGGAGGATGGATTAGCGGTAGCGGGCTGATTGACGTCCCAGTCGGCATCAGGAAAACACATAAAAGTAACTTGTAATTGGCAGCAAGGACATTTTTTAAAGTTAGAAGTAAATGACGGGGGTAAATATCCCCTAGGAATATAGACATAAAATTAATAATGTTTGCCAGGTTTCAGACTATCAAATGACTTACAAAAAAGATGGTAAGTGTAGGTCTGGTCTGTACCTGATAATCAACAGGATTAGGAAAGCGATTGTGAAGATGGAGGAAAGTTGATGGGTTGGAGGAAAAATTTTGGAAATAACGTTTGAAATGAATCATGGGTTTTTGTAATGGAAGGTGAAAAAACAGATTTATCAAAGGAAGCTTTTCTATTTATTGTGTGTGTGTTTGTGTGTGGTACTGGAGTTTGAACCTAGGACGTTCTCACTGAGCTACATCCCCACCGCATTCTTTAAATTATTATTTGGAGGCAAGGACTCATTAAGTTGCTAAGTTGCCCAGGTGGAGCTTGAATCTTTGATCTTGATGCAGCCTCTCAAGAGTGCTGGTTACTATTGTGAGGAAAACCAGATGTACTATTGTGCCTACTGCTGTTGTCCCGGTGGCCTGCTGTGAGGTTCTGTGCCAATTTCACTGCACTGCCTCATTTGGCTATGTCCTGTCTTGTTCTGCTGTATTTTACTACCTTCAAAATAAATAAATAAATAAATAAAAATAATAATAAATAAGAAAAAATTTTTTAAAAAAGTAAATAACAACAACAAAACAGATCAGCAAGGTACTGAGCAACCTGAAACATGATATGATTAAACAGATAATGGACTTAAAAAGCAAAAGGAGGAAAAGCAGGTGCTCTAAAGGATATAACTGCATGTATATGTGAGGGTGTAGGAATGATAATCATGTTGCTAAGTTTTTGTTAGATCAGAGAACAGAGCTGTTTGCAGCCTCACTGTTTGAATGTCCACTTTGTATGCTTTGATTTTGTAACTTGAATAACTACATCCAGGAAGACAATATGTAATATATCTACTGGTGATTCCTTACTGCACATTTTTTTTGAAAGCTTTGTTTTTACCCTTTTTTCTGGTTTGCTTGATTTTTCCCCTCTCTTTAAATAAAATTTAAAAAAAAAGAGTGCTGGTTACTAATAAGCCTCAGTAGGCCTAATTTTGCCTGAAAAAAAGGGAAGATTAGTTTAGTAGAAAGGAAAGAGTAAAATTGTAAGTATGTGGAATTTGAGATTCCTTTGTGACCCTCAAGTGTCAGTGGAAGTTTCATTGATGCATTTGTACCTATGGAACAGCTGATGGTGGAGTAACTAATTGTCAACTTGTCACACCCAGCTGAACTGAGCCGGTGAGGTTCTGGGTGTGGAAGGCCCACCTGACTGTCGTCAGTAGCACAAAAGGGGACCTGGAGGGGAAGATGCTGTGCTGCTAATTCTCCTGGAAAAGCTTGTCACGCTGGTTTTTCTGATGTGAAATCAGCTGTTCTCATCATTGAAGGGGTTCAAATCCTCTCCGTTGCTGAGGATGGCTGCAGTTCTCCTTGGGGGAGCTCTTATCCTTACTTTTCAGCATCACTTATCCTTACTTTTGGGCATCGCTTTCTGGCTCCAGTGCAGATCCCTCAGCCTTGTAGCACAGATCCTTCTCCCTGCTGATACAGACTTTCTAGCTTCCACCACTGACCTTTGGGCCTTCCCAGTGCAGATCCTTGATACAGACTTGTATGAGACATTGTCAGGGGCTCTAGGGCTCCAGCAGGACTCAGGGAGGACATTGCCATAGTGTCCAGGCCCTTGGTTGGATTCTTTGGGTCTCGAGTGCATGAACAGATCTCTTTTATGCCTCTGCATTTGACTTTTGGTTGAATATTATACAATAACCCTGTACATCATGTGTCCTGTATTAAATCTATTCCCTCAGAAACCCTGATTATAACACAGTTCTAGTCTGGACTATGTATGTGTGAGTTAGAACAACCAAAAAGAAAAATAGAATGGGAAGAAGAGGAGACTGAGATCAAATCCTGAAAAGTTAAAATGTGTAAAGACTGAGTTAATGAGGATGAGTTGGGATAAGAAGTTAAAGAGTGGAACAAAGAGGACAGTTTTCTGTGGATTTAATAATAACGTGGTTAACAATAGGTAGACACAGGTATTCATTTTGATGATGTGCAGCAGGGAAAACTTGGAAATGAGTTGGAAGAGTAAATAGAATAAGAAAAAGTAGAAATAAGAAATAACTTTGAGAGAGTCAGGGATGTACCTGTTGCAAAGCGGAAAACATACTACAGATGTGCAGCGAAGACTTGCACAATAAGCAAATGAGAAACAATTATTCCTATAATTGCCTTCAGATTAATAGAACACTAGAAGACAATTAGAATTCAATTATTTCTGCTAACTAGACTTTTCATTTATCTTTCTCAATCATCCTATGACTGTAGTCTTGTGACTGTAATTTTTCATATGAGAAAATGAGATTCAGAGATGCTACACAATTGCTTAGGTTTTACTCAACCAGAATGTGGTAGAACAGAAATGTGAATCATATTTATTTTCAGGGTCTATTCTCCTCTAATTTATCACCTTATTTGACAACAAAAGTCTTTTTACCCATAGCTTGAGGACCTTCTGAACATATGTTCTTTGGTTCTAACTTTCCACATGGAGGACCACCTTGGATCAATGATTCCCATCCCTGGCTGCAGGCTCACTTACCCAGAGTGTTTTTTGAAAAGATGAGCTCCTTACCCTCCTCCTGGGAGCCTCTAGCACCGTCTCTCCACAGGTGTTTTAAAAAATGACTCATGTAGTTCTAACATAATAGTAGAATTGAGAAGTACTTTGGATTGTTACCAGGTCATTCATTAATAAAAGCCTATTGGCCTAAATTATGGTCTCATTTCTTCTGATGAGATCTCATTAGTTTAACTCTTGAATAAGTATATTTTGGGGGAGGTAGTGACCCATACTCGGTTGTACATAGCCGAGCATTCAATAACTGCCAACAACCAAGCATTCAATAACACAGCATTCAATAACTGCCAAGAACCAAGATAACACCAAAGGCTTCAGACAACTCCATGCCTCTACAGAAATCATCTTGGTGCAGTAGGAGCAGTTTTTATACTGTTGCTATGGTACACTGCAAGCAACTGCTCAGAGAGGTATTCTCACCTAAACAAGAGGCAAGAGCCAGACCCAGCAGAAATGCTGACCTGAGTGTCTGCTGCCTTCTTGTTCCACATGGACATGTAGACTTCAAAAGGGGCTCCTTACAAGTAGCCTCTCTGGATAGAAATCTCCATGTCTTCTCCTAATGGTTCCAAGGTGAAAGCTGGCAATAAGTAACCTTTGTGGTGTCTAATCTGGTGTGTATACTTGAATGCTTTCTTTTTGGGAGACAAAAGTAAAGACAACATAAAATAATCACCAATATCAAGACAAAATATTTCAATCTTAGAATTCATTTACTATGAAGGTAGAATTCTCATAAGATTATGGAGGTGAAAGGAAAGATTTTCCATTTTCTGTTGCCACTCTTTGTTACATTGCTGTTTCTGGCAGAGGCTGCTTTGGGATTGGGAGCTACAAAGTTTTGTACTTTTCAAAAGATGAAATGCATCTGATATCATAACAGATCAACCACTGTTCAAATGGTACCTAAATTATTTGTCATCATTCTTTCTTACGGTTTTGGTAGGTTTGAGATATGACCCATGGTGAGCTCAGTGAGAAGATGGTGCATACATAATTCACTTTTAATAATGCAGATAGCTTTGATTTCCTTCATCTTTATCATCAGGCTCTTAATACACCATGCATGTACCTTTCAAAGTAGCAGCTATTCAATTTCAAGAGAATTCTTTCTGTTCTCAGGGACCTATTAAAATAGTGCTTATTCCTTTTCTTTCTTAATTGGTTCTCAGGTATTATAAATAATGGGATGGCACAATCCTACATTTGGGGATGGGAAAATTCAAAAACATTTCCTTCACTGTGTTTATATTTATTTTTTTCATGCAAACTTAAGATTTCTAGTTTAACGACTAAAGTTTATCAGGGTTTAATGCACATGGAAAATACTTGCTCTGTCTTTTTTAATTATTTTGGGGAAATGTATGAGTTAAGAATAGTAGTACACATTATAATTAGTCTTCAGGATAAAATCAGGTCAAAGATACTTTTTAGAATCAGAATTGTCAGTGGTTAGAAACAGGCAACAAATAAAAGACTACAATCTTTTTTTAGTCTTAGTGCATAGAAATATTTGGAAATGAAGAGGAAATTTGAGATTGGACACTGTCTCTTTTTTTTTTTCCTCAGAAAATAATAAAGAATGCTTGACAGAGTGTTCTTACTTTTCATACAAAGGTTTTTATGAGCCAAACATTCTCTATCATTAGTTTTCTAATAAATGTTTAAAAACATCTATTAAAATGTTTTCCTGCTCTAAAAATTTCATTTAGTATATAAATCTGTAGTAGCATTATAAATATCAAATGCCAAATATGTGTGGTAAGGAACACCTTCTCTAAAACCTCAGAATCTCGACAAAAGAAGTGCCAATCACTTTTGGTAGCTGGGGTTCTTGGGTTGAACTGCTTCAGCATAAGTCTTGGTAAGAAGTAAAAGCATTGTACAGGAGCCCCTGACTGATGCTGAGGTTCCTGTGTCGCTCCATCCTACTCCTGGGTTTTGAAGGGTAGCTGTCTCGGGGTCTCACTCTTTGGTAGCCACTCTTCTATCAGTGCCATGTTCCTAAGTACAGCTGCTAGTGTCGCAGCGGTTATTCCAACCCCATCTTTCCTCTTGTGTCCTCGATGAATGGGCGACCAGCCTCAGAATCGTGACTTGTAAGAAACTAGATGTTTGTATAACTCCCAAGAAGTAGGCACAGTGTTTAATTCAAGCCATTCCTTCTCTTAACAACTGTAGATTAGACACTAGAAGTCTTGACCAAAATGTTGCTTGCATTGTGTAACTCAGTGCTACATTTCATTCCCAAAGGATTTCTTGCCAATCTTGAAATTTGTTTAAGGGCTGTGTTTGTCAAACCCCCTCAATCCTAGGTGAACTGTTTATCTTTCTAAAACACAACTCTACTCTGATTTAGAAAGCTTTCAACAGTTCATCTTAATAGAAAAATCTTCAATCAAGCATGTTTACCTCCTCTCTGAAAATATACTCCATTATTTCTTTTACGCAGTATACAGTCCTTGCATCAAATACAAATCTCTTTTCCTGTGCAAATTTCTTACAGTTAGTGAAGTTGGAATGTATTGCTATTTCTGGCTATAATTATTGCTATAATTAACCCACTATGGTTACAAACAAGAATGAAATATAAAAAATGTACTTAAGGAACAAGTTGGTGCTAAAAAGTAAAAGAGGAAGTAATTTACTATTTACTTTAATTTTTACCTTCTATTTTCAAAGGAAATCTTTGAACATTTCAAAGACTTGATAAATAAAGCACATCTTTGAGTGCAATAAATGTGTTAGTAAAAATGTTAAAGCTCACATGGAAATTTATGAAGATACTTATAAATAACTCCTGGATAATTAGTACCGTAGTCTAAATGTTCTTTCTCCAAAATTCATATGTTGAAATTCTAACCTGCATGGTGATGTTATTGTGAGGTGATTAAATCATGAGGATGGAGCCATCATGGAGATTGGTACCTTTATAAAAGAGCCCCAAGACCCTCAGTCCTTCTTCCATGGAACCCCATAGAAAGCACCATCTTTGAACTTGAGAATTAGTTCTCAGCAGACACTGCATTTGTCAGCATCTTGATCTGGAACTTTCTGATTCTCAGAACTGGTACATAAATTTCAGTTATTTATAAGCAGGATAGGTCTGAGGTATCTTTTTAAATAATATCCATAAATGGATTGACATCATGAAGAAATCCTTATGGACATTTAAATATTCAGTGATTAAAAATATCTCAACTCAGTAAAACTGACTGGTACACAGCTGAACTAGTAAAGGATTGCTTATAGCCTTGCATTCATTTCTGAAATGCAAATAAGTAAAAAATAAACCACATATATATTCAGTTTAAGGGACTGGAGAAAGTGTAAGTATAGGTAAGGAAATAAGGAAGAAAAATGATATTGAACAAAGAAAAGTGAGAAATATACTTTTGAGTATATTTTTATGTTAACAAATTGACAAAGTTCTAACAAGATTGCCTAAAACATAATTGTGTGTGTGTGTGTGTGTGTGTGTGTGTGTGTGTATTTGGTCAATTTGGGTACAATTTCCTATTCAAGTTTTGTGTGTTTTGCCATTTCTCTAAACCCTGAATATAGATAACTAAGTAGCCAGTCATATGGTAAGTGTGTATTTAAGACATTTTGAACTCTTTCTCCAGAGTGTCTATTGTTTTTCTTCTTCACTAGCAGCACATTAACATTTTTGTTGCTCCACAATCTTTCTAGTACTTGATAATATTTTTTAACTCTTCTAATTGATACATACTAACATCTAACAATGGCTTTAACTTTTTCTTAGTAATGATGAACTGTGTCTCCTCTTAGGAATGACCTATTCAAGTTTCTTCCTCATTTTTTAAAATTTTTTAAAAGATTTTATTTAAAGAGAAACAAAAGCATGTAAAGGGTAGAGATAATACAGAATTCCAAAAAAAAGATAAACAATAAGAAATCACTAGTTAATAAATCACATATTATCCTCTTAGACATAGTTGTTCAACTAACAAAATTAAAGCATACAAAGTAGATAGTCAAACAGTGAGAGTGTGAACAGCTACGCATGCATGAATCTCTACATGTATTTCTATCCTTTCTGTATTAGAGGAAAAAACAAAACTTAGCAAGACAAAACAAAACAAATTCCTATAAAAACATGAAACCAAAAAGTCATATAAAACCACAGTACAAGGTGATCTACAATGATTACTGTGTTGTTTCTTATTATCTTCAATAGAATGTCTATATCAACAGGCATAATTGAATATAACAGTATAATTGTGTATAGCAGTAAATAACAATATTAGTAAAATAAAACATTGTAGACAGTATAAAACTTCAAAGGCAGGTAATAATCAAACCAGAGTGGATATTGTAGTGGATCTTGTCATCTTAAGTGCTGTTGCCTATACTCTCAGACTTGATACTATCAATCATAACAGCTTTGAATAAAATCTATCAGTACAAAACAGTGAACCAACAAACCAAACAGATTTGATTAAGATCAGTCACTGTAAAACTGTGTAGGGTTTACATATCTTTAGATTAAGTTAATAGGAAATTAAGGGTGATTACTATACTATATGCTGTTATTTTCAGGATTACTGTCTGTGCCCTCAAATCTAGTACAGGTAGAATGACTGGAACAGAATATAATACATCTAAGCAGAGTAGTGTGAGTAATGTGTGTTTTAAATTCCTGGTGCACTATTAACAATATAGCGTATCAAGGCCATCTATGTTAGAGTTTCTAGTTATCCTTCTCTGCCTCATTTCTGCTATGCTACTTTTCTGCCTTTGTTTAGTTTTCTCCTTCATTCTACTGCCTGCCCCACTCATTGAGGCCTTTCTGCCACTGTTCCTAAAATCCTGGTATTTTTTCTCTCTCTCTCTAGAATGTCCTTCAGTATTCTCTACATGGTTGGATTGGTGGTCACAAACTCCCCCAGTTCCTCTTTGTCATGGAGGCATCTTGTTTCTCCATTAATTTCTAGTGACAGTTTTGCAGGGTACATCAATCTGAGCTGGAGGCCACCTTCCTTCAGGACTTGGAAGACTTCATTCCAAGCTCTTCTTGATCTGATGGTCTGTGTTGAGAAGTCAGCCGTGATTCTGATGGGCTTCCCTTTACAGGTAATCTGTTTCTTTTCTCTGATGGCTTTTAATATTCTGTTTTTATATTGAATTTCTAGAATCTTGATTATTATATGTCTGAGTGTACCTCTGTTTTGGTTGTAGGTGGCTGGAGTTCTGTATGCCTCACACAACCAAATGTCATTTTCTTTTCCCATGCTTGGGAAGTTTTCCTTAATTGTTTCCGTGAATAGCCTTTGTAATTCACCTGTATGTATTCCTGCTTCTTCATTCACGTTTCTTATTCTTAAATTGTAGATTCTCTTGTCATCTTCTAGCCTTTGTATTGTTACTGCCTGCTTCCATGTTATTTTTAAGAGATCTTTCCTTTCATGATCACACATTGCAAACCTATCTTCAAGTTTTGATAGTCTGCGCTTAGTTTCTTTTAAGGCATTTTGTCAGCTTTCAATGGAGTTTTTAATTTCCTGGTAGTCTCTTTGAATCTGCTTCATGTATTCTATATTTTCTTTATATTCTTTATCAAATGTTTCTCTCCTTTTTTTAAAAAATTTTATTTAAAGAAAAAAAAGCAAAACAGAAAAAGGGGTAGAAACAATACAGAATCTCAGAAAAAAAAAGCAGTAAGAAATGACTAATTGATAAATTACATACTGTGTTCTTAGACCTAGTTGTTAAAGTTACAAAATTAAAGCATACAAAGTGGACATTCAAACAGTGAGACTGCAAAGAAGTTCAATGATCCAGTAACAACTTAGCAACATAGTTATCAATCCTACACACTCAAACATACATGCAGCCATATCCTCTAGAGCACTTTCTTTTCTTCTTTTTACTTTTTAAGTCCATTATCTGCTTAATTATATCCTGTTTCAGGTTGCTCAGTACCTTACTGACTTGTTTTGTTGTTGTTATATACTTTTAATCACCTTATGTAATTGTGTTTCCTTGTGTTTGAGTTTCTCCTCATCCATGATCCATGGATCAGCTTTGGTGGAGTTGGGAGATTTTTGGAGGTATTTTGTTACTTTCTTATCTACTTTTTTTTTTTAAAGGTAGCAAAATACAGCAGAACAAGACAGAACAAACCCATGCGACCGCAGTGCAGTAAAACTACCACAGAACCTCAGAGCAGGTCACCAGGACACAAGCAATGGGCTCAATAGTACATCCCATTTTGTTAACATTAGCTGTGCTTTCAATCAAATAGAGGAAAATGGAAGGAAATATCGAACTTTTAAAAACAGAATATTGAATAGAGCAGTACCATTAGTCAAAACTGAGCAAAACAGTGATAAAAATATTTGCCTTCAAAGAGATGGTAGAAGGAAATCCCCCTTACTTGCCACACTGTATACATTCATCCTCTAAAAAGATACTCAGACCGCCGGTGACTACTTGCTAACGTTGGGGTGGGGGGATGGATCAATGTCTAATTCTTAGGGCCCTAGGTGCTTACCAGGCCAGCCAGCAGGCTGCCTTATCTCCCAGCGCCCAAAGTTCCAACATGATGCAGAGCTTAGGGGTCACTGATAGTTCTCGCCCTGGTGTGCCAGTGGCTTGCCAGGCCACCAGCTGCTCACCAGGGCAGGGAGTAGGCTGCCTGTTCTCCAGCCCTCAAAGTTCCAACATGATTCCCTCATTTATTAATTGGATACCTTTAGCCATAGTGAAAAATCAAGCAGAACACAATAGAATCAATAAAAACAAAACAATGAATGCAATAAAGGACTTAAAAACAAGACAATAGTAAATCCAAAATGGCCACCATAATATGTCTTGTTATCTTTGAAGTAGCTGCTCATACCATCAGATATAACAAAATCAAGCAAAACAAAAGAGAATAAAACCCAACCCAACAAACAATGAAAATGATAAAGGACTTCAAAACAAGACAATAGGGGGTAAATAATGGCCACCATCCTCAGAAGGAGATTCCCTCTAGATGCCACACTGTGTACCATTATTCTCTAAACCGATGATCAAACCACCAGCCCTTCCCTGCAAGGTCAGTGGGACTAACACCAAAACACCACAAGCATCAAATTGCATCTCACCACCATAGCTATCATCACAGCCTGCGTTTTTCCAGATCAGCTGATCACTACAGGGCAGTGTGGGGGGTGGTACTTCTTGTTTGCCAGCCTGCATACTGGACAGGGCTGGAGTCTGCTGGAGTCTAACTGTCCCCTGTTTGGCAGTGGCCTGAGCATGGCACTGGTTTGTAGGAAGGGCTTGCTTCTTGGTGGGAGCTCGTTCTCTCCCCCATAGTCCACAAATGGCACTGACTCACAAGGAAACCTTGGGTCTGACTGTCTCCATGCCAGCAGCTGTCTGCTGATGGTGCTTCTTGTATGTTTTTTAAACAATAGCAATGCTAACCCGTGCAAGGTGTTATCTCATATTCTCTCTCTCTCTCTTTCTTTCTCTCTCTCTCTCTCTCCCTCTGTGTCTGTGTCTTTTAATTTTCCTGGAGATTATGATGAGAAATTTTGCATAGCCTCATTGGTCATTCATATGTCTTCTGCTGAGAAGTGTTTGCTCAGGTCTTATACCAATTTTTATTTTTAGCTGTTTTTCAATAAATATTATTGCTGAAATTTGAGGTTTACACCATGAAATTGTAGGACCCACATAGATAGTAAAATAGTTACTAGAATGAAGCAGATTAACATATCTGTGAGGCAATGTATTTATCTTTTTGTGTGACAAGAACAGATGAAGTGTACTTATTTAATAAAATAATATCATTTTATTTAGCATAATATTGCCATGGTCTACCATGTTATGGCATCAATGGCAGAATCTTTTTCTCTTATGAGACTGAATATTTGTGTGTGGGGGTGTGTGTTCTTAAAAAGCACATCACATAAAAAATGCGTTTATGTATCAATGATTTTTCTAGATGCTGGCTATTGTGAATAATTCTGCAGTTAAATGGGAATGCAGATATCTTTGAGGTGGTGGTTTCATCTTTTTTGGGTATATACCCAGAAGATGGCTGGCTGGTTGTATGGTAGTTCAGGTTTTAATTTCTTCAGGAACTGCTAAACTGTTTTCCATAATAACAGCCTACACTGCCCTCAACAATGGACTTTTTTCTTTTCCACACCTGTGCTAACATTTGTTATCTCTTCTCATTAGTAATTGCTGCCCTTATTGGTGGGAGGTAATATCTTGTAGTGGTTGGAATTTACATTTCTCTTATGATTGTGATGTTGAACATGTTTTCATATATGTGTTGGCCATTTTGATGTCTTCTGTGAAAACGACATATATGAATCCTTGTTCCATTTTGCTTGGGTTGTTTTTCACCTACTGAGTTATTGTAAGAGTTCTTTATACCTTTTGGACATTAGCAACCCCTTGTCAGATATGAGGTTTGCAGCGATTTTTTTTCCTGTCTGGGAGTTGTCCTCTCATTTTGCTGTTATTTTCTTTCTGTACAGAAGCTTTCTGATTTGATCTGATATCATTTATTTACTTTAGTGTTTGTAGCCTGAGCTTTTGGCATGATATCCAAACTAATCTTTGCCAAAGCCATTGCTGAGGCCAAGCTTTCCCCCTGTGTTTTCTTCTTGTACTTTATGGTTTCAGGTCTTACATTGAGGTGTTTCCTGCATCTGGTGGTTTCTGTGTAAGATACAGGCCTATTCTTTTGCATGATAGTGTGACATCCACAAGATGGCAAACTAGAGATGTTCATCCCCCATTCAGAAAAGTATAAAAACAAGAAGTAAACAACTGTGTTTTGACTGGAATGTTTGAAGGAGAGTGGCAGAGCGCAAGGAGGGAAAGGCGGGCACTGGGTGGGCTGCACAATCTTAGGCTACCGTTTAGGATCAGATTGTTTTCTTGGTATTGAGTTGTTCAAGTTTCTTATGCATTTGGATAATAACATGCTAAGAGATGTAATGTTTTCAAACGTTTTCTCCGTCCAATGTTTTTCTTTTCACTGTGTTGATTGCTTTCTGCTCTATCCACATGCTAACAGTCTCATTTTTGTGCAAGAATGGCTGTTTAAATTCCCATTTCTTGGAGAAAACAATGGTGGAAACTACTATTCTGCTATCTTGCCAATGTCATTCCAAATTAGTCGTATGTATTAGTGGTGCATTTGTTTCTGATTCCTTCATTGACCTCTGTATCCACTTAATTGCCAATGCTACAAAGTTCTAATTATTTGTCATTGTCCTAAAAATGGAGAAATAGTTCAACACAAAGGGATATAAATTTTACCAGGTTATCTGTTAAAAATTTTAGTAAAACTATAAGTTTATCACAAAATTAGTAAAAATGAAAAAATGTATAAAAGATCAGTTAACTGGGAAGGTTTTCACACCATATATTATTACTTCAAAACATAGGGTGATTTTGACACAGTTCATAGAATATTTACTAGTGGAATACAATAGTGAGAATTTAATGATTTATTACAAAAAGAGTAGGAAAACTAGTTACACAGCTAAAAACAAAAATTAAATCCCTATATCATAATGTTTATGAAAACAGGCATCATTTTAAAGATTGGAGTGTAGAAAGTAAACATTAAACTTTTATAGGACAGAAATATCATAAAATTCTGATTCAAACCACAAAATGGAAAAATGTCCTGTCTGTTTTAGTCATCAGGAAACATGATTCTTTTTTTTAATCTCCAAAAATATGGCAATATCCCCTAAAATTTATAAAAAAAGACAAAGAACCTTTATAAACTTGAGCAAGCTATATAATTATAATCATAAATTTCTTTTAGTACTAGTTAATCAATCAAAATAATTTTGAAATGAAAGCTGTAATTTTATCCCCATAAATTTGACAGAATGTAAGATCTGTCAACTAAGGATGTGGAGAATCTCCTGGTTTTGTAAATGTTGCAGTCACTTTGCAGGAGAATACATCAATTTCTGAGGAAGTTGAAGTTTGACATAAAACTCTTTGACCCAGTGATTTCACTCTTAAGTAATTTTTCTGTGAAACTCTGCCATATTACAGAAACCTTTTAGCAGATTCACTGACATTTCATCTTTATAATTTTAAAGATAAAGAAGACTTGAACGCCTATCAACAGAATGTGGCTAAATATATGGTTATTATGTTCAAAGAAATATGATCTAGAAGCTAAGAATATATAAACTGTAGTGGATTTGTCAAAAAGGATAAATGTCTATATGTTTTTTAAAAATGCCAGTTGAAAAATAAATGCAATATTTGTATGAAGTTCAAAATATAAAGACAAAATCACAAATTATTTATGGATATATGAAATGTGTAACAATGATGAAATTAACATATCCTAGGAAGGATGTAATCTGTTTTTAAGAATAGTTATCTCATATAAAAAACTCATATGAGGAAAAATATTTTGGAAAAGGGAGGAAGACAAAATTTGACTTTTTCTAGTAACATTTTATTTTTTACAGAAGAAATATTCTTCAGAATATGAGAAGCTAAATATTTAAACCTGTATCATGAGAGTACACATGATGATATTCTTTGTAACTTGCTCTACAGTTAAAGTATATCACCATGTATCTCATAAGAGAAAAGTATAAATAGTACTGCTAAAATATTCCTCAGACAAAGGACTTATATGTAGAATATATAAAGAGTTGAAAATATCAGGCCCAAATTCAAAGGCCCAACCCAAAAATGAGTATCTGAGATGAATTTTCACTTCTCAGATGAAGAAATACAAATGGGAAATAAATACATGAAGAAACATTCAACATCATTGGTCATTTGAGAGATGCAAGTTAAACCAACACTGAGATTCCATCTCACTGCAGAAACAATGCTGCCATCAACAAATCAACCAAAAACAGATGGTGGAAGGGCTTCAGTTAAAAAAGAATCTTTCTCCATTGTTGATTGGAGTGTGGACTGGTACAAACACTATACAGAACAGTATAGAGATTCCTCAAAAAACCTAGGAGTGGAGCTCCCATTCAATCCAGCTATTCCCCCACTGATTATTTTCCTGGAAGAATTAAAAGCATCATACTACAGAGATACATGTTCACCCATGTTTATAGCAGCACAATTTGTAATAACTAAATCTCAAAAACAACTCAAATGTCCATCAAATGTGGAATGGATTAAAAAGATGTGGTATTTTGTACAATGGAATACTACTCAGCTATAAAGAAGGATAAACTAGAGGTGTTTATAGGTAAATGTAACCTAAGTCCACACTCATAAGTGAAATAAATCAGACTTGCTTGTGTAAACATTGTGTTGTCTCCCTAGTGTAAAAAACTGAAAGAATAAATAAGATCCAAAATGTACAATAGATGTTGTGAAAGTGAAAGGAAAAGAAAGTGCTCAAAAGGAAAAAAACAACTTAGGGGAAAAGAGGAAAGAAGAGAAAATAGTATATATATATAACAGATAACTATTCTACTGAGCTCTGTTAGTTCATCAAAAAGAATACTTTGTGCTTTCATTGTTTGATCATTTTTCATGCCTATATCCTGCAATTTGAACAACTACTTTAAAGATAACAATGCATAGTGTATTAACCAGTGTTAACCTCCTATTATTTTGTTTTCTATGTCACCTATTTTATTCTTTTGTGTTTAAGAAAAAGAAAATGATTTATATTTAAGTTAGTGGAAAATTTTAAAGTAAATGTGATGTTGTTATATCTTTCATTTATTTTAATTATCTGAAGAAAAATATTAAGCTTAAAACTAATAAAATTCTACATATTAATTCCTAAGAAATTCAACCTCTGATAGGATGAATATAAAGATCTTTTATAAATGGATTTTTAAAGTAAAATATCATCTGTGATACCTACTTTGGATTTAGTAGAAATATAACTCCCAAACTGCTATGTGTCAGATGTGCCAAGATTTTGTCCCCGGATTATCAGAGAATGAATTTCAAGGTTTCAAGCAGAGGTTCAGTGAAGGAGAGGTTTATTGAGAGAAAATTCCTGAGAAACAGGAGTGGCCTGAGAAGTCAGCTGCCACTTAAGCAACCTCTCCAAGAATATTTTATAAGCCAAATCATGATGTGGGTCCAACGTGGGTCAAACCAGAATTAATGAATCTTTTACGAGTACAGGGGCTCATCTAATATCAATCCAACAGGGCAGTAGGGTACACAACAAGGGTACACAGAGAGCATCACTAGCTGTAGCTTGTCTACAACTTCTAAGATAGAAAGAGAAAACATTTTTGGGGAAGAGATGGGTCCAGACGCTCTGGTCACCACCTGGATGCCTCATACCTAGATAGACTTACTGACCCAGGTGGTGCTAATTGCAGTATAATCTCAAATCACTCATTGTGACATCATCTTGAGGCCTGGCCACAATGCGCCTCCAGGGACAGTCCTAGTTTTGTTGTGTTCTCATCTTCTGCTCTGAATCCTTTGAAAGCCCAGTCCTGTCTGACTGCTTATTAATGTCTATCTAACCTATCTGCCTATATTCCTTCACTTAATTTTTCATGGTTTTGTGTTTTTTATAGGTGGAGTCTTGAATTGATAGGGTAAAACACGCTGGCCTCAAAATCACAGCCATCCTCCTGTCTCAGCCTCCCAAGTGCTGGGATTATAGGTGTCTGCCACCATACCTGGCTAATTTTGCGTGGTAAGTGAGACAATAAAGTGAGTTCCTCAGTGACTAAGCATATGGATATGCAGATTAACTGAATGAAATAACATAACATTTTGATTGTTAGGATATATATGTCTTCATTATGTAATTTGCTTGTCTTTCTATTTGACGTCTTTATTTTCATTTGTCAAATGGTTTTTCTTTATACTGAAAATACTCTTTTCTCAGCCACACTTTCTTGGATTGTAATTCTGAAAATCTGTAGTGGTTGAATTTCTTCCATTTTAAAGAACATTTTGGATTCTTTTGTTTTTGTTTTTTAAGTACTGAGGATTGAACCCAGGACTTTCTCATTGACCTATTTCCTCACCTCTTTTTAACATTTTTAAAAAATATTTTTTCAAATTTTTTCTTTATTCTGAGACAATTTTGATAAGTCTCCAGATTTCCTAAGGTGGGTTTGAATCTAGGAACCTTCTGCCTCAGGCTCTCAGAGGATTGGATTTGGATTATAGCTGTTGACTACCACATGTAGGGGTCATTGAAAAAACAATTTTATAAGATAATACAATTCCTGACAACAATCTATGATATATATATCATGTTTTATAATAACCTATGTTATATATACACATCCATATAATTTAGCAGTATTTTGTCATGTTTTTAAATGCACATTTTGTTATATGTTAGGAGGCTAAATGACACACTAGTTTGAACAAATACACATAGAACAAGAAAATAATTTTTTTTTTTTTTTGCGACGGGGTCCTGCTACATAGTTAAGGCTGGCTTTGACCTCAGAACAACTGTGCCTCAGCCTCTGTAGTGCTGGAATTACAGGTGTGCACTTCCACACCTGGCCACTGCATGTATTTTTAAAAGTTTGGGAAAGAAAATTAGAGAAGACATGTTATGAGTGAAAAGCACAAATCATAAAAGACAATTTGCAAACCTTATGAGCAAAAAAGAGCATAATTCCATTAATTACACAGCAACTTTCTATTATCATATTTTTAATTAATTAAAGCAGTGTAGAGTGGAGAACTGTTATTTCATGGATAAACACCACTTTTTCATTATGGGGAAAAGAATAATGGCTGTGCCAAGTTAATTATCTTGCAGGGGCTGTCCTTCACACATAATTTTTACTTATTTAGTTTCTCAGGGCACATAAAACCATGGCATAGGAGTCCTTCCTACCCTTACAGGTCAGGAAGTGACCTTAGGAGGCTGCTGCTCCTAAGTGATTCTGTAAAACTGAGGAGCTAGGAACTGGTGAAAGCAAGAGCTTTGGGAGCTTCTCTTTGGAGCCTGTGTGTTCTGGAGCCCACATAGTTTAGCCACTGCATTCAGGATGAGGGATTAGCAGTTACATCTCAGTTGCTATAAACTAATTTATCCTCTTTGAACCTTCTTTTGCCCCTGGTAGAGAGGAAACATCCTGAATTATTAACAGTCTAGTTAGAGGTTTTCTTTCCTGGTGTCCTAAAGTATTGTCCTTACACTGTGAAGGAAGAGAACAAGAAGTCACCAAGAAGCAAGCCCTCTCTGTGAGTCAGTGCCATATGCAAGCCATCGGAGGGACAGTCTTTGGGTTCCCTGAGTTAGTACCATTAGTGAACTGTAGGGGAAGAGGATAAGAAGCAAACCCTTCCTACAAGTTGGCACTGTACAGGCCATTGTAGGGAAAACCAGATGCAGCCACTTCTGGCACAGGGGTTGGGAAACAAGAAGGGTCCCCCCAACACCCCTGCTGTAAGCGACCAGCTGATCCAGAGAAATGCAGGCTGCTATGATAGTTGTTGAGGTAGGATAAAGTTTAATTCTTGTAGTGTCTAGTGTTTTACTGACTTTGCAGGTCTACAGCCGGTAGTCTGATCAACTAACTATTCAGAGGATAACAATATGTATTGTAGCATCTACGGGAATCTCCTTCTGAAGGTGGTAGCCTTTGTTAATTCCCTATCATCTTGTTCTGAAGTCTTGTATCACTTTCATTGTTTTGTTAGGTTGGGTTTTATTCTGTTTTGTCTTGTTTGATTTTAGTAAATCCAATGGCATGGGCAGCTATTTCAAAGATAACAAGATATATTATGGTAGCTGTTTTGGATTTACTATTGTCTTGTTTTGAAGTCCTTTATCACATTCATTGTTTTGTTTTCATTGGTTCTATTCTGTTCTGTTCCATTTGATTTGCACCATGTCTGAAGATATCTGCAGCTATTTTTGAGTGGGAGGCTTTATGGAACCCACTGTTGATTTCCTATTGTTTTGAAGTCCTGTGTCACTTACACGGGTTTGTTTTGATTGAGTTTATTCTATTTCAGTTTGTTTGGTTTTGTTCTCCTTAAAATAAAAAAAAATATTGTCCTTGTATACTCTCAGACTCTTGTGCTTCAGATTTCATTGATAAAGACTTGATTTTTCACCAGAGGTCCCTGGTAACCATTTCATCACACATAAGTTGCACATGTGAAACATCACATGGTTTTTTGTTTTAACAGGTTCAATTCTATATGTTCTTCACTTTGGTTTGGACAGTTGAGGAACATTGATAGAGATTATTTGCTGAAATTGAACATGACAAAGGCCCGATAAAATCCCACAGACGTTTAATAATTATAATAAGCATAGTTCTGCAATTCTCCTCTTCTCCAGTTCTCTGTGGAGTTGATTTTTTCTTTTTATGACTGAATGCAGGGCCCCACATTTATTCAATAGATTTCCAACTGTAGCCTTGTCCTATTGTTGTCCTAATAATTGCACAAAGAACTTATGTCAGTTCATTTATTGGAATATTGAACAACTATTCAGTGAAAACCTGCTTTGCTCCGTACAGTTCTATTGCTGGAGGTACATGATAGAAATCTAGTGTGGACTAAGACTGTCGTCTGAGTGTGGGACAATGTATCACTTCCCATCTTCTACAGCTCCACCCAGTTCTCTAATGGAAACTGGCTCAATTAAGATACATGTTTTGAGGAATATTTTAAATTTTATAGGAAATGTTGGACTATTTCTTGATTTTGTAATTCTTAGAATATTTATGGCAAAGTTTGTCCTCAAATGTAATTACACAAATTTCCTGCTTGACTGTTCTGTGATATAGGTTGTCATAATTCTGGTAGAGGAATACAATTTAAAAAGAAATTGAAAAAAATTTATACTATTTTTCTTCTAAAATGATATCAAGTACATTGATATGGATCCATTTTCCCCAGCTTATTTCCCCTATGTACAACTATAAACCCTGGATGACCAAGAGTGAACTCTGGAAGCTGATAGGGAGAGAAAAAGTTCATTTCAGATCCCCCAATGAGAAAAACAGCAGCATCAGGGCATTTAGCACTATTCTACCCAAAAGCAGTGTGCCACTTAGCCCACAGAGTCACTTTGCAACATCCAGTTAGGGAAAGGCAGGGAAAATGTGTTCTAGAACAGAGAAAATGATACAGAAACCCAAAGCTGTGCACATATTAGACACAGTGTGTTAAAATGTGTACATTGTATATATTGTAACCCACAGTAAATTATTATCTATTCTTTGTTGGATAACTTTATGTACTTATATTAAGGAGTAAAGTGGCATGGATATGGGTATTTTTCAGTGAACTGTGGTATACAGGTGTCTACAAAACAGTTTATTATTACACTTTACTTGAAATAGAGTTTTTAATGAACACTTCCACCTCTCACTTTCACAGTAATAAATTGTGATCCAACAAGCCTCTCTATTTTCATTAACATTCTCCTTTGAATTAGAACACTTATGCTAACTTTGTTTCACCATACCTGATTTTAAGTGAAAAAGTCTTAACTTTTAAACATTTATTATTTTTAAAATGCACTCTTGACACGTACATTAGATTTTCACTTCATTGTGTGCTTCTAATCTTGCATGAGTTTTAATAAGACTTTTCAGACTACTGTCAAATTTGTCTAATGTTTAATTTCTATAAGAGATCTGAAGTGCTTTAAGGATTTTGAAAGCTTCTCTTTTGCTTTCCTAAGCTTTTAAAAACATTCTTTTATTTCCTTATCTGTTGTTTTCATTGATACTTTCTAGAGATAATCTTCTCTTGAAATTATTAATCCTATTATTTGCATTAAAAAACTACAAACATGATCAAAAGTTGAGATAAAATTCTTATAGATAACAGAGTGATACATGTCAGACCAAAAAGAAAACAAAAAACCTTATTAATAGGGATTTTTCCAGCCAAGTTTTGAAAATTCTGTGTTTGAAAACCCTTAGCTATAGTCCATTTTAAAGGAATCTCTTTGGAATAGAAAAGGCTAAAATATGAGAACATTGGATTGTGCAATATGATTGTTAAAATATGTAGGGAAATGCAGACACACTTTTATTTAGCTTAAGTTATGTTCTTATTCAACCTGGTTATTTTTTCTGGTTGAAGAGCATTTAGCAAACATGAGGCAGAGGACAGACCATGTGGGGTTTTTCATCCTTTACCTTAATCTTTCTGTTCCCTGTGTTCTCACCTTTAATCAGGCGAATGACAAGTTAAAGAGAAAATTGTGCTCTGAAATAGCGCAACCTGCAAGAACTGAATCGAGGAACAGTTTGTAGTCCTTGCACGGAAATAAAGCTCTCGGTTTGAATGCCGTCTTAGAAAGTGCTAACTTGTACACATGGAACAGCCTCACACTAACCGGGGATTTGGCCCCAATCAGATGCTATCCTAAACTGAACTTGCGATCATTGCTGAGAGGAATGAAGCAAGACAAGCGACTCTCTACCTTTCCTGTGGCTAGAGTCTTTCTTCTTTAAGTAGGATTAAAAAAACAACAACTTTTTCTTAAAAGGGCATTCTCAATAAACAGAGCATGCTGGGCATAATTTAACCTTTTCTTGATGATTCAGGCTCATCATAATGAACATTGGTGAGTACACTCAACTGTATTAGAAAGACACCCTTAAGAGCTATTAAGACACACAGAGTACTGTTTGTCCCGACTAACTAACTGCTCCCGGATGACCTAATGTTCCAGACTGCAGTCACTTCTCAGTACAATGTACACTAAATAGAAAATATGTGCTCAGAACTGCAGGCAGATATGTTTGGGGTTAGATCCAAACAAGATGCTGTTGTGTCTACTTCAACTCTGCACAAAAATTTGCTTCCTCATTTTATGTACTTTGTGAAACTCTGCAATTATCATGTGAAATTTATTGGACAGCATAAATGACCATTGCCAAAATGAATCAGAACTGAGTATTGAATGCTAAATTTTACCAGTAGGCAGGAACATCAAGAGGAGGCTCCTGTGCTGTTTGTCTATCTGTCTGTCTATGTGCTCATAATTTAAAAGTGTACACCAAAGGAGATTTTCATGGCCTAGCCACTCTTAATTGGTTGAAAATTTACTTCTTAAAAGTAATAAGATTTTGTAAACAATATTTGCCATAAAATTCATCAAGCATTTCTTTGTTCCATTTTAGAAATGCAAACATCAGAAGAATATTTAAATTTGTATCATTATTGTTTTTTTATTAAGTTTCTTGGTACATTTTAGGTATACATAATGATCGCATTCATCATAGGGAATTTGTAGCTATACATGATATAACTTGATTCTTTTCTTCCCAATTCTCATACTTTCTTTTCAGCTCGTCCCCTTCTTTTCTCATTTTTTACTTTTCCCTTCCTTCATTTTCCCCTTCCCATTCCGAGTTCCTCTTCCCATTCAAATGTTCATTTATTGTTATGAGGTGAAACAATTGAATTATTTACACCCTGGTATTTTTTTTTTCTTTTTAAAAATTTTATTTAAAGAGAAAAAAAAAGCAAAACAGAAAAAGGGGTAGAAACAATACAGAATTTCAGAAAAAAATAAAGAGTAAGAAATCACTAGTTGATAAATTACATTTTGTCTTCTTAGACATAGTTGTTCAAGTTACAAAATTAAAGCATACAAAGTGGACATTCAAACAGTGAAGGTGCAAAGAAGTTCAATGATCCAATAAGAACTTAGCTACATGGTTATCAATCCTACACACTTAAACATAAATGCAGTTATATCGTTTAGAGCACTTTCTTTTCTTCTTTTTTACTTTGTAAGTCCATTATCTGTTTAGTTATATCCTGTTTCAGGTTGTTCAGTACCTTACTGACTTGTTTTGTTGTTGTTATTTACTTTTTAATCAACTTACATTATTCTGTTGCTTTATTTTTGAGTTTCTCCTCATCCATGCCCCATGGATCAGCTTTGGTGTAGCAGGGAGGTTTTTGGAGGCATTTTGTTACTTTGTTATCTACTTTTTTTTTTTTGAAGGTAGCAAAATGCAGCAGATCAAGACAGAACAAACCCATGCAAGGCAGTGAAGTGAAACTGACACAGAACCTCACAGCAGGTCACCAGGACACCAGCAATAGGCAAAATAGTATATTCCGCTCTGTTCACATTAGCTGTTCTTTCAATAAGGTAGAGCAAAATGGGAGGAAATATGGAACTTATAAAAACAGAATATTGAGTAGAGCAGTACCATTAATCAGAACTGAGCAAAACAGGGATAAAAATATTTGCCTTCAGATGGTAGAAGGAAATCCCCCTTACTTGCCACACTGCATAAAAGAGATACTCAGACCTCTGGGTCCCACTTGGTAACGCGGGGAGGAGGGAGGATGGATCCATGTCTGATTCTTAGCCCGTGCACCGGCAGGCCCCTAGATGCTTATCAGGGTGGAGAGCAAGCTGCCTGTTCTCCCAGCGCCCCAAATTCCAACATGATGCAGAGCTCAGGAATCGCCGAATAGTTCTCGCCCTGGTGCTCTGGCCGTTTGTGAGTCCCCCAGCTGCTTACACCCTGGTATTTTCTTAAAAGACTAGAATATTTAATGGATAAGTAGGACTGGAGAAGAGACAGTTAATTTTGAAAGTTTATGTATTTACAGTGTAAGGGTTAGTATTTTAGGTGGAATTGCAGTGGGAGCCATAGGTTTTTAAGTTAATGTGAAGATCTTTGGCACTTGAGAAACAAGAAAGGTAGAGTCGTAGGATTGAGAAAACAAGAAAAAATGATAGGCAAAACCATATATATATATATGCCATCAGATGTGTAGATCACATTTGAATATACTAAAATAATTTGTCTTTTAAGAAAACTCCATATTTAATTTCTTCAATAATCACCCGGTTTTCTAATTGATTTCTTTGGAATATCTATGTAGGAAGTTTTGAGACAGTATTTTATGGTGAATGCTATGACAAGTCAATACATGTACACAATGCATAATCAAATCAAGGCAATAATCATTTCTTTTTCCTCAAACAATTTTTCTGTTTTGAGAATTCTGTTCTCGTTTTGTGATTGAAATACACCGTGGATGATTTTAACCAATAGCTACTGTCCTGGAGTATGGAAAATCTCAAGGTGACTTCTGTCTGTTTTTGTGTGCTGTACTTAGGTTCGTCCCATCCACCCTGTCCCCTGTGCTTCCTGGTCTCTACTGAACATAGTCCGATTCTATTCATCTACAAGAGTGACTTTTAGTATCCCCAGATGATACAGAGCCCATGACATTTGTCTTTCTGAATCTGGCTTATGTCTCTTAACAGAATGATCTTCAGTTGCTAAAACTACAGGATTTTGTTTCTTTATATAACCATGCAGCTATTTCATTATGCATATATCCAACACTTTCTTTTTCTGTTTACCAACCATATATCTAGGTTGAGACGATATTTTACTTATTATGAATGATGCTTCAGCAAACGTGGAAACAAAAGTATCTTTTTGGTATAATGATTTCATCTTCATTACAGACAGACTCAGGAGTACAGTCAGGTATATAGCTCATTGACACAGTGCCTGCCTGGAGAGCATGAGATCCTGAGTTCGATTCCTGGAACACAAAAAAATAATGAATTGGATTGTTGGACCATATAGAAGTTTTGTTTTTAGGGTTTTAGAGGAATCTCCTTCCTGTTTTCATAATGGTTGTAGAAATTTGTATTCTCACAAACCTAGTGACAGTTCTCTTTTCTTTACATTCTCACCAACATTTGTTCTTTTCTGATCATAGTCATTCTGACTGAGGTGGAATGATACCACATTATGAACATTTTTTCAATTTCTCAATATCTCATGTGAACATTTTTAATGTACTTTTTGGCCACTTTTGTCTTTTGAGAAATATCTAGTTCTTTATATTCTGAATGTAATCCATTATCAGATGAATACTTGGCAAATACTTTCTCTCAGTTCACAAGTTGACTCAATTCTGTTATTTCCTTTGTGGTGTAGAACTGTTTTCTTGCTGTTTGTTACTTGTTTTTAGGTTGCTATGATCTCATATGTTGATGTTTAGTTTTCTTGCTTCTATTTTTGGGTCCTATGTTTAAAAAATTTTGCCTATGCCATTGTCTTATATTTCTCCAATGTTTATTTGTAGTGTTCTCACAGTTGCAGGTTTTGCATTAGATGCTTGATCCACTCTGATTTTGGTGTGCCATGAGAAGATAGTATCCATTTCATTCCACATATGTATATGCAATTTTTGAACATTATTTATTGAAGAGATTTTCTCTGCTACATATTCTTATATCTTTTTCAAAAATCAGTTACTTGTATGACTGTCAATTAAGTTCTGAGTTCTTCTATTCTTTTCAGTAGTTCCACATGTCTGTTTTTATGTCGGTATCATGCTATTTCATTTAATGAGGTTCATGTATTTTATTTTGAATTAAGATTTTGTGATACCTCCAGTTTCATTTTCTTTGCTCAGCATTGCTGAATATTTTTGTGATTCCATGCAAATTTCATTATTTTTTCCCAACCATTGGTATTCTGATCAAAATTTTTACTGATTGTATCTTAGATACTTTTTTCCCATTGCTGAGACAAACTACTCAACATCCAAAGTGAAAGGGAGAAAGTTCACAGCTTGTAGAGGTATTTACCTCATAGTTTGTAGAAATTTCAGTCTATATTGGCTGACTCCAAGGGAAGGAGACATGTTGTATGCAGGCATATTATGTACAGTCTATCTGCCCTAGGTCTGGGGTGTCACTCACATCTTTAATCCCAGCATTGGATACTGAATGAATCACAAACTCTAGATTCAGCCACCTCTGAATAGCTTATCTCCATGACAACAGGAGGCCTTGGGGGGACACCCATATACAAACTATAACATTCTACCCCTGGCCCCCCAAAGACCTATGTGTACATTCCTTTACACAAACGACATTTAGCCATTCTCTGAGTTGCCAGAGTCCTGACAATTTCAGCATTGCTGAAGCATCCATGTCCCAAGTCACCTCTAAGATCTACAGCAGACTTTTAGTTGTGAGCCCCTGTACAAATGAAAATAAAGTTAAACATTTCCAACATTCAATGGCACAATATAGGCATTTCCATTCCCAAAGTTACAAATAGAGGTATGCAAAGGAATGGGGCCAAAGCAAGTCTGAAGTCCAGTGGGACAAACATTATGCATGGTAATTTCATGTGCAACATCTGAAGCAATCTGGCTAGTTGTGAACTTCAATGGGTTGAGGGATTCCACCCCTATGGCACATCAGGTGGTTGTAATTCCTTGCAGTCTTCCTGAGAGAATCCACATTCCCAGCTTCTCCAAACTTCTGGGATCACCACTGCACCTTAGGATTCACATGCACAGATTCACACACTGCCCTCCCTCTCAGTGGTACATTGCTTGGCCTCCCAGGCCTTCTTCTGAAATCTGGTAGAAACTTTCCTTACTCCATAACTCTTGCATTCTGCATGCACCTAAAGCCATCACCTTGTGGATGGTGCCAAAGTCTGTTGCGAGCTGGAGTGGTAGACAGGCTTCCATCCCTCTTGGCTGTAGGGATTGAGTGCTTGGATCACTAACACTCTAAATAGAATTCTGAGGAAAAAATTCTGAAGGCCTCTATCATTCTGGAGCATGGTGGTCTGGGCTTTCTTTTCAGAGCCAAATCTTTCATTTGCAATTTTGAGGTTGCAAAGGGTGGGATACTGTTGTTTCTTGTAATGCCCTCAGGTCATCTTTTCTGTTCTCCTGTTCCTTCTCAGCAATAAAGATCTCCTCTGTTCTATCTTTTCAGAGCTTCCCTTCTGGCCAAACTCAGTGTTTTAAATCATTCTGCTGGGCTCTTTGCTCTTGATTCTCAAAGTAAGTCTGGCTAAAATCACCTGACAGTAGCCATGCCACAGCCTCCACATTCAACTGTCTTGAAATTTCTTCCGCAGGATTAATTAGTGTGCTGCCCTTAATCTCAGCCTCAGGCAACATCTCTGGACATGAGCAAAATGCAGACAAACTTTCTGCTAATTCACAACACATCATCTTGAGTCCAAGAACCAATACAGTTCTTCTTCCCAGCAGAAACCAACTCAGCCTGGTTTTTACTAGCTTTCCAGTCTTCTGACCAGAATCTCACGAACAGTGCATACTCGGGCAATACAGCTTTACTTTTTCAGCCAATGTCTCCTAACTTTCTTAACTCTTCTCTGTTCCCACAAGACAGTTCCAAAGGCTCTTGAGTCTCATGACCAGGTAATTTCATAGCAACAGCCCCACTTTTCTGGTACCAAATTCAGTCTCAGTTACTTTTCTCTCATGCCTCCTGAACTATATGGGCAGGTAAAGCCTGCTCCCCATGACTACATGAGGATTTAGGGGGACATTCAGACACAAATGATAATGGACTGGTACTGTAGGTAGTTCTTCTTTCATCAACATTATACATACTTCACTAAAATGATCAGGTTTTCTACCTTTCATGTTATTTTCATAAGTTTTTCAGATTACTCTTTAATATATCTGTGCAAACAGTTAAAAATGGGTAACAGATATCATGTTGAACTTCGAAGTTGTTAAGTACAAATAGTTTTAAACACTAAAATTATGGTAAATATACTAAAGAATAGCAGCAATCAGACATTACTGAGAACACAGTTCTACAAAATCTTTTATTTGTATAGTACTTTACAATTTTGAATTTGTAATGCATATATTTCTACTTTCATAAAATTCTGATATGAAAAGGAAAAATTTTATTTCTCAAACTTTATTGGAAAAATTAAAGCACAGAATTCCAAGTTTTTGCTAAAGATTACACTGACAGCACATTGTAAATCTGAAACTGTAACACAGTGCTTAGGTATAGAAAGTTAATCTTTTTAGTAAGGCACTTAAATCTAGGCTCTAGAGCACAGCAACCCACAAAACCACTTATATATCATTTAATTATGAAGGCAGAAATTTCAGATCAAAATATTAAAGTGTGTAAACATAGTTTTCATTTGTTGTTAAAAGCACAAGCTGACTTTTAGTGTTTTAAATTATTAATACTTTAAATATTTTCAAAATCTTCATATTTAACACATCTGCTGATAGTAACAAAGTCATTATTCAGATTTTTCATGGAAAAAGTAATTATTGCTCTTCGTTGACATGCTATTTACATGATTGGTTTAAGTCTATTTTTAAGTGACCTCTTATTAACAAAGGTTATAACTGTTGTAGTGCTAACAAATATTTTGATCTACTGGTAGTTATTCCAAATGCCTACTAATCATTCATGTTCCACATTTATAATATGTACTTATCAGAGCATTGTATAATCAAAACATCTACTATTTTTGGCATGAGTAAAATTCTGAAAATTTGAATATTAATTAAGCACCAAATCCAACCATCTCTTTTCTACAAGGAACCAGAGCAAACAATGATAACAAAACAAAGTAACAAGATTGAAAGGATTAAACAAAGATGTGGCAAATGGTAAAAAAGCAGAAGTTAAAGTATGTAGGCAAATTTTTTTTAAAAAAAGAAAGCCATAGTTTCTCATCTTAGTGGTGTTAGATTAATTCTTTCAAACTTTTAAGGAACAGATATTTTCCTGCTGTACATGATGGCTTTAGAATAGGAGTTGTCAAACGACTAGCCTGAGCTCACTACTTGCTTTCATAAGTAAACTTTTACTAGAACACAGTCACACTGACTCATTTATGTATTGTCTATGGCCGCTGCATTAGCTCTTCAGTGACACAGTGAGGGTATTGTGACAATGAAGTAGAATGTATGACATGTAGAACTAAAATACTAACTTTCAGCCCTTCAAGAATAAAAGCAGAGAGGACTAAGGGAAATGCACTTTGAGAGGTTGTGGATAAATCCTGTTGAGTAACATTTGAATAGTGAGGATGATAGTGGATATATATTATCGATGGCTAGCGAACGTCTTTTCATGCTTTTATTTTTCTGTTTGTTTTTCACAAAGGTGTAAAGTCTGATATTCAGTTTTGGAACCAGTTTCACCAATCTAGTTAGATCAGTGTGAGATTTGCATGGAAAATAGACTTCATTTATTACTACTAAGGAAACGTACACACACATATATAGAGGTAGGAACAATATTCTTATCCTTTTGTCAAAATAATATGATAAAGATGTAACAGCGCCATTGGCAAAAAGAAGCCAAAGCATCAGCACTGGTAAGGATGTGTTTCTGTAGAAATGTAACTGATAAATCAATGGAATAATAAGGGTATTTAATAGATCAGCATATCAGAAAGCAAGTTATAAACAGTAAAGGAACCATCATAGGAGTAATAATACTGAGTCTGCTGGAGTGCACCCTCTCTGTGCTGGCCTGGGAGATTCTTCTGGGGGTATCTGACAGGAATGGTTAAATTTTACTAATTCACTTGATAAAGCCAGTGGGAGCTTCAGTTCCAGGGGCACACACCTCAAGGAGAGAGAGTGAGGATGTGGAAGCATATGTACAGGAGGGTTAGAGACCTGGACACTACCTCACCCTGCACCCTTTCCCAGAACACGGGGGTCACTTCTGCTCGAGACACCAAGTAACTCTAGAATGTTCTTAATTCAACCATCCAGAGTCAAGGAAACTGTGGAGTCACAATACACGCTGTATCCAGGGACCAGGAAGAAATTTCTTTGCATCCTAAAAGTGGTAGCCATATAGCATATCTGTGCTTCCTGTTTCCATGCCGGCATGCTGAGCATGCTCATGAAGAAGGCTTTCCCCTTCCTCCTGTGTCATGGTACTTAGCCCAGGGATTTCCTAAATGATGAGTTGAAATCGCTGCCATCAGTACTTGGTTACTGACTCAGACTGTCCCTGTCTGTATCACGCTGCGCACCTGCCTTCCACCCTGTGTGGCTCCCTCTGTACTCTTGCTCCGTGTGTCACCTGGTCATAGTCGCAGGGTACACTCAGTTGTTACTCTTTGGCTACTGTGCACAGTTTGCATTTTGGATGATTTTAAAAGAGACATTACCACTAACATTTTTTCATTAAAAAAAGTACATATGTATATAGATGTGTGTATATATATACATATATATTCTAATTGACACAATGATACATGGGCAACATATACAAGTATATATATATATATATATATATATATATATATAATCAAGTATATATGTGTATATATACTTGTATATATGTGTATGCATACACATATATACTTGATTTTATATATATACTTGTATATGTATATATACATACATGTATATACATATACATATATATACATATACATATGTATACTTGCTTTTATATATATATACTTACTTTTTAATATATATACTCATGTATATATATATACACACACATATATATATATATATATTCCCCATGTATCATTGTATCAATTAGAATTCAGTCAAAAAATAATGTAACCATATTATTGCACTATAATTATGGAAGTACTGTATTTAATTTAGGAGTTAGAGTTTATGAAATCTGGGAGAAGCATAAGAATAGACATTCTGGATGACTGGAGAGAATGGGGAGCTTGGAGGAGCAGTAACTAGTCACAGTCTTCTGCAGCACTAGCGGGGCAGGCAGTGTCAGAGCTTAGAGTGAACCTGAGCAGTTATGTGTGCTGGCCACCGAGTTGGATCAGCCAAGGGGAGCCCGTGGAACGATCTCGATCTGCTGCATGCGTGAATTTGGTGGCTGTTTCAAAACAGACGTATCTGGGCCTACTGCTGCCTCTCTGTGGGATGCGGTTTCCCTGTGGGTTTGTGCCTGATGATAGTAATGTGTGGGTGGTTGGCTGGGCAACCAGCTGGAAAGATGAGTAGGGAAGAGAGTACAAAGCAGCTGTGGCCCTTGGGAGCCATCCTCACAGGATCTGTCAAGGGCCTCCCTGAGAATAACAGCCAGGGCTGTGCTCGTGCATCAGAATCTCAAAAATGGCCCTGTCTGTGGCAGGTTGAGCATGGAATCACAGGAAAGGGGTCTGTAAAATGTATTTCTCAACCTTATTTAGAAATAGCAGTTCCTGTTTGACAACAAATAATCCAACCCACTTAGGCGCATAGTGGAAAATATGATGACAAATTCTTTTTACAAAGAAAACTGCTGGTTAAAATGATTTATGATTTTTATCAAGTGTTTTTAAATGATCTGTGAGAAATGTCATGAAAACTTAGAATACAGAGGAAGAAAGGACACTTCCCAATTCATTTAATAACTATGTAAGCAGTTAAAATGGGTATCAAATATTATGTTGAAATATCAATGCCAGACATTGACATTATGAAAAAGAATTATATTCCAGTATCTATCCTGAACATAATATCTATCCTGAACATAAGGCACAAAAACCCTTAACATGTTAGAAAATTAAATTCAGCCTTACATAGAAAGTATAAATAATCAAGGTTAAGTAAGCTTTATTTCAGGAGTGCAAGGCTGGTTTGCCATTTATATCCATAAATTTACCAAAAATAAAAAAAAAGCATTTACAGGATCAACTCAAATGTAAAAAGACTTTTTTTAAGGTAGCTCCCATTTATGTAAAGGAAGTACTCATTAAAATACTACTTCTATTTAAAGGAGCACAAATAATCAAAACATTATTGAGACCAAAGAATGATATTTGAGGAAAAAGAAAATTGGTAGAACCACTGTAGTGTCATAAAGATAGACTGACAAATGGTTCAGGGAAATAGAACAAATACATTTATATCCTACACATATTGTCAAGTGTTTTCATCACAAGTGCTGAAGCAACTCTTTAGGTTTATGGGAAAGTTTTTATAGGAAGCAATAATAGAAACATGGATTATTCATTGGAAGTGGGACACTGACCTCCATTTCATGTCATTTGTTAATAATGGGTCACAGATATACATAAAAAGTAAAACCATAAATTTTCAAAAATTATATATTTTCTTGAAAAAAACTAAGGACTTATATATCATGATCCTCATGAGCAAAGATTTCTTAGGATCCACACACAATAATACACACAATAGTAAATTAGACTTCATGATAATTAGAAACTTCTTCTCATCAAAAGATACAGTTAAACAAACAGCCAGGCGCATGACAAATTGGAAGAGTGATCAGGTCAGTGTTTGAAGTATCTTGCAATTCAGTAATCAAAAGACAAGCCAAGTAAAAAAGAATAAAGGCCTTTGATGAACTTCACAAATAAAGATAGTTATTAAGCATATAAACCATGAGAAAAATAAAAATCAGGTCCATGCCCTCACTGGCACCCGCTGCTGCAGTTTGGGTCTGAAATGTTCTTCAAAGCTGTATGTGTTAAAGGCTTTGTCTTCAGCGTGGTCTGTGGGAGGTGATGGGAAGTTTCAGGGTGGGAGATCACTGATCACTGGTGCCATGCTCTGGAGGGAGGTATGGAGAGCCTGGCTGTTGCTTCCTTCTTTTCTGTTTCCCCACCAAGATGTGAACCATTCTGCTTCCCACAGTTTCCCAGCCATGATGAGCTGCCTCACCACTGACCCCAAAGCAAGAAAGCCAATCATCAATAGGCGGAAGCTTCTAAAAGCGTGAGCCAAAACAAATCTTTGCTCTTTTGAAGTTTAAAGTTTCAGAAAATTGTTACAGTAGATAAAAAACTGACTAATTGACTCATGATACTGTGATTCTAAATATAGCAACTCCAAATGTTGGGGCAGATGTGGGGCATCCAGGTTTCTCATTCATTGCTAATGGGTTTGAATAATTCTACGGCCTTTTTTGAAAACTATTTTATCAACATCTTTTAAAATTAAGTACATTTTCTCTGTAAACAAGCTGCATCAGTCTAATCATGAGACAGAAACTATGTGGTAATTGCAAAAGAGAATAATAAGTGTAAGGATTTCAGACAGTTGGGGTAACGGTGTTTCTTTAGTGAGAGGTGAAGAAAATCCTAAGAAATATGAGAGTAGTACACACACAGAGCAATTGTTACCTTAAGGCACAGATAAAGCACTCACAAAAGACTTCCTATCTCCTTCCACTCCTGGCCTAGATGTGGATTGCATTGGCAATCATAGTAAGACTCACAGGATAGCAAAGAAGCTTGCTCAGATACTGGTTGAATAGACTTGCTAGAAATATGCTCTCTGGAGTGTGTGAGTGGCCATCATTAGGACGCCACTGTTCTGAAGCTTTGCTCTAGACCATCCAGGAGCGCGTAGGTGGACACTGCCCACAGGAAGATTCATGCACTGTGGCCTTTGTGCACTGAAAAGGCATGTGTCTGGAAGCCTGAGGAGAGGCCCACACTCAAACTAGGAAAAACAACTTCTTCCACTTTAGCATCCTCTGCTGAAAACTGAACTTCATGCCAGCTAGTGAGGGAACAAAAAAACAAAAAACAAAAAACCAGGATCCAGCTACATTATTACTGCAGACCTGGAAACAGAACAGATTTCAAGTGGAAACTGAGTGGTACTAAATTGACAACTGGTATACCAGCCATTTCCTACTACAATAGTTATTTAAGACAAATGAAGTCTTTCTAAAGATGACTGTAGAAAAACGTTTATATCTGCCTCATTGTGAATAAGCCCAAATTGGAGAGATCAAGCATTGTTGTCTTAGAAATAAAAGACAACAAGATTCTGATATCGGGTAAATCTCAAATATTGTGAGAAGCTAGACTCACCACTTATAAAGCACATAAAATATGTAAACTTTTTAAAATATAGAAAAGGCAGAATTTATCCATAGTGAGTAACTGATAAAATGTATTTTTATGGAAATAGGAAGGACTGTATAAGGAATAGGACTTGAGGACAAACTCAAGAAAAATTATAAACAGGTGATATCTGAGTAGGAAAATATTTCTGAAGAAAGAACTCTATGGAAGAAATGATAAAGAAAATAATAGATGTGGGCACATTTATAAATTATTCTAGGAAAACAGATTTTTTTTGGATTTGGTAGGATTAGAAGTGGTAAGCACATGTTTTGAAAAGTTTTATTTTTCTGCTGTAGCATGTTTCTTAAAGAGGCATGTGGGGGGGTTAGGAGCACATATGTGCATATTTTTACACATCAGAAAAAAATTGAGATATAGCAAGGAGAATGATGCATTTATAACATAGTGAATTTAACAAATGTTTTTTTTATTTAATGAAAACACCTATCTGTTCAAGAGTGTAATTCTGATGGACAGTAACTTGTTATCTGATGAATATTAAACATTCCTATCATTGCGACGGGAAGTTCTCTTCAGATTTCCTTGTAGGAGAGTGGTGGGATGTTTCTGTGAATTTACCCACTTGATATGAGCCTACCTAGTCCAGAGCTTTAAGCAGAGCGCTCTTCTCTGAGCCAGTTTCTTGTTTAATGATCTGTAAATGAAACTGTTATTGCTTCTTTGCCTCTCACTTATGAGCACCATTACTTCTCACAGTGGGCTGTCTTTGTAAGACAATAAAGGTAGAAAGAGTTTTAAAGCTTGTCTGGGATTTATTGACATAAGTGAGAAAGAAGTTGGGTCAAAATTAATGACAGTGGTTTTCCGCGAAGGATAAGGAGAACAAGTTTTAAAAATGATGGCTCATTTTAAGATAAATACTATTGCCTAGGAACAATATCTCTCTTCCCTAATACTGTACTTTGGGCTTCAACTTTAGTTACTCATTTAGTGCAGTTTTATACTATATCCAAGAAAAGCAATAAACATGTGGCAGGATAAACAAGCAAGTGCTATTTATTGTGAAATCCGGCATTTAAGGCATGCTGCAGGTGCCATTCTGTGATCATCAAAATGCAGTATTTAGATTTAAGAATTCTATTGTTTGTTACCAAAGTGTGCATTTACAGAAGCCATGGCCATGATAAAATGAGTGACTATCAGAAACTAATCAGGTTTGTATTGTTCATAATAATTTTAGTAAATACACAATCTGAAGGCTTATTTTTCCCTTGTCCCTCGTCAGCAGAGAGGAAGGAAATGGAAACTGTAGACAGCATAAGTCGTTCGATACCTCAAATGTTTAAAAGCCCCTTTGGAATAATCTGCATGATCATAACCAAGTTTCTCTAATTGGAGAACAATCACCACTCATATAGCTAATTAGTCTGAGAAATATTGTTGATGTTAGAGGTGAAGCAGCAAAGACTGACAGGAAAAGACATGTATTTACTCATACTGAAATCCTAAAGTCTGGCACTTTAAATGAGTTTGTGACCTAGCTTCACATTTCTTCTTAGTGTTTCTCATTTGATCAGATTCCAAGCTATTTATTTTATCTATTGTCCTTCATTTTCCTTTGCACAGCAAAACTCTTGGATCCAGGCTTTGACACTGATGAAATTACAGTTTCTAATGCTCTAATAGCTCTCAAAATAAGCAAAGAAGAATAAAAGTAGAATCAAATGCATTGTTGGTTGAAATGTCACTTTGGGAAATGGAGTTTGATTTATTTCAAGGATAGATTTAGCGAGAGTGAGTGCAGCTAGGTTTAAGAGATAAAGCACTTTTAATAACTCTTCTGCAACTCCTGCTTCTTCTGTGGCCTCAGAAAATGATGAACCTTGAAAATGTGATAGCTGAAGCTGTCATGAAGAAGTTTACAAATTTGGGGGTCCAAAATTCACCTTTTCCGGAGCTGCTGCAATTGCTATCTCTTACTTAGCTTTCACTCTGCTGATCCTTATCAGTATTGACAAATGTGCTTAGGAGACAAACCAGGAATTGAGAAGAATGTCCCTTAGACAATCCATACAAAGAAAACCATGGAGGGTAGAAAATATGTTACTTCTGTGCTATGTGATTCCTGATTTAAATTTTCAAGAAAATTAACTTCAGGTAATGGTAAATACCATTGTACATTTAAATTTTTGTCAGTGATTTAACAGTTAACAATTAACCAGTGAAGGGTTGAAAGTGTTGGAAGATTGTTTTTAAAAAGATCAGAAATTAAACTATTTTAAAAGTAAATTTTGTGTTTTCAAAACTTAATATCACCATATTTTTCTCTTCCAAGAAGGGTAAAAATGAGATTCTTACTATGGGAAGGAAAAAAAAGAAGGAGGGAGCCAATTTCTTGTTTCATCCATTGAAGCATGTAGATGCAGTGGCCCCTTCCAGTGGATCATGTACCACACATGTCAGCAAATTGATTTTTGTTAGATCCCTGGATTTTTAACAGAAGTATTATAAGTGCATTTCACTGTTGGGAAAAGGTAAGATTGGTTATAAATGCTGAAGCTATAATATATTTGTTATTGTTACTGGGACAATGAGGAAGTCAGCTGCAGTCTCTGATTTTTTTTATGTTTTATAAAACACATATTCTGATTTCTGACTTGAGGACTTTCCCTTTTTTATTATAAAGAGAATAAAACAAAAGAGGACAGATCTAAGCAGATCAGAACAGAACAATGTAAGCAACACAGCACTTCACAACAAGACAATTGGATATTAACAGTAGCTATCATAATGTCGTTTTCTTTGAAATAGTTGAGCTTAGCTTTACCCACAGTAGTGTCAAACATAACAAAGTAGAATAAACAACTCAAGAGAATGGAAGTATTCCAAGACATTCTGAACCAAATAACCAAAGATGGACAATGGCTGTTATATTATCTCATTTTCCATAGAAATTTTGTTTTTACTATCATACATATTAAAATCCAATAAGACACAACATGATAGAACCAATGATAATAGAAAAACAGAAGCATGGTAGGACTTCAGAGCAAGATGATATTAAATCAACACTGGCTACCATACTGTCTTGTCTTCAGAGTAACTATTCATATGATCACATATATTAAGATCAAACAAAACAATAAAACCATTTGAACCAATGAATGAAGACATAAGACATCAAAGCAGTATAATGGTGAACCATGATTTCCATAAAATCTTCTGTACCCTTAGCATTTCTTACACTAGGGAGACTATGCAGTATTTATACATGTGAGTTTGATTTATTTCACTTATGAGTATAGATTAAAGATGCATCCATTTATTTATAAATATCTCAATGTAATCATTCTTTATAGCTGAGTAGTACTCTATTGTATAGAAGTACCACAATTTTTGTATCCATTCCTCGGTTAATGGGCACTTAGATTGTTTCCAAGATCTGCCTATTACAAATTGTGCCACTATAAACATGGGTGCGCATATATCACTGTGGTAAGATGTTTTCAGATCTTCTGGGAATATGCCTAAGAGTGGAATAGCTGGGTCAAATGGGACCTCCATCCCCAGCTTTTTGAGGAATCTCCAGATTGACCTCCACAGTGGTTGCACCAGTCTACACTCCCACCAACAGTGCAGAAGAGTTCCTTTTTCCCCACAGCCTATCCAGCATTTGTTATTGGTAGCTTTGTTGATCCTGATCATTCTTTCTGGAGTGAGATGGTATCTCAGTGTGGTTTTAATTTGCATTTCTCTAATGACCAATGATGATGAACATTTTTCATGTATTTATTTGCCATTCATATTTCTTCATCTAAGAACTGTGTATTCATCTTGGATGCCCATTTTTGGATTGGGTCTTTGAATTTTGGGGGTCTGATTTTTTAAAATTCTTTTTAAATTCTAGACAGAAGTCCTTTGTCTGAGGGACAGTTCAATAAGACTTTTTCCCAGTTTGTAGGTTTTCTTTTCACTCTGCTGGAGATTTCTTTGGATGTGCAGAAACTCTTTAATAAGATATGATCCCAGTTATTGATCCTGGGAAGTATTTCCCATGCAGCTTGGTTCTTGTTCATGAATTCTCTACCTACCCCTACGTCTTCAAGATTTTTACCTACTTTGTCTTGCAACAGATTTAGTGTTTCTGTTTTAATATTTAGATCTTTGATCCATTTGGATTTTAGTTTAGTACATGGTGATAGGCATGGGTCTAATTTTAGTTTTTGGCATATGGATAGCCAATTTTTCCAGCACCATTTATTAAAGAGACTGTTGTTCTTCCAGTGAACATGCTTGGCCCCTCTATCAAAGATAAGGGTGTGTTTGTAGATGTATCTTCTAATCTATTCAATTGATCTTCAGGTCTGTTTTTATTCCAATACCATGTTGATTTTATTATAGTAGCTTTGTAGTATAACTTCAAGTCAGGGATTGTGATGCCGCCTGCCTTGGCTTTGCTGCTTAGAATTGCCTTTGCTATTCTAGGTCTCTTCTGGTTCCAGATGAATTTTAGGAGTGATTTCTCTAAATCTATGAGGTATGCTAGTGGCATTTTCATTGGGATTGCATTGAATGTGTATAACAATTTTGGGAGAATGACCATTTTTACAATATTTATTCTCCTGTCCATGAACAAGGGATGTCTTTCCATTTTCTGAGGTTCTCTTTGATTTCTTTTTTCAGAGTGTTATAATTTTCCCTGTACAACTCTTTTACATCTTGCATTAGATTAATTCCTAAGTATTTAATTTTTTGGATGCTAGTGTGAAGGGTGTGGCTTCTCTTATTTCTCTCTCAGTGATTTTGTTGTTAGTGTATAAGAATGCTATTGATTTTTGAGTATTGACTTTGTATCCAGCTGTTTTGCTGAATTTATTTATTATATCTAGGAGACTTTCAATGGAGGTTTGGGGGTCTTCTATGTAGAGTATCATGTCATCTGCAAATAATGATAATTTAACTTCTTCTTTTCCTATCTTTACTCCTTTTATTTCCCTCTCTTGTCTAATTGCTCTGGCTAGTATTTCCAGTACTATATTGAATAGGAGCAGTGATAATGGACATCCTTGTCTTGTGCCTGATTTTAAGGTAAAGGCTTTCAGTTTTTGGTTAATACTTAGATTTGGTAAAGATAGAAATGATCATGTGATTCTTGCTTTTGGCTCTGTTGATTTGGTGGATTACATTTATTGATTTACACATGTTGAACCATCCCTGCACACCTGGGATGAATCCCACTTGGTCATGGTGTATAATCTTCTTGATGATTTGCTGTATCCTGTTTGCCAATATTTTATTGAGAATTTTTGATTCTATGTTCATTAGGGAGATTGGCCTGTAGTTCTCTTTTTTAGTTGGATCTTTCTCAGGTTTTGGTACTAGAGTGATATTTGCTTCCAGGAATGACTTAGGGAGAATTGCTTAACTTTCAATTTCATTGAAGAGTTTGAGGAGTGTTGGCATTAAGTCTTCTTTGTATTTCTTGTAGAATTCTGTAGTGAATCCGTCTGGGCCTGGGCTCTTCTTTGTTGGTAGAGACTTGATTACATTTTCAGTTTCATTCATAGAAATTGGGTTATTCAGCAGTTTTACATCTTCTTGATCCAACTTTGGTGGTTCGTATGTTTCTAGGAATCTGTCCATTTCTTCTGTGTTATCCAACCTATGAGAGTAGAGGTTTCTGAAATAGTTGTTGATGATCTTCTGTATTTCCACAGGGTCAGTAGTGATTTCTCCTTTTTCATTCTGTATTGCATGAATTTGAGTCTTTTCTTTCCTTTTTTAAAATTAGGTTGGCTAGGGGCTTGTCAATTTTATTTATTCTTTTAAAGAACCAACTCTTTGCTTCATTGATTCTTTGAATTGTTTTCTTAGTCTCTATTGCATTAATTTCTGCTCTGATCTTTATAATTTCCTCCCTTCTTTTGGCTTTGGGCTTGACTTGCTCTTCTTTTTCTAGATGTTTGAGGTGTAATAATCAGGTTGCTTATTTGTGTTCGTTCTGTTTTTCTAATGTGGAAACTCAGTGCAATAAATTTTCCTCTGAGGACTGCTTTCATTGCATCCCACAGCTTCTGGTAAGTTGTATCTGTATTTTTGTTTGCTTGTAGATATTGTTTAATTTCGTCTTTAAATTCCTCTGTGACCCACTGATTGGTCAAGAGTGTATTATTTAATTTCCATGTGTTTGTGTGGTTTTTGCAGTTACTTTTATCATTAATTTCTGGTTTCATGGTGCTATGATCCAATAACATGCATGGGATAATTTCAGTTCTTTTGCATTTACTTAAATATGTTCTGTGGGTTAGTATATGGTCTATTTTAGAGAATGTCCCATGTACTGGTGAGAAGAATGTATATCCTGATGTTTTTATATGGAACACTCTGTATACGTCTATCAAATCTATTTGTTCACAGGTGTGATTCAGCTCTGTTATTTCTTTTCTGATTTTCTGTCTAGTTGATTTATCCCTATGTGTCAATGGTGTGTTAAAGTCCCCTGTTATAATTGTGTTATTACCTATTTGATTTTTCATTTCTGTTAATACTTACTTTGTGTAGTTGGGTGCTCTGGAATTTGGTGCATATATATTTAAGATTGTTATCTCTTCTCTTGCAGTTTTCCCCTAACTATATATAGTGACCTTCTTTGTCTCTTTGGACCATTCTTGGTTTGAAGTTCACATGGTCTGCAAACAGAATAGCTACCCCCACTTTTTTTGAGTTCCTGTTGCATGGAGTATTGTTTTCCATCCTTTGACTTTCAGTCTATGAGTTTCCTTTTGGGTTAGATTGGTTTCTTGTAGAGAGCATATGGTTGGATGTTGTTTCTTGATCCATTCTGCCAGTCTGTTTCTTTTAATTGGTGAATTGAGGCCATTTACATTAATGGTTATAACTGTCATATATTGGTTTATTGTTGACATGTTATCTTTCTGATGTTGTATCGTAGCTTTCCATTCTGTTTAACTGTCTTCTTCCTTAGTGGTTTTTCCCTATGTGTATCTAGAATGTTTTTGAGTATTCTTTGCAGCATTGGTTTGGTGATCATGAAGTTCTTCAGCTGTTCTTTGTCATAGAAGTATCTTATTTCTCCACCCATCTTGAAAGACAGTGTTTCAGGGTACATCAGTCTGGGTTGGAAGTCCTTTTCTTTAAGGATCTGAAAAACTTGACTCCATGCTCTTCTTGACTTCATTGTTTGTGTTGAGAAGTCTACCATGATTCTGATAGGCTTTCCTTTATAGGTGAACTGTCTCTTCTCTCTAACAGCTTTTAATATTCTCTTCTTATGTTGGATTTCTGAGATGGTGATAATTATATGTCTAGGTGTAGTTTTGTTTTGGTTATGGCTATTTGGAGTTCTATATGCCTCACTAATCAGTATGTCAGTTTCCTTATTCATGTTTGGGAAGTTTTCATCTATTTCTTCTGTAAATAGCCTCTTGATATCTTTTGTGTTTTTCCCTTCTTTTTCTTTTATCCCTATTAATCTTATATTATTTTTATTTGCATCATCTTGCAGCTGTTGAATTGTTATTTCTTGATTTCTTGTTATTGTTAGATCTTCCCTTTCCTGTTCACTAGCTACAATCTTATCTTTGAGGTCTGAGATTCTATCTTCACTTTTGTTGAGGTGGTTTTTGCAACTTTCATTAGAGTTTTTGATATCCTGTATATCTCTTTGAATCTGTTTAATGCATTCTATTTGTCTCTTAAACTGTTCACTCAGGGATTCTATCATTTTGCTTTGTTCCTCTAATTGCTTAGCTGTGTCTTTGTTGGATGCATTCAGTATTTTTTTTATTACTTTTATCATTTCTTCTTTTACCTGGGAGAATATTTCTGATTTGAGTTCCCTCATAGCTTCCTGTACTTGCTTTTTTATTTCAGTTGATATCATTTCATACATTTCAGGTGTATGTGTAGTATTTTCTTCTATGTACATGGCTCCTATTTCTTAGGATGGGCTAGGGGTTTGAGATTGCATTTTGGTCTTTTGTTTTGTCATTTTCCTGTATTTCCATGTTTCTAGCAATTTTCTGAAGCTTTCCCTAGTGGTGCTGCACTGGCTTGGCTCCCCCTTCTGCTGGTCTGGTTCCCATTGTTGAATGAAGGTCACTAGGCGCAGTCCACTCAAACCCACGAAACCTCTGGAGCCCAGTCCAGTTAGCCAAGAATCGATGGTCCCAAACCCTTCCGGGTCTGCCTTGGCATTCTGGAACTCACCTCGCAGCATGTGACACCGGCTTGGCTCCCCCTTTGGAGGGTCTGGCTCCCCTAGTTGAATCCTTGAGGACTTTCTCACTCATAAAATGAAATGATATAATGATTCTTTACTTTTTAGACTACAAAGCTGTAGTGACTGGGGACATGCTCCAAGTATTTTGGGAAAATGGACGGATTTCAACATTTTAATACAAAATATCATTTCAGAGACCCAACATTTGACTCTAAACTCTCTAATTCCCCCAAAGCCTACTCTTCTCACAGATATATTTTTGCTGGTAATCGATGGATTCTGTTGTGGCAGTGAAGGCCATATGGGTGGGAATAACTGGAGGGATCCTATAATGTCTAGGATTTAAATGAGTTTATTTCCCAAGAAGTTATGCTCTTAGTGGTTTTGATTCTCTTTTACTTTTGATAATTGACTAAAGTCTTATTGATTTACTGGAACAAATTTTTTTTTAAAAGTACTTGCAAGCTAATGTGTGGAAGTTTGTTATCAAGTAACAGATTGACTTTCAGCCTTTTTCCCTATGGCTTTGAATTTTCTATGTAACAATAATGGTTCACTTCACTCTAAAATTCCATTTAAACACAGAACCTCATTATTACTTTGGAAAAAAATATGTTATAAGAATCTGAAGTTTTCTATTGATGTTATCTTAGAATACAGTGACAGCTATGGCATTTTATAGTTCATAGTTCTTATGGTTGTGAATGAAAAATATTCACCTGTTTATATTGTTGCATATGTGTATGAATATTAGGTAGAGGCAGGGGCTTGGTATTTGAAGTATCATGCCAGGAATTCACACTGTGGAAGGAACATAATAACAAAAACAATTTGAGTAAACTAGTAGCATGATTAAAATGAATTGACCATAGGATCTCATTAAGTTGCCCAGGATAGCCTTGATCTTGAGACCCTCCTGCCTCAGCTTTCTGAGTAGGCTGACTTACAGGTGTGCACCACCACACACTGCTAATAAAAATACATTCTTGAAAAATGCTATGATCTAACATACATTTTATCCTGGAAAAATGTTCTGCAAGTACTTGAGATAATGTGCATCCTATTACCCCAGAAGAAATGTATGTGTGAAGTGTTATAAATGATTTCACTCCTTTCCAAAGCCAATATTTCCAATAAATTTTGCAAAGGGATATTTGCAAATATTTTGCTTCTGATGTAGAACAGCTATTTCAAATAAGAACTTAGTCTGTGCACTATGTACAGTAGTCTTGAATAAACTGTCCACATGTAAAGCAGTTAGCAACTGACAGTGTCTTTTAAACATGAACATTCTGGCTTATAGCACTTTTCTTCTCTCATTACTAATTGACTGAGATGCTCAAACAGCTGTACTGTTAAAAAGTTATTGTTCATATTCATTAAACAACGGTAACTCAGATTGTATTTGTGGCTGTGGGCTGTGTCACAGTGGATTTTGTACTGGGGAGAGAGAATAGGCTCAACTCTGAATGCAGCAGGGATAAATGGAGAATGATAGATAAGGGCAGGACATGTGTGAGTGGATAGAAAATTACTAAGAAAGTATCAGGGATAAAGAGAATTGTGGCTAAACTGAATTGATCATCTTTTTTTTTTTTTTTTTTTTTTTCTGAAGCTATTCCAGGACAATAAGATATTGAGTATAGAGGATAAGGCATTTGGTCAGATATTAAGGATGAAACAATCTTCACCAATCTGATTTAACAGGCTTCTTAAGCCCAAATGTAGGACAACAGGGGGCACTAAGAGGACCCTGACTCAAGTGGTGTTCAGAAAACAATCTTCTGTCACATACTGGCAAATTCTTTTATGTGAAGACCTGATTTTGTAAAATCAGGGTTTGACTGATGCTTACATACTCTGCGTATGCAGTTTAGAAGGACAAATTTCATGGATATACGGTAACAATCTCACTTTGCCATGAGAACAGTGGCCTCGGGCCCTTTGATTTTCATTTCCCTCCCTCTTGTCTTGAAACCAGTAGACAAACATAATGTGTTCTGCTCAGAGGAGCAATCTGGCCATTGCACACAAACACAACGGCAGTGGTATTTCAGGGAGCTTTAATAAAATATACTCACCAAATAAAGTATTTTAGTGTATACTCTTTACAGGTCAAACACTTAAGAGTATCTTGAAACAGTCGCAATTTTTAAAGTACTGAGTACTGTCAACTCTTACGCGGTAGAAGGGAATAAAATGTTCTTTGGAACAGTGATTATATGTGACTATGACTTTGAAATATGAGCTGGCTCAGTACCAGCCTTCTTCTCTGTGACAGAGTCATCTCCGAAGACTGTATCCTTTTACCTATGCTTCTGTATAATACTGGGATATATTTTTCTTCTCTAGTGTTTATAATTATATACATTTTCATGAACATAGGTATTGTATTAGCTTTTAGCTCCATCATCTATGAATGAGAAATACAGCATACTTTCTCCTCCATGTTCCAATTATAGACAAAAAATTCCTTCAATTTTCTAATCAGCCCCTTCACAGCCTGCTGCTCCATCTCCTCTCCTATAACCCATTGATCAAATGTGAAAATGTCACTTCCAGAGATGGTCTAACAATTCCATTTCCAGAAATCATTCCCAGAAGGCATTTCTTTTCCGTGTCTTAATTTTCTTTCTTTCTTTTTACTTTTTTGTCAAAATGGCATTTATAAGCTATATGATTTTTAACTCTGCTTTATTATGTGTCACCAAATTCTTTTATATCTGCAAGTTTTAGATGTAGAAGAATAAGTTGCATTTTAAAAAGCTGGGGCTTTTGAAAAACCTGAGAACAGATGTTTTCATATTATATGCACAGGCCTTCTGTGAGGAGCAGTAAGCCTTTCTAAATGGTCACATGTGCCTTCGATTGGCCAGATAAGGCCAGCTCTTTCTTCCTCCCTGTCTCTCCTTCAGTCTCAAGGTTTACTAGGACGGAAACTAATCACCTACTCTCTACTTTCCCACCATCCACTATCATCACCTGTCGTCTTCTCGTTCCTGCAGGAACCATGTGACTCCAGCCTGAGATAACTGAGCACAGGCCCACGCTGAGCTGCCACCTTGGGTTCCCCAACCATGTTTTCAGTCTGTCTGGTGCTGTTATTAGGTTTCAGGGAGGGTCACCATAATTTTCAGGACAGAGCATGGTCCCTGTTGGCTGGAGAGGGCTCTTGGTCACTGTAATAGGAGCCTTTGCCATTCCAAGCCACAATTTATCTTTCAAAGGGATGGGCTTACAGGGCACCTGGTACTTCTTACCACATCCTCTGAGAGTGATTTCCTTCCTTCTAATAAACAGACTGGCATGTGGACATTCAAATAGTAGAGGTCATCATACATGAGACATACTGAAATCCTACTGCATATAAAACCTAAGCCTTTTCAGATTTCTTCCTGCTTGTTCATAGCCACTCATTAGTACTATCATGTAGAAGGAAGTGCTCTGAGAATTTCATGAGAGTTACTCATTTAAGAAAATATATATCAGAAAAATATGAAATATTTTCAAGGCTGAATGTGAGATGTTTGATGCTTTGTAATGGAAGGACCGTGGGGACACTTAGGTAGGGTTAGATTAGGACTTAAAGAGGTAAAAAGGAGAGGGCTTCTGCATCTCAGCAGGCAGCCAAGCTGACAGCCTGTGGTTTTGACACTGCTTCTATGCAGCTGTACCATCCTACCTAAGTCCCTCTTTAAGCAGGTTACTTCTCCCTGAAATGTTTCTCCCCCAAATTCCCCTATTGATACTCCAAACCTAGCCCCCCCAAACCTAACCCCCCAGCTACAAGTCAAATGACCAATTAAGCAACAAGTCCAGTGACTAAGAGGAAGGGGGACGGGTCCCCAACTCTGTAAAAACAGGAGTGCTGGTCTGCACCCAGCCGTGCTCCAGCTCTGAGCACCCCGTGCTGCAAAGCAGGTTTACATGGCTTCCTCCTGCAATACCTGTAATCAAGTTCTTTCGCATTGCACTTGTTTGCCCTGACTCCTCTTCCTCTTCCTACACTGGAGAGACAAGTCCAGCAAGGATGTATCTGGGGACCCCTAGACCCCAGACCCTTCGGACATAACAGGAATGTAAAACAGTGATGCTGAAGTGTGTACCTCATATCCAAATGTTTTAGCAGTTCCATTTTAAGTGAATTTCTTTGTAGCACATTGATGCAAATTGAAATGGCTTTTACATTAAACTGTACTGGGGTGACTAGATATTGGGGAGACTACAGTATCTAGTTTAAAGTGCTGTCATTAAGATTCTTAAAAATATGCAGTATGCAAGTAACATTTTAAGAATCTTTAAATGTGTCTTTGACAATGAAGCAGTTAGTTCAGTGATTCCAAAAAGCACAAGAGAAAGTGCAAAGATGAGTCAGTTCTTTATTAAAATCTAAGCCACAGCCTTAATGGCCAGTTCTTATTTAATAACCACTTGGAATATTTCTTTCATTACAGTAGCCTAAAGTGACAACAGCATTCAAGGGAAGTAGAGAATGCTAATGGTTTGTTTTTTTCCTAAGGCTGCAGTTGGGGAAATGCAACGATGGCATTTTGGTTGCATGGAGAAGCCACAGCCAACTCTCCGAAAGCATAAGGAGCCTTTTCCCAGGATGGGTAAACCCTGCCTCAGTGAGGTTTCAAGACGTGTAGGAGATGGTTAGCGGAAGGAGGGGTGAATTCCTGGTGGAGAGAATGGCGTGTGAAAGGTAGGAGGGAAGGCACAATTCCAGCGACTGTGGGATGTCTTCAGAGTTTGGAAAGATGTATATTAGAAGTCACATAAAAATAGGGTGATTTGATTGTTAACCAAATGTGAGAGAAATTCATTCTGATATGATAGAGGAGTGTTCATTAAATGAGAAAGTAAAAGCTTCTTCTTCTCCTCCTCCTTCTCTTCCTCCTCCTGCTCCTCTTCCTCATTCTTCTCCTTCTCTTCCTCCTCCTGCTCCTCCTCCTTATTCTTCTCCTTCTCTTCCTCCTCCTGCTCCTCCTCCACATTCTTCTCCTTCTCTACCTCCTTCTCCTCCCCCTCCTTCTTCTCCTGCTCCTCCTCCTGCTTCCTTTTGGCTGCGGCCATAGCTCTAAACAAAACGTCTCCACTTTGAGGTACTACAGAAAACAGTCACAGCGGCAAAGTCTGAATGTCAATAGTGCTGGAGTATTAGAAGAGCATCAGCAGCCTCCAGACCTAAGGACTCTGCAATCCACAGTTCAGCTTCTACTCAGAGAAGCTCTGCTAGGGCTACTAACAATGCTAAAGCTGCAGTTGTCATGCTCTGGAAACTGCCTGGCCATGTTTGGCTTTTACTACACTATAAATTAAGAGAGTGAACCAGAGACATCCGCGAGCTTACTGTCTTCTGCGTATGACAACGTAATCACCTGAGGCTGTAGTTTGGTTTCACTCTTAAAACATAGAGATGCACTGGCTGAAGCAGGGAACTTCTGTGGATATTGTCTTAGAACACAGTGACAGCTGTTGTACCATATGGTTCACAGTTCTTATGGTTGTAAGTGAAAATTACCCTCTGGTTTCCTGTATGTGTGTGAATATCAGGTAGAGGTGATGACTTGGCATTTCAAATATCATGTCAGGAATTCACACCATAAAAGAATCTGGCAACACCAACACCTTAAATATTGTAATCAAAATCTCTACCAAGAGATGATAAATATATCTTTTTCCATTGGTAAAATAAATTAGTGGTCATTATCACACCAGCTCTGAAGCCTGTCTTTCAGTTCAGCAACTCCATTCATTTGCTCCATTCTTTCACATTCTATAGAAAAGTCATTATTGCATTTTACTAGAAAGTTCACTGGTGTCTATGTCTGTTTCTACCTTGGGGTTCAGATTTAAAATATTACAGGACATCCCATTGGCTGCAATTCTCTCCCAGTGTATTTCAAATTGGATGTTTTTCATTTGATATCCTGCTTTTCTTGTATTTCCATAAAACATACAATGAAATTCCTGTCCTCACAATTTTGTCTCCCTTTTTTGTTGGTGAAAACAAATATCTCCTACCCAAGATGAGGTCATGCTTCTTGTTTTGCTGTAGCTGCAGAGAAGTTGTGGTACCACAGATTTCATTTCCATGAAGTAGCATAGTTATGGCGCCGTGAAAATAAGTCTGCCTGTTACACTGGAGACTGTGTGAAGAACTGTGAACACTTTTCCTACCTTTTGCTAATAAAGCTATCTAAAGACATCCAAAGAAGTCTCTGAAGAACTCTATGGAGCTTTCACTGTTGTTCCTTTAGCCAGGGAAACATTATGGATGACCTTAAGAACCATAGTGGTTTAAAACACTGTTAGGGATATTTCAATTGAAATCTTTTAATCTGGAAACTATAGGAAATTGTGAGGTTGTTTGCTTAAGTCAAAGAAATCCTTAGTAATTTTCTTAAATTCTGCTCTTGGATTCTCTAATGAAAGATCTTGAGAAACTTTTTGTTGTTTAACTGTGAAATCTATGCAAAGACCTTGTTGCACTATCCTTGGATAGAGAGTGATGACGTCTCAAGCCTTACAAAAGTATGAATATGAGATTAGCAGAAATTTGTCTGAGTTTTGATTTCATTGACATATACTGCTTGACAGAACAAAGTGGGGTCATATAGCTAGGATGATTCTGTAGTTGCTTGGGACAATTTTGGCTTATGTTTTGCTTCTAATATAATTATTATTAACAACTCATCTCCGTCTTAGAAGTGTCTTCAATCATATGTGATATGTCCTTTACCTACCAAATTTAGATGTGTGATATGTCCTTCATATGTGATAAGACCCTCATCTCCCATATTTAGAATTAAGCTTAAACTTCCAAACATCATCATTTATATTGTTCAGTCTTTTACAACTCTAAGGTATTTTTAACTTTCATATTCAAATTGTCAATTGTCTTTTCATTATCCTATTTGTATTTGTCCTACTGATAACTTCATTTAAGCCTTAAATAATCTCTTACAAAGCACTCTACACGTTTTATGATGCAGTGTGTAGTTTATATTTGAAAGATCTGTGCACCTGTCCTTTCAGCGTTCCTTTTTCCAGACCATGTGATACTCTGTGGTGTGTATATTCTACATTCTTTGCCCATTTATCTGCTGATATACACTTAGATTGCTTCCATATTTTGGCTATTGTGAGTGAAACTGAAATGAACATGGGAAAGTTTTGTTTTCTATTTGCATTTTTTCAATGCCTTCTGGAATTTTGCATGAGTAATACACGGTGCTCATTTTAACGCGGAAGGATGGGGTCATCATGACAACGCAACGGTTGGCAGGAGTCCAAAAAGGAGTTTGCTAAATAAGTGGCAGCTGCGTGTTGACTGATTTTGAGTGGGCTGTTCCGATGCCTCATCCCTGGTCTCCAGTTTAACTTTCTTACACCCTTTTCAAGTCCTCCTAGATTTTTGCCCCTCCCTACCAGCCCAAGGAATATCCTCTAGTCCTTAAGACAGAGCAGTTCTGTCTTAGCATATTTTTATCCATTGTTTTTTCTTGAGTCTTTCCCAGGCCCTGTGCTCTGAATGATGAGATGTCAAACACTTTACATGAGTGTGTCCAGCTGCTGACGCGTGTGTTGGATGCTTTCAGTTCATCTTCAGGAGCAGTTGCCTGACCCGGTCAGGACAGACCCTCTTGTGCTAATGAACTCATCTGGAATAGGATCCAGAGGCTGTCCTCCACATCCTTCAGGGATCTTCACCTCCTTTCACCAGCAGGAACCGGGTAATTTTTACAATGAATGTTAGAAGTGCTAAGTTTGGTGTACTTGGTTCTGATTGCTGAGAGTGACTTATTAATTAGCAAAATAGATATTTACAATGGCTCTCTTGGTGAAAGTAGTGGGTGGGCTACCATATTGCAGGAGAATCTTTTTTCCTTGCATAAAACTAGGAAGCAGTCGTCTGTCCTGAAGCCTCTCTCTTTTCTTAATGGCTTTCTAGGTTAAGGTCCTAAAACCTAGTTCCCGACTCTGGTGGTTTCCACGTCTTGCAGTAGGCTAAATATGACGACACGTTATTGCCATGTTTACCTCAGTTAATCTTCCATAAACCAAGGTAATTTTGTAACACAAAAGAGGAAGCCAAAACACTGAAGCTGCAGGCTGCAACAGCTGTGTATACACCTGGTTGCCAAAAGCGCCCGCATTTGGGCTGAACTTTGTTTCTGCTGTGGGGAAGCAGCCCTTTCCCCAGTGTCGGGGAGACCCTTCTGTTCTCAGAGTGTGTATAGCCCAACTGACCTCTACGATTCTGAACTCAAGAACTGACTCTCCTTTCATTTTTTTGTTGTTGTTGCTACCTTTGACTCAAGGCAACTTCTAATACTTTGCCAGAAGAAGAGAATATTAAGGAAATATTAAAACATTACCTATTATTTAATATTTTAAAAAGATTACCTAGTACAGAGATTTTCAGATTTACCTATTACAAAAAAATCCTCTACTTTATGTATTTGTCAAGTAAAGACATATTAATTTTATAAGAATATATTAAAAAGCATAATGTCCTTTTGGTCTCAATTCTCAATTCTTCTATATTATTAATTTTCAATTTTCTGATGTTTAAGTCTCTCTAACAGGTATATTTAAAATCAGGCTAGATTGCTGCAGGGCTGTGTGATGGAGTTCCTCAATCTTCAGGGAAGATATATGAGTGTTCTCAGATCTATGGTTTGGGTCATGTGCAACAAGGGTAATAATTGATCTGTACATTTTGTTTGGTTTATACAAACACATATATGTTGCCTGCTCATTTGCTGTAGGCATTTGAGTTTCAATTCTTATTCTGGAAAGACATCTCAAAACTGTTGTGAAGAATTAATTATGAATTTTTATTTGTCTATATAATGATGTACACTAAACCATTAGGATGAGGGTTGAGTTTAGAAAATCATTGCCTGTAGGTGCGTCTCTACCTCTTTCAGGCTGAGAAGTAGGAAACAGTCTTCACACTCCCTCAGCTAAGGATCTCACGCGTCCTCCCAGGCACTGGACTTGCATCCTGTATGCAATATCCTGGGATGTGATATTAGCATTTTTTTCCTTATTTTGCAGAAAGTCATGGCTTCTTTTATTCCCTTTGAGACTTAGTGTATAAACTGGGCAACCTCCTGCTGCTGTTGGCATCGATTTATATTTTCTTGGTTAGTTGCATTACATCTGCTCGAAATGCACAAGAGATAAAGAACGATTCAGTTTCCTCATTTGTAAAATGAAGGTGATGGTATTAGGTGATCTCCGAGGTTCTTTTGAACTCTAAAATTTTATGATTCTAATAATGAAAGTTTAAACCACTTAGTAGGAATAATAGCTTTTCTTACAGTAATCTATGGCAGTTTTCTTAAATGGCCTACTTTGTTTAAAATAAAGCTGCTTCTTTTCTTTCCCAGATTTACCTATAGTGTGTTACTCTAACTTTCCAACCCTGAACTTCCATTACTCTATAGGATATTGGAAAGTTTTTATATGTGTAGCTGACTTTTCCTCCTAAGAAGAGGCATAATGTCTAATTCATCAACAGTCTTCATGATACACTGTCTTTGTCCTTAGTAGATGTTTAATAAACCAGTGAATGAATGAATATGTCACCTTTGTAACTCATATTCCAATTTATATCGTGCTTTCATTATCTAATATCATAGAATGGTGAAGTGATAAATTTGAAGGGACTGGTTTCCAACTGGGGTGATTCTGTCCACTAGTGGACATTGTGCACAGCTGGGAGACATTTTGGTTGTTAGAACTGAGGGGTGGGATCCCTGGGATCTTGCGGGTAGAAGCTGAACACCCTATACCGTTCACAGCATGCTCCTCAAAACAACAACCACCGAACATGTCTACAATGCTGAGAACTGATAAACCCTACTTTCATTTAATAAGCAGGATAACTGACATCCTTAAAAGTTAAATAAATTCAACTCCCATGCTTATGCCTACTCAGTTAATTCTCAGTCGATCTTACAAAGTTGGTGGGCATATTTTTCTCACCTTATAATTGAGGAAACAGATTTTTACAAATTGTTAGTCAACGTCATATCAGCTCTGTTTGGAAAGAGAGTGATCCACAGTGATTCACAATATACAGGGGAAGGAAGCGTCATATTACTTTACTTTTTCTAAAAATCCTGATCATCATTTGCTCAGCTCAACCCAGTATTATTCATTATCAAAGATTTGTAACCATCACACTGCACATGACCTCAGCATCTGGTGTCATTCTCGGACCTGAGAGGCAGACAGGCTTGTCTGTAGCATGAAGTGTTTGGTATCTACACACAGCCATTCAGTGGATGATGGTCACCTGATCCTGCTCTTCCCTACTGAGTGCTCCTCTTTTCTGAAAAGACTGTTCCTTCCTTTCCTCCCTGAGATTTTCAATCCAAATGAGCCCACGTCTGACACAGAATCTTACTAGATTCTCATGTGCACAGACATTCTCCTCTGCTGGGATGCCTCTTCAGGGTCCCTGCTGTCCACAACATATAATTCCTGTTCTCTTCCCAGACTCAGAGCAACACCTAGTCTGGGGACATTTCCTGCAGTGATACATATTTTATTTCTTCTTCGTTTTAATCATTTCTGCCTTAAGGCTCTTGGATAAAAGTGACGGAAATGAAAATCTGCTACCTGTCCCATAGGTGTCAGAGAAACCCAGCTCTCAATAACGTAGCCCTGGATAATCCCACATGGCAGACACTGGAGAAACACAATCTTTGATACTGTGAGAAAACATAAAACAAAGCAACAATGTAGCTGTATATTTGCCAGACTGTTTTGTCTTATCCATCATCTTAAAAATCTACGGGTTTAAAGCAAAATACTGTCAGCTCATGGCTCATCATGCTACTGACATGGTTCACAAGATTCAGCTGTGGCCTGGCATCTTACTCCATTACATTTTATCAGAGTGGAAAATGCCATCCGCGTGGGCAGACCCGGCCTCTCAGGCTGCTCAAGGAAACATTACTGGTTCTCAAACTGTCTTAAGAACAGGAGAGAAATGGTACCTGAAGAGTGGTAAAGTGCAGGGAAAATATAAAGGGACCTTTTGGAGCAGGCTGTAAAGAGGCATAGGCTACTTCACAGATACTGAATTTTTCTACACATTTTGCTTTATCATGGAACCTGTTTTTATTAAATCTGAGGAAAACACTATTACAACCAACCTTCCTGGAAGTACATTAATGGAATTTCTTTGAACTATAAAGTTCCCCTGGAGCAAATATATATTATTTTATACTCATTTTGGGGTAACCTTACTTGTTTTCAAATATTGAGAAACTGGCTTTGTAGTCAGATGTTTGTGGCTTCATTGTATTAGATTCAATATACAAATTTCATCCAAAGAACTACGTTAAGGATCATTACTTTAGGTTATGCTAGTAAACTTTGTAACTAGAAATTATTTTTCTGTTCATTCCTAAAAAATTATCTTTAAAAGAATATATATACCATCTGTCTCAAGTTTTTGGTAAATCTTTTCAAGTAGAATATTCCCAGGCTTGTGTGTCTATGTGTTTTCATAAGTCACATGTGCTGCTTTGTTTATATCATATAGAAACAATGTTTAATGTGATTAAATTAAAAGCATAGAAAGTACATTAGAAGAGGATTATATTCCACTCTAAAATTATGCCTATTTTTCTGGGACAAAATGGAACAATTAATGAAGATATATTTATGTATTATTGCATTAAAGACAAATGACATTTGTCTCTTGAATTTTTGTGATGGGTTCAAGTGTTGGAGTAGTCAACCAATAAACTAATATATTTCATATGACTGAAAATGCATATAAAATCAGATTTTATTTGAATATATACGTTGCGGCTTCGACTCTGCTTTGGCTTCTACTTAAGTATAACATGGGGTTTATGTACTTATTGGGGTTATGACAGGTAATTTTTTTCCTTCTGTATTTCTCTGGGGACATATACTTAAAGTACTTCTCAATATTTACAAGGTAGCATACATTCTGTTTCACAGGAAATGTGTAGAAATGATTTTTTTTACAAAGACAGTAAAAAAACCCTCTTTTATAAATAATATTTTAAATAAAAGATTTCTTCTTATATTTATAACATTTAAAATTTAAACTTTCACCTAATATGACAATTTTAAAAACTGTGTTTATAGTCATTTTCTTTGAGAAAAGCAAAAGCAGGAGAATTGTGTTTCTACAGTTTTCTTTGGTCTTGTACATGGTCCCATAAATTGCAGTGTAGGTGTGTACATCCTTCAGCTTAAGTGTTTATAATTACATTTTGCAACAACAAATCTATAGCACTGTTTTCTCTAATTGAAAATTTATAATTAATATAGTTTAAAGATTAAAACAATAGTACTAGTATTAAAAACATCATACCACAGTGATAGTGATACACACTCACCCATGTTTATAGCAGCACAATTTGTAACAGCTAGATCTTGAAAACAACCCAGATGACCATCAGCCTAAGAATATATAAAAAAAGATGTGGTCTTTTTATACAATGGAGTACTACTCAGCCATAAAGAAGGCTAAACTGGAGACTTTTATAGGTAAATGGATGCAACGTGAGATCATTCTCAGAAGTGAAATAAACTAGGTGCGCATGTGTAAAGATCATATTATTTCCCTAGTGTGAGAAACTGAAAGAGTAAATGAGATCCAAAATGTACAATAGATATTGTAAAATGGGAAGAAACTTCAAAAAGAATGAGAAACTGGGATGAGGGAATGGAGAAAAAGAAGGGAAAAGCAAAAACAGTGTGTGTGTGTGTGTGTGTTAAGATATTTATATTACTAATTTCTCATAGTTCATTGGAAGAAAAGGTTTGGCCTAGTATTGTCTGGACAATTAATGCTAATACCTTGTAGGCCGAGTAATTAATTTAAAGGTAACAATAAGTAATGTATTAACTATTGTTACCCTCCTATCTGTTTTGAATTTTCATTTTATTTTTTCTCTCTAAACTAAAAAAGCACCAGCATTAATATTTTATATTTTTTAGCTGTCACAATATTAACCAGCAGTTACCTCAATACCAGTGCTAAAGGAAAGTGCAGATATTCATAGTGACTCAAGTGATGTTTTCAATGGAAGTTGTTGGTCTGTGGCTCGATTTTTACAGCCTAGAAACCCTAATTTTTCTACTTGTACATCATATTTATTTTAAGGAAATCTCTTCTTATTACCGTAGTCCAAGTTGCCACTAAAGGAAACCTTATTCTGCTTGTTGTACTTTCGAAAGCCAGGTTCATGCCCAGCTGAACAAAAGAAGTTTCCTGGCTGACAGATGTGACCTCAGGATGGCCACTTGCTTCTGCAGGAGTCAGTGAGAGTCAAGGGAATATTTCACAGAGACCCTGCCAATGAGGGTCTCGCTGTTAGGGAAGAATGACTGCAGAGAACCCTTTTTCTTTATCTCTGGACACTTGCATTTCGGTATTAACACTAACTCTGTGAAAGTCATCTTATCGCTTCCAGAGAGCAAAGGAAATAGAGGAGAGCAAAATTAAAATAATGCAGATAAAGAGAATCATCAGAACATTGGTTAAATTGTGTCTGATCCCAGCTTCGCCTCTGGATTACTTTTTCCAACTACACGAATCAGTCATTTCCTTTTATATTTTAACTTAGCATGATTTGGGGCTTCAATTATTTAATACGGACATTCAAAATGTAACAATCGGAGCACTTTTACTTCTCAAACTATTTCCCGACACTTAGCTGGCTTAATTTCCTCACTCGTTAGTAAATGGATTTCTGAGGACAACTCCAGCCACTCTCTTACGGACGGATTGAGCAAGGCTGCACCGAGGCGTCTACCAGAGGATGCGCGCTCCTGCCCTGACCACAGCACAGGACGGCTTTGCGGGCATGCACGCGGCGCAGGGCTCTGAGGAACTCAGGCTTGGTTTCATGTTTTGCTGACATCATCTTAAATTCTTAGCAAGCTTTGGGCCAGAATCTCATGTTTTCATTTTGCTGAGTCTGTATGCTACGCAGCTTGACCTGTTCTTCTGTTATTCCGGATGGGACGCACAGACGGAAGCCTTATAAATAGGCTGAAATAGGAAGAACTGTATTTTCAAAGGAAATCAGCTCAGTTGAAAATTGATAGGAAACAGCCCCTAAGATTAGGGGTAGAGGACAGATACAAGTTTGGCCGATCTCGGCATAAGATTCTTCAGATTCTTACAATTCAGATCCAGAAACTGGGATTGTCAGAAATTAAGATTTTTTTTGTGAAAATTAGAAGAATATAAGAGAGTCAAATAGATAATTAAATAATCATTAGAACACTTAAATTTATACATATGGCAATGCACTGCACATGGTTAAAGAATCTAAAAATTGAATCTGTTCTTTAAGCCTAATTTCTTGAAACATATGTATATACCTATACTTTTGAGTATATTATTTTGCAAGATTTTAGTACCAGAATTCTCAAGGAGCACACTATAGTTTATCATTGAAAATGTTTTGGGGCACTAAGGTTGTAGGTCAGTGGTAGAGTGTTGGCAAAGCATGCTTCAAATCTTGAGTTCCGTTGTCAGTGGCCCCAAAAGAAAAATAGTTTTTTGATGGTTATATGGGAGGTAGGCAAATGGAAAAATGGTGGCCCAAAAGACATGTTAATATACTAATCATCAGAACCTGTGAGTATCACTTTAAAATGAATGGATATATTACATGAAAATAGATGTGATTAGGTAAATAGTGAGAGGAGAAGCTTATTCTGTAGTATCCAGATGGACCCTGGAAACAATGGCAAGGATCCTGCAAGAGAGAGGCAGTGAGCTTTTTATACACACAGAGAAGGCAGTGCAGAGATGGTACAGAGGAAAACATGGCCACAAACCAAAGAATGACAGCATCCATCAGAGCTGGGTGAGGCAGAAACAGATTTTCCACTTGAGACCCCAGTGGGAGCAAGGGCTGGCTGACACCTTGGTTTTGGCTGAGTGAAATTGGTTTTGTATTGCTGATTGCCCAAGATGAGAAAGAATAAAATTCTCTTGTTTTTAAGGCATCGAGTTTGTGGTAAAACTTCACAGCAACCACAGGAAATTAATATAATATGCTGTTAATAATGATGTGTGCTGATGAAATTCAACATTTTAAATTTGGAAAAGATAAGTCACTTTATAGGCACAGGGTGGGTATGGCAGATGGATGAAAGGTATCACTGGAAGGTTTGTACCTCCCAGGAAGCCCAGGCCTTCTGAAACATCCACTTTGAAGTATAGGCTAAGGCTCTGCTATAAAGGGAGAAATGCCTTGTCAGTAGCTGAGGGATCCAGGCCAACACCAGAAGCTAAACATGACTCACTGGCTGTGGCAAAGAGCTTATGAGCTGTGGTAAGTGTTTTCAGGACAGCTACACAGGAAATTGATAGTTATTAATATTTAATGATTCATTTTATGCTTGGCAGGCTACCTATCTCAGCACACACAAGTCCACCTACAGAAGAGATTTTTTTTTTGCTCCTGGAAATATTTTTATTGTTGTGTACATGGGTAATGGAATTATTTTAAACAAAAACATTTTAAACTGTGGCTTTGTAAAGGCATAGTTCATCTGGAAATATTTATTATCAGTATCCATTCTTATAACCTAAAAATAGACACACAACTAATTGAATATTTACATTTTACTTTATTGCATCATGAATGTGAGATGATTAAGAGTAACAATAAAATCAAACAGCTTTTTTTAAGCTAGGAAGAAAAAGAAGAAATGCACAATTGGGTAAACGTAGAATTTATATTCAACATAGTGACAATTCATATACTCGGATACCAGTTAGGTGATTTTTCACTTTTCAAAGCACATTATCAAATTGTTCAATTATCCTATTTACTATGGAAGAGTAAATAGCCTTTTCTCTGAATATGGCTATGAGTCTATCAGTCTATCATTTTTTAAACTACAAAATGAGAATTGAAATAACTGGGGACACACATAATATTTATGTTAGTCCTATAGGAAATGGGTAATGACCTCAACTAAATGTCCACTTGGTAATCATCTAGAAGAAAAATACACTTTGTACTTACTGAATGCCTGTACAATGTAGTATCCCGAGTCGCAGAGGTGACTAAGAAGCAACTTTGCCTCTAAAGGTCACAGAGTACTGAGTAGGGGTTGGAGCAAGGGAAGTTCTGACCAGTCAGCACAGAGGTCCACCAGTGGAGGCTCTGACGCCATTGGTCGCCTTCCTCTCATGCTTCAGACCCGAAGAAGTCTCCTTGCGCTTTCTTAAGTTAGTCAATGACGTCTCTTTTTGCTCTGTTTAACAGTAGCAAAGTTTTATTAAAGGTAGGAAACGAAACAGTCTGCAGAGCAATTTTGGAACAAGTAAAAGTAGGAAAAGAAGTACACCCTATAGCATGAAGATGGACACTGCAGGAGGGGAAACCCAGAGGCGAAATGATGTCTTTTTGTATTGGTGCAGGGAAATTTCCAAGCCAAGCCAAACCAAACTGAAAGGAAGACTCTGTACCAAGGAGGTAAGAAGGCAGCACTTAATCTTTACACCAGTGGACTGTTGGATCTTCATGCCAGTGGACTGTTGCAGGATAATTCCTCAAAAGCAACAGCACTGAATTTAGGAAGAGGTTAGTTTATATAGAATTTAGAAGTAGAAGGTATAAAGCAAGTGACAAAATGTTACATGATTGGTTACGTACATTAAATCATATATTGACAGACAGGCTAGCCTTGAAACAATAGAAACACTGGGAACAAGGGGAGGGGGCCCTTACAGGAAGAGCACAGTTAAGGACATTACCATAATATAGGAGCATTCTGGGGAGGGGCCCTTGATTTAGCCCACAGAGCCTTAAGGTGTGGACAGTTACTCTGACTCAGTGCTTATCAGAGGTGGGCAGCTGGGCTTCAGACACTGTCGAGGTCAATTGAAGTCAGCAGAAACAGCAGAACAGAAACTTGGTCAGAGACCTCTAATTGATCATGAGTTATCTATAAGTTTAGCATCTCATAAATGTGCTTTTACCTTATAACTGTGTCCAACAGCATCTTCCGTTTCTCATACAGACTTCGGGTCTAGGCCTTCCTATTGAAAACCTGGCCTCAATTCTTATGACCATTTCATGTCACTTGGAAAACAGTTCTGTGCATGTCTCCTGGGATTTCATCATCAATGGGTCCTGCCTACTTCCTCAGCCAGCTATGCCATCCCCTAAACTCCTATTTCACCCCCCATTCAGGGGATACATCCTGCTAATTCTTTGTGGGGTGCTGAGGGAGTGGAGCTGGAAGGGACTGTACACCCTACCTATTGGGAGTGATGTGTGCTCTAACTGCTCTGGGCTGCTGTGGCTCACTAGCTGGATTGAAGGAAAAAAATACCTGTCAGAAGACAATGAGAAAAGTGTTAGTGACAACGGAGCTGTGTGCTTGTTGGGAGAAAGTAAGTTTGCTATTATGCTGTGAATGTAAAATCCAGATATGAGGAGCAGATCAGATTTCCACACTTCTTGTGCAGGACAAAGTGTGCAAAGTGAGAGGCTAGATAAATTATCCAGAGCCTGAGAGCCATCACTTTAGCGAGATTACCCACAACGTGGATCTCATTTAAAACAGGAGCCACAATGCAGGTGCCCGTTTTAGCTGTGGTGAATTAGGGACATTAGTGACTCTATTTTCCTCCAGAGCAACACTGGAGTCTTGTTTTCTGAAGAGGAGCTTCAGGTTTTCCAGAAGTTCTCAGGAATAGCTTTCTTCTTAGTCTCATGCAAATTCTAGTGGCCATTTCTCATGTAGGAGTTTTAAAGCTTGTCATTATACCCCTTGAGGAAGTATCAGAATGGTTCTTTGGGAGCTAGGAATAAGGTTAGGGTCTTAAGGGGTTGAAGGATTGTCTTTCTTGCCTTCTTACCTATAGGCCTTTTGATTTTCCAAGGAGCCTTTAGAAATGTCTTTTTGGGACCTCTTGCTAAAATGACTGTGACCTGCTTGGGAAGATAGACTACCTCTGAGTTACAGAATTTCCTGCTTGTGTGTTGTAGATAATTGCTTATTAGGTAGCAAATTCCTTTTTTCCATATCATGGCATGGGTAGGTAGCACTACAAAGACATGTCTGGAGTCTCTGCAGACATACGGTTTCTTGACTTTTCCAAACACCAATGCCCAAGTAAGAACTATGATCACTGCTATTTGAGCAGACGTTCCTAAAGGAAATTGGCCTCAATGACATGTTGCAAACTGACAACTAGATAATCTGCATTTAGATGTCCCTCTTGGATAAAGCTACTTTCATCAGTGGACTATGTCTCTTTAGAGTCTTGGAGGGCCGGGTCGCTGATGTTCTGCCTGCTTGCATAGATCTGGGAGAACACTTGTTCACAACAGCAGCTAATGTCTGGACCTGCAGGCATCAAAGAGAGATTAATAATCTCATTTTTAGAGATTGTTAATAGCAAGTCTCAAATTCAAAGACTAAATGAATCATATGTGACCTTTAAGCAATAGGGCAGGATCACCAGCAAGGTGGCTGTGACTGGAAACTCCAGCTGGGAGCTCAGTGTTGCTCAAGAACCAGTGGGAGACGGTAACGTTAGTCATGTTCACCAGCTTTATTCCTTCTTCCCTGGAACTTGCATGCTGGGAGGCAGCCTAGACCTGAAGGAGAGACTGACTGGCTGGCCTAGGAAATACATGCGTATGAGGTGAGAAAAGGGTAGGAATTGTCCTTCCTTCATTCCTGGTAGCTCCAAAACAGTACTGTACAGGTATATGCTTCAATTTTACTAGAAACACAGAAACTCTGAGGCTTATTAAGACCAAGAGGATCCAGTTTGCAAATACAAACCAGAACTCTTGAAGAAATTATATTGTGAGGCTTGGTAACTTGTGTGTGTGTGTGGGCATAGGGATATTCATTACATTATCTTGCATGTTTTTGAAAAACAAATTTTAAATTAAAAAATACCTTTAACCTCAGGTGTTTTCAGAAGTACATACATACATGTTCATATATATATATATATATATATATATATATATATATATATTTATACTCACATAGATGCAAATACTTATATACATACATGTATCGTATTTTGTCTTTTGAAATAGAGAAAAACGTCTCTAACCATATTTTTTAGAAATCATGTAGTATTGAATCATTTTTTTATCACTTCTCCATTTTTACTCTTTTCTGTTTTACACCTTAATTGGCTCCCAGAAATGTACCAAAGTGTACAATTTGATTTCTTTTTTTTATCTTACTAAAACATATTTAGAAGCAACAGTCTTCATCTAAATGTTGTTTTCTGGTGTCCAACGTTTCTAATTCCTGTAGCTGCTTTCATTTATCGCTCTCAGAATATCTCTCTATCCAAAGTTTTCGTGCACTTCATTTGCTTGGCCATTAGCTACATAGAAGAAGAACTGAGCTTATGCACCTAACAGTTCCCTCTCCCACCTTCTTTCTCACAATATGTTTATTGCTGTATTAGATTCTATGTTTATCTTCAGAAGAATACCTGAGCACCTTTATTTCTTGCTTTACCACCTCAAGGCATTGTTTCTAGCAGCCTACTTTTCAGGAAGAATCCACCAAAACAATTATCTCTGGAAAGGGCAAATATATATTAAAATATCAAGCTTCATTATCCTTTTGCCTTCTTTTATTAGTCAGCCTTCCTATTGCTGTGGCACAAGACTTCAACCACTATAGATTTAGTTGGGATAAGGTTTTTGGAGGATTCAGTTCATGGTCAGCTGGCTCCATTTCAGGAATATCATGGTGGGAAAGCATGGTGGGAAAAAGCTGCTCAGTTCATAGCAACTGAGAAGAACAGCAGGGAAACAGTACCAAAGAAGAGCAGGTGAATGAATAGTACCCAAAGCCACACCTTCATGACCTATGCAGTATATCTAAGAGTTTGATTTACTATTCTGTTAAGTATTTCATAATCCACTGGGGTGACATATAAGATTAACAGTCACAATTCACTTCTTGCTACAATCCACACCCAAACACATCTCCTTCCACCATACTTAATTTTCAAATAAAGATATGGGCAAGTTCATAATTCTGCCTAACATATTACAACTATCCCATCTACAACCAGAAATGTGATAATCCCTTCCTCGACACTTTCTCAACACTTCTAGTACTTTATAAAAGTCCAAGTCTCTCCTGTGACTCAGGGTAAACTTTTAGCTATGAATTTCTTCTACAAAGATCAAAATCAAATTACATAATCTCAAGGTACCATGGTAGAGGGAAAAGATTCATATTTCAAAAGGGAAGATGAGAGAGATAAAACAGAATGGGACCAAAACAAGACTGAAACTCATCAGGGCAAACATTAAGTCGTTATTTCCATGTTTGGCATCTGGGGCACATGGTGATGAGATGTGAGTTTCAAAGGATTTGGGGGGGCCCCAACCCACACTGTGTTGGTTGCTGCCCTCAAGGCCAAGGGCTGGCTCTACTCAGAACCTGCAGTTCTCTTCAGTGGATGACTCACATTCTTGGTACAGCCACCTTTCTGGGGTCTCTATTGCACTTTTGGCTTCACTTTCATGGCTTCATGGATTGCCCTCTTAAAGGCTTCCTGTCTAGCCTCCCAGGCCTTTCTTTGTAATCTAGTTTTATCCCCACAACTTTGTATTCTGCATGCTGTTGAAACCAGCATCTTTTGGATAACAACAGTCTGCTATCTCTGGAGGCAGTAGCCTGACCTCCTTGTATTAGTGCTGCAGTAGCCTCTGACTTCCTGGATGGATGAGATCAGTCAAATGAATCCCAAAGAACCAATTCTCTAGGAGGCCCTTCTTGAGTCAGAGACCCAGGGACTCTCATTTCAAATGAAAAGCTGACATTTTGCATCCCTGAGTCTGCAATGGGTTGAGCTTTGCTGATACCTGAGGGACTCTCAAGGCACCTTTCTCCTGTTCTCTCTACACAGCACTTGCTTTATCTCCTTAGCAGCCACAATACCTTTTGCCTCAACTTTATGTGTGATTCTCTCTGGGCCAAAATTTAAATTTTTCAAAATTTTTTGGCCTATCATCTGTCACTTTAAATATGGCTAAAAACAGCCAGCAGTACTCATACCACAGCCTGACTATTAGGCTGTCTTGAAATTTCCTCCATCAGATTACTCCGTCCACCGCCCTTAATCTCAGTCTTCTGTGAAGTGCGAGGGCATGGCCAGAATGTAACACATCCGACCTCTAATCCAAGTGTTAGTGGAGTCTTTGTTCCCAGCTAAAACCTTCTGAGCCAGGCTTTTATTTTACATTCGCGTCATCACTTTTATCTTCTGTGCTTTGACCACAATCATCTACCAGGTTATACCTGCTGTGTTCTCAGGCTTCTCCAGCTCACATCTCCAAACCTTTCCAAACTTCTCCCATATGTCAGTTCCAAAAGCTTCTAATCCACGTGGCTAGCTACAGTCTAGCACATGACTTCACTCATGGTACCAGTTTCTTGTATTAGTCATCTTTCCCATTGCTGGGGCACAGAAACTGACATCCACACTTAAGGAAGAGGCTTATTTTGGCTCATGTTTTAGGGGAATATGGTCCATCCCAAGCCAACTCCAAGTCAGAAGAAAAAGGGGGAGAGGGCTTGGAGGAGCGAAGCTGCTTACCTCATTACAACCTGGAAGTAGAGCAGGGGGACAGTGCCAGAAAGGAATGGGCAAGGGTCCAGATATAGTACCTAAGGCCACACTGCCTACTCAGACATACCCAGGCATGTGTGTTACTAATTTACTAAGCATTCTTAATTCAAAGAAGTTTGCAGCTGACATATTAGAATTAACAGTTATACTTCTTTTATTCAGAGCATTTACATTGAAAGTCTCCTGATATACATACATACATACATATATACATGTATGTAAGGATATATATTTCTCTTGAGGACTATAGAGTAGGACATTTGCCAGCACAGTGGCCTCAGAACAACTTTGCCAAGGACATGGGAGTCATCTTTTGGAAATACAGTCACCTGATCGCCCAGCTTCTGTGTGAGGGTAGGACTGCAGAAGGATAGGACCTAACTTTGGAAGGACACTTGCTCCAATTGGCAAAGCTATCTCCAGCCATAAAGATATGAAACATGTGTGACAAACTGTGTCATCAGTTCTTTTTGCTTGAGCACTAGCTATTGTTTATCTTGAAAGCCGGTATAATGGAGTGTATCTGCTTGACTCCATGGCAGGAGATTTCTTTCTGTCTTTGCTCAAAACTCCTTAGCATGTTGTCTGTGATGTGTATAATATTCTTGTTTAATGTTTACTCAGTAAAAATGGCATCTTTCCATACCTTTATTAAGACATTTCTAGCTCTGGAGAAGATTAAGGTTAACTTCCTCCTCCTATTTCAGTTCTGTTACTTATGTAGTATGATGGTTTATAACGTTACCTATTTTTAATAATCCCAATTAAGCTTTCTGTTCTTTGTATGCTGCTAAAACCCGTAAACAATGTCTGTCATGTTCATGTAAATACAGGTCATGACAGAATGCAGTTCATGATTTCCAGGTTTAAAAAATACCTGAAATCTTTCATTGCCTCACCCATCAATGTATTTTATTCATAGCCTTCATTTTCCGAATTCTGCATTCATCTAATTTTGCAGCTAAGAGTCTTCCTAAATTTAGGTTTCACCATCTTCTTCTCTGCTCTGAACTTCCAGCTCCACACATCTGCTGAATGACCAGTTTCTGCGGTCCCCTCTTTCCTCTTTCCAGTCTTCTTTCTGGTTTTCTCCTTTTGTGGGAGAACATTTAAGAATGTTCTAAATAATTGCCTCTGGAAGGTGAGTTTCCTCAGTCCTTTCTTGACTGAGAGTATATTTATTTTAATCTCATACTTCATATTTTGGTTGCAGGATTCTGAATTTAAAATAATTTTCTCTTAGATTTTTGAAAGCATACCCCATCATTTTATCACCAGTGTTTAGCTGGCACAACTCTTCTTTCTTGCAGTTATATTTTAATTTTTAGGAAGGTTTCAGAACTTTGAACAATTGTTTGGGTTCTGCACCTCCCATTTTGATTGGTTAGCAATTGTCCTTTTTCCCCTTATTTATTTGCAGATTTTGATTAGATCTCTTTTGTCTTGGAGACTTGGTTTTCATACTTCAGCTTTAGAAGATGTTTTGTTTGTATGTCTATGCATGTCTTTGATAATTTCCTATCCATTATGATACTCTCTCATCTCTTTTCAGAACTATTATTTTACTGAATCTCTTACATTCACCTTTAATCTTAATTATTCTCAATGGATTTTTTTGTGTGTGCCTTCTAGAAATTTCTCTTCTTCATCTTCTAAACTTTGTAGAATATTTAATTTTGGAAAAAAGATTTTAAGATTGCAGCTTCAGTAACCAACTTTCCTTTTTTCTAAAATATAACTTCCTGTTTTTTTATTATTTCATGGATTTTCACAATCATCTTTCAGGACACCAGAGTTTGTGAAGTCTTTTTTCCTCTGTTATCTCTTTTTTTTTTCCTGTGCAACTTGTTTCTTTTTATTTTTGATGGATTTTAAGACAGGTGAAGAGTTCTGATGCTACTCACTTTTAAAAGTAAGACACTGAAAGGTCTGGGCGCTCTTGGTACAAAGGGGAGATTTATCAAAAGGCAGCTGCACTTTAGATGTTACGGTAAAAAGCAGCTATTAAGGCAGATACCTCTAAGTGCTGGGTAGATGTGTTTTCCCTCTGTAATCCTTCCAATTCCCAGAAGAAAAGATTGTCCACTTTGGGGTCAGTGTCCTATCTGCTCAGGATGATGAATGGCAGTAGCGGTGGGGATGGAGGTGATGGGTAACTTCATATACAGACTTTCGATTGATAGCACTATTTTGGACTTCTGCATGTGCCTCTGTGTATTGTCAGTCCCTCTGGGACTCTGTCTGTTCACACAAGAATGTCTCTGTGTGCTCTAGCTTTTTGTATTCTCTACTGTCCTCTCCTAATTACCTCTTCTCCATGTGCTTTCTCTTTTCAGGATAAATATTGAAATCCCTTATCAAGCTAGAAATAGCCATGCCCACCACATTCCACTGTTGCAGGGTTATATTACTCTTATTTTTAATTGTCATTTTGGTAGAGTCACGAGAAAAAAATATAACGGATACAACCAATCTTTCATTTTAAATATGAGTTTCTTTAACCTTTTTCTTTATAGTTTCAAGAGAAATGAGATTACAATTCAAATCACCTCTACCTCCAAAAAGGAAATATTTTATACTTTAAAAACAAGGAAATAACAACAGAAAATGTTTGCCACAGAAGGAAATAGATAATATATAAGATAAACCGCTAAGGTTTTGATTGATGATGCAACTGACTTTTAAGGAATTTTAGTGTACACCTTTCCTGTGCTGACTACTGCAGAATAAACAGTTTCCTTGCATTTCACATTTGTAATTATTCCCACTCTTCTCAAACACTCAACTTTTTGTTTTCGTGCTTCTTTATCCCTTGAACTGCTTGAAGACTGAGATACGCCATTCTTTTTTACATCACCAGTGTCTATCACATTCTAAATTTTTAGCGTTTACCACAAAACACTTTTCTTTGTTGCGTGAGCAGCAGCCTCAAACAGCTTATGGTTGCCTTGGGTTTTCATTACTTCAAGGGGTCACTCAGCGTGACTGACTTATGCCAATGACATGCACCTTTTAGAGCTTTCAGTGATAACAAACAGCACGTGTGTCATAGGTTCATCACCACTGACCTAGACTACCTAGGTTTGTATAAGTTAACTCATGATGTTTGCACAATGACATTGCTTAACTATGCATTTATATAAGCATAATCCACTCTGTGGTGAGTGAATGGACATACAATTCATACAGAAGGGTATTTACCTAAGCAAACATCCGTTTTCCAAGATTACTGGAATTTGTATGCTACTACTGGATCAAAACCACCTATTAATTGACATGAAATAAGTCAATGGCAAGTGAGTAACTTGAAAGAGCATATTCTGCCCTCACTGAATTAGAGCAGATCACCTTCAGTGCTCTTCCCATGAGTTCAGCTGAAGGCTTGGCTGCCTCAGAAGCCTGGCTTTGTCCCTGATTTTATTAGCTTTCTTGGTTCTTTTCCATTGTCACCTTCCCTTTTCTCAAGCCTCCATGTTTTTAGTTTTTCTTCTTTTCATCCTTATTAATAAGAATTGTTGAAATGCATGTCAATAAATACTAAATTTATTCTTAACATTCGTCACTCTGTTCTGTAAATTCCTTCTGGGTGGAGCATCATTAGTATTGCCTTTAATCTGCTGCTTTGTGCTTTTCTCTGGTCTGTTATATTCAACTTTTAGGCACTGAGAAGTTATTTATATTAGGAAATGTAATTCTAAGAAATTAGAGCCAAAACCTTCCCTTTAGGAGACATGCACTCAAATCTGGTTACAAAGGGTTCCAGAGACATATTGAAGTATTAGCATCACCATCATTTTTTGCAAGTCATTTGCTTTTAAGTATTCTTAATCTCAATTCCTAGAGTGAGAAATGAGAGCACTTAGTATAGATAGCAGAATACAGTCATCCTACTTTTTCTATCTCAAATAATCTAAAAGACAAGAAAAGACAGACAGCTAACCTCACCATATCACAGGATATGACAAACAGCCATTAGACAGTGAAATTTAGATGAAATCACTAAAGTTCTAGCAAACAATCTCATTATTGTACACATTTCATTAAAAGTCTCAGGGAAACCCATATAAATGTAAAAAAAAAAAAAAGGGAAAAAAACATATAAGGGCCATAGATGCCACCAGGAAAATGATGAATGGGCTGGAGTCTTGAGCAGATGCAGATATCGGGAGGCAGAACAGACACAGGAATGCAAAACTAGGTGTGCAGCCACTGACCATAGTTCCCTAAACAGAAAGCTCTAGAAAACTTTTAAAAACACAGAAACCTAGTCAAGCATATGTAGCCCATGGGTTCTGCACTCACCTCAAGAGCTACATTTTGAGGCCAGAACCTCTCAGCTGTGGGTGTTTTGTTTTGTTACTGGGGATCAAACTCATGACCTCATGCTTGCCAGGCAGGTGCTTGTCCTACTGAGCTAAACGCCCTCAGGTTCAGTGGTCTCTTTTGAAGACTGAAGTCCAAACAAAATTTAATAACAAAGGAGAGGAGAATAATAAGCCCAAATTGAGGCTTCTCAGCTCACTCAGTACACTTAACTATTCTTCAGTCCTTAACAAATAGGCATAAACTGTCCCTAAGAAATAAGTACACACTAATACTTCTCTGCCCTGCAATTCAAATTCCAAATTTCAAAGACAGAGCAAAGAATGGTATCCAGCCATGAAGGATACTCTAGCCCCCCTGTTCATCGAAAATATTAGATCCAGAAGGAATCAACCTCACACGTTAAAATATCATAGAAAATGCAAGTTAAGTCTATCTTAAGAGAATGCATAGAAAAAGAATGTAATAGTGATTGTAATAATAAGCTTCACTCATATTTATCTGTGCTTTTGTAGCTGTTTGAGCTCTCGAATCAATTGACCATTTATGTTCATTTTGAATTTGATTTGGAGAAGAGTAGAGGTGAATAAGAGGGATGAGTCCACACCACCGTGTTTCTGTCGGAGGGCGTTCGGCAGTGGTGTTCACTTTAATTGATCACAACTGGTAAAGACACTCATGGAAGAGGATTTCCAGAACCGCTACCCAAAGTGGCAAGAAGGATGGGATTAGTGTATTTGAAGCCAAGAGAATATTTTGATGGGAATTAATGACAATACATCATTTGCTAGAAGGAATTTCTCAAATTTAGGCATTCACCATATATTTTGATCACTCTGCTGCTCTGACAAATCAGAGATATCATTTAAAATAAATGAAAATTGACTGAAAAATCAATGGAGAGAAATCAATCATTCCACATAACAGGAGACCAGAAAAAAGGAAGGGTAACTTGTCCACCGACCTCAGAATAGATAATAAAGATATGATACTTTCCTATAATGCAAAGCTACCAGCTATAAAGTAGGATAATCTTGAGGCCTCTGTAGAAAAATGGGTGCAACTGGAGATCATGCTCATGGGTGAAATGGTTTGGACTCATATTGGTGAATACTGAGTTACCTCTCTAGCATAACGAACTCAAGGAGTTAGTGGAATCCGAAAAGCACAGTAGATATTATGAAAGCGATAGGGGAGGAAATGTCTGAAAAGGGAAGGTAGAAACTACTGTTAGTTTCCTTTTAAATTGTTTTGAATTTTTGTATTGTTTTCATAATTTTGTTAGGTTTGGTTTTATTCTGTCTGTTTTGTTAGATTTTACTGTCTGATGGTATGGGCAACTATTTTGAAGATAATGGAATGTATTATGGTAGCCATTGTTGATTTCCTGTGATCTTGTTTTGAAGTCCTGTAATGTTTTCTTTCTTTTGTTTTGATTGATTTTATCCCATTCATTTTAATTGATTTTATTATGTGTGATATGGACAACTATTTTGAAGAAAACAAGAGACATTATAGTAGCCATCGTTGATTTCCTATTATCTTGTTTTGAAGTGCTGTAATGCTTTTCATTCTTTTGTTTTGATTAGTTTTAGGCTGTTTTGTTTGATTTTATTGTGTGTGATGGTATGGGCAGCTATTTTGAAGAAAATAAGAGACATTATAGTAGCCATTGTTGATTTCCTGTTGTTGTGTTTTGAAGTTCTGTATCACTTGTATTGTTCTGTTCTGATTTGCTTTATTCTGTTTTGTTTTTCTTTATTCTCTTTAAAATAAAAATAAAACCTGTCTTAAAAAAAAGAACCTAAAACCTTGAAGCTACCCTTTCTGGGGACCTATAAAAAATAAATAAAATAAAATAAATGAAGATCAATCTTGGTACAATTAATATGTGTCAATAATTACAATGAAAGGTGGAAAGCAATCTTTAAAGGGATTAAAATGTGTATTTTCTTAAATAGATAATTCAGAGATGAAAACACAGAGGTGAAAAGTTGGCAGAAAGTGCAAAATAATTTGAAAAAGGAAAACAGCAATGAATTATAGAAATAAAAATCTTATTGGAAACAATGAAAAGCTGAATAGTTATTATGTACATTTTCAAAAAAATGATATAAAATTATGTAAGTAAAAGTTCCCCAGAAAAATTGGTAGAAGTAAAAGCAAGAAGATGACTCATTTTAGAAGGCATCTTATGCTGAGGAGGACAAATCAGCACATAAAAAATGTTTACATATTATTAAAAGAATTAGAAAATTTTTAGAATATGGTGCATTCTAGAAAATGGATTAAACTCAAAGGAAAAAAAATCCTAAAACCATTCATGCAGAATTATCTTGTACCATGGAAGGAAAAGATTGTTTGACTCCCATATTTCTTTTCAGAAATGCTAAGTACATAATTTTCATGAAAAAAATGAGTCAGTGTGTTTTTGTTTTTAATATTAACTTTATTTAATATTGTCCAATGAAATGTAGCCATTTGCACATATAGTTCTATTAGTTTTGGCAAATGTATGTGCTATGTCACTGGCATGCTCATCTATATGTAAACATTTGCTTCAGGCCAAAGTTTCCCTCCAGTCCTTGGCAGGTATTTTTCCCAAACCTCAGGCAATCACTACCTGATTTCCACAACTATAGATTACTTTTGTATACCACAGATTTAAAAATATGTAGAATCATATTCTATGTAAACTTCTGTTTCTTTTATTCTTCACTTTTGAAACTTCACATAGGTGCTCAATAATAGTCTATTCTATGAATAGACTATTGAATGTATTCTCTCCTTGATGGATGCTTGAAATGTGTGCAGGTCTTTGCTTCTATGGCAACACTAGCATGAACAGTTGACATTTTACGTGAACAGTTTTTCCTCATCCGTGTTATAAAAGTTCAAGAGTGAAATTGCTGGATCATATAGTGAATGAATATTCACGTTTATGAAAATAGCACATTAAAAAAATAAAATAAAATTGGCATATTTTTCATAAATATGTAAACTATTTTACCCTTCTAGCAGCAATATCTGGGAATTCTAGCTGATTGCTATCCCAATAGACATAGTACTTTCATTACAGTGGATCTACCGAACATGATAAAACATTCATTCTGGGATCAAGAATATCCTTCTGTTTATGCCACCTCATAACTCCTAGAATAATTGATCATATTAGGGTACAGAAGTGTTGTTATAAAGTTAGTTACAAATTTCCTTTTTCATATCACTGAAAATTGTAATGGAAGCAGAAATAATAAAACATCCTTTGGAAATTGAAAAATAAAGTCTAAAAGATTCTAGGAGTAAAATTCCAAAGCATTTATAAAAGTTATAATTTAAAAATAAAACATTAATTTTGGGTAACTTTTAAAGTGGAACTAGAGGAAAATCCAAGGCCTTTAACTTCTGTATATCTATACAGAAAAAATATATATTTAACTTAGAGAACTTTTTCTGCACAAAGAACACTAATACAGTATACTGCTAATACAGTATAAATATGCATTGATTAATACCTTATATTTCTCAGACATCACTGTAAGCAAAGGATGTATTTCTGAAAAAGTTAAAGCAGGATGGAGCATATCAAAAATACATTCTCACAGCAGCACTAACTATATTCTCAACCCAAACTTCCTCTAAGATTTGAGTTTTACTAGACCTTTTTGTTTAAAATTGTTCATGTTAAGAAGTACCATACTAATTATTTTGATGTACTTTTGACTCTATTAATTACTTTTTAGGCAAAATAATTACCATTTGGAGGCCAAAGTCAGTTTTCACCAGGCTCAAACTGTCTGTACTTGTAAACAGTTCAGTTCTTTTCTGTGATCACAGGTCAGTGTCATCATTCTATCATTCACAGCACTTTAGGCGCCTGTTTGCAAGTGGCATTATATTTGGTGCTATCGATCTTAAGTTAAAACTTAATGGATCTTGCCTATGAAGAGTCTGAAATATAAGCAGAACCTAGATAGAAAGTATTAGAAACGTAAGAGGTTTACAAACTGTTCAAACACAATAAAACCTCTTTGTCTTAAAATAAAATGCAGGTTTCAGAACATTAGGCTATGAACCTAAAGATTCAAAGTAGTAAGGGAGAAAAAGATTTAGAAAGCTTGTGTTCTTGAATGTAAGCTAAATTGTACTTGCCTGGGATTTTTTTCACCTTAACAGTGTCCTCAAATATTTCAATCAGAGGCAGATCTAGACAGCTATTCATTAGCCGTTCTACGGACTACAAAGGTTTCTTGAGATATGATTAGTAGGTAGAATATGCCTATTATGGTCACTGAACATGTAGCTGTAACTCTAGGGAGCCACACGGCTCCAGAGCTGTGTTTACTTCTTTTAGCCCTGCCAAATCCATCCCTCTTCAGGCCATCAGCAAATTGCCACTTGTGCCTTGCTCTGTACTTTACTAAATTTGATAATAAGACTATTTCACTTCCAGCTGGGGATCTTTGAAGATTACTTACTAATAATATTTCCTAAAAAACGTGATATTTTTAACATCACTATTTTTCATACTTGAGTAATTAAATAAAATGATCCAGAGACAATTTTCTTCTATGATTGCATTTAAAAATGCATCATGGGAAACTGAATTCTCCCAGATTGAGCAGAAAAGGCAGGGAAAATGATTATTAATTAACTGCTTCCTCCCCCAACTTTTTCCAAATTGAACCCTTGTATGTGGAAGTAGTTTCTTAACTAGTAATTTCACATATATGTCCATTTCCCTTACCAAGATTTTGAATTATCTCAGTTTAGCCTAGTTTTGTGAAATAATTTTTAGGCTTTCAAAAAACTCTGGGCAGGGTTATCCACAGGTCAGATGTTGCTGTGAAGAAAAGGGTGATATACTAACAAAATGAGGTCAGGATATCCTGAAATAGAAATGATACAAACATGCACTTTAAAGGAGGGCCAGTGATTAAATATTATTTTTCCCAGACACCCTTGTACCTTTTGGACTGTCACTGGTGCTTCTATAAAAAATATGGAATTAAAATCATTTAGTATTAAAAGAAAATGTTTTGGGGCTAGGGATTTAGCTCAGTGGCATAAGCACCTGCCTTGCAAGTGCAAGGTCATGAGTTCAATCCCCAATACCAAAAAAATGAAATAAATAAAAAGAAAAGAAAATGTTTTAGTGGTTTGTTATTTTTCTGATTATACCAGAGTTTCTAAAAATTTCATTTAAATTTATAACTCAATTATTCACTTATATATTTATTGGATTTTACTTACTGGGAAAGGGATGTTTAAGTCCCCAGGAATCTGATATGTGGAATGTCACCTGATAGAGGACTTGATTTATAGCAATAGACCTTGTAGTGTCTGCCAAACCATGCTCCTGGAGAAATGAAGCCCCTTACTTCCATCTTTACCTGACCTTTACTTCAGTTCTACTTACTGAGATATGCAGAGTTGGCTATATGGAAGCAAATGTACCTTTGATTGGCTAAAATAATGTGACTGAATCCAGCCAAGGGACCAATGTGTCTCACTGTAGTGTGTGAGCAAGAATTGTCCCTACCTGTGGATAGCTGGAATGGAGCCTTCAGCAAGACTCTGTGAAATTCTAGAACTAAGACATGAGGTAACATCCCAGCTGAAGCCAAAATTATACCTTCCTGGCAGTAAGATACCAGACTTGCATACATCAAGTTGTCTGCTGCTTCACTAATTGGAAAGCCTTAGTGCCTGATGAAAGAGTGCTCTGTTTCTCCTTACCTGCCATGCCTGCAAAGTTTCTCTTCCATGTGTATTGCTGCGGCCCCCCCCCCACCTCACTGATTGGTGCCGATAAAAGCTGTGGGAGCTCTGACAATTGGCCCTTTTGCTTCCCTGAGAGTATTGGGTCATTCCAGTGCCCTGGGAATTGCAGATCCTTCTTTTTTTCTTCTTTTTCATCTGTATGCCACATTGTTGGCATATTGATACCTTCCATGGGAATTTCATGAGCTGGTAATGAGGATAATGTTAGATGCTTGGACTTGGGATGACATAAGATATACATGCATAATGAAATGATATCATACTCCAAAATGAAAATTGGTTTTTGGTTAAAGAACTGGGGAGAAAAAAGATTACTGCAATAATCTATAGTCCTCAGAAGTTCATCCCTACCTGACTTTTACCTTTTAATATTGAGTTTCCCTTATGTGATTTTCTTGTGCATCACAGAGGAACCCTGACAGAGTTCTTAAAAGATACACAAAAGGAACTGGCTCAGTGGCACACACCTGTAACTCTAGCACTGTGGGAGCTGAGACAGAAGAATCACAAGTTCACATCCAGTCTATACAATTTAGTGATTTTTGTGGCAGCCTGTTTTAAGATAGTAATAAAAAATTGAAAAAGAATAGGGCTGGAAAGAGGGAGAGAGAGAAAGAGAGAGAGAGAGAGAGAGAGAGAGAGACAGAGAGGAGAGAGGGAAAGGAAAAAAAAGAATCAACTATGAATGGATGATGAAAATTAGTGAACACACTGTTAACATTTGCTAAATTTAGAAGTCACAGGGACAGAGATAGTGCCCAGAGGTCCACGGGCTACTGTTGGCTGACGTGTGAATGTGTAGTGCAGATTTGATCCTCAGCAATTTTGTGTGAACTTGGTTGTGGGGAGGAAGTAAAAACCATTTATATTTATCTCAACAACATTAGTCAACTTCAAATTATGTCAAGTATTTAAGAAAAAAGAAAGATATCCTCAATACCCGAATGATTAGCAGCTTTCTTTTATTAATGAAACTTAAAAGTTAGGTTCATTAAAAGTAATTTGGTCAATTTAATTTCCAATTGTTTACTTATGTTGAAAAAAAATTTGAACCATCAATTTAAAAATTTTTGATTACATGGTTATTTTGCATTTATGTGCATTTGTAATTTGCATATATGATTCTATACAATCTTTAAATAAATGAATTACAGTAAATGCTACTCAGAAAATATAGTTAAAATTATCATTAATTTTAAAAAATTTACTTAAAGTTGTATTTAGTCACTTTGCATTGAATAAAACAAGTACTCTGGATTTTTGTGTATAAAGCTGAAGTAGACATACATAACACATATATTTGTGTATTATTTATCCATGGCAATACAGTTTCACTGTGGGAAATTAGGGAGCAAATGCTCCTAAACAAGGTGATAATGAAAAACAATGTTGAGATACAGACGTGGAGTTTGGACACCAGGAGCCTGGACTTTTGATATCACTTCCAGGTACAGAGAAGTTATTACATAATGAGTACTATTAGGGCAGAATTCATAGAGATGACATCAGATTCCTTCTTGTTAAATAGCTAACAGGGATTTGATGGGAAGAATATGTCACACTGAATGCCGGGGAAAATAAGCAGCGTCAATGACAATTTCTAGATAAACTCAGTAATGGTAAATCAAAATGTACAAATTTTGGTTACTACATCAGGCTTTAATTTCTACATGCTCATGACTCCAACAGGTGTGTATCCCTGTCTCCTTTCCTAAAGTCACATTAGTCCTAGTGACTTGGATGCCTCAGGGAGATTTCAGACTTTGACTGAACTCTTCCTAATCTTTCTTCTAACACCTTCTCCCCTCTTCTTCCCCCAAAACCCACCCCATCGCAGTATTTTGCTGCCATATTTGACTTAGGGCCTCGCTTCAGAGGCTGGATGGTTAAGCCATTTGTATTCTTCCTCATTCCAAAATAAAATTCAGCACAGAGTAGTTTTATTGTTAGACTGGTCAGACTCAAACTTATTTACATTTTTTGACTGGATCCCTGAAAGAACAAGTCTGATTCCACACCTTTCATATTTTATCTCCTTCCAATCATTTATAACAGAGTTACTGGATTGGAATTTCAATAAGATTCACCATTTGAGCCTTTCCAATGGTTTCTCAGCACAACAAAAACACATCCAGAATCCACATTATGCACTGAGAGTTCCTTGATGATTTTGTCCTTGAAGCTATCTCTAGAGTTGTTTCTTACAAATTTCTCTTCCTGGGCCCCAGTTAGATGTCAGACTGAATGTGTTTCAGTTCCTTTCACAAGCCCAGTTCTCTGTTGCTTTCTAGTTTTTGCATAGCTGTTACCACTGCCTGGAATCTTTTTTGTCACATTTTTTGTGAAGGTATCTATTTTTGTCTTTGAAGTCCAAGTCAGAAAATCTCATTTTGTTGGGATCCTTACAGATTATACTAATGGTAGAGGATCCCATTTTCACCTTCCACTCTTATTTTCTTTACACTAAGGTCAATTTAAAAAGAATAATTATTCATCATGGTATTTTTAAAAATTTACTTGGTTACTTTTGTCTGTATGTCTCTTCCACTAAACTGACTTTTATAAGAGTACTGTTCTTTTCTTTGGTTTGTTTTTAATCTCCAGAATTTAGTTTCAAGTGTTTCCTATAGTAGGAAACTACTATAGGTAATTATAAAAAGAAATCCTCTCCAGATAGGGACTGAAGGTTCAAATAATCCTATGCTCAGAATGCTTGGAAGAGTTCAGAGGTATGAGGGTTCTGTGACTTATTTGAACTATGAGAAATTTATTTATTTAAATTAAGTAGGTTTTGAAATTCTAATTAAAATGTATGAGACCATCCTGTATGACAGAGAAAAAGTTCTTTCCTGAAAAAATGCAGCCGTGTTACAAAGATATCATTATATAAAGTTTTATATGATAAACTGGCTTCATGATAAGACTTTTAAACATTAGTTTGTATTCTACCAAGTTATCTAAATTGTGACTAAGTGGAATTACTATAAGTTCAAAATCTAAATCTAAAGATAGAGTGCCCTGAGTTAAAATTTAGGGCATGTATCCTGTATGATCAATTTGGAAGCTTGGACACACTTGCTAAGTACCATTGCACTAAAACGGAAGAGATCAAGGTGTGCAGAGAATGAGGAGAGCTAGACCTGGCCAATGAATCCAGAGTGAACAGAAGGGGAAGGTGGCTTTGGCGCGAGTGCCATCTCAGTGGTCACAGAGGAAAGTGGCCCACATTTAAGATTTGGTTTGCAATTAAACTGCTCTTCACGTGGACATCGGTAGCATCACTAAGAATATAAATTTACCATAATTGTGTAGAACAATCCTAGGAGGCCAATTCATTCAGAATAAATACTGAAAAAAATGTTCAAGCTATGTTAGTATCTGATCATTTATTATTTTTATGGTTTTGCTTTTATGATAATTATTATCATGTGCTTTGCAATAGTTATTTTTGTTTTAAAGGAACATTTTATTGAGAAAAATGAAAGAATATTTGACTAACTTAGAGAAAATGAAGTTACTATTTGAAATGAAAATATAAGCACAGGAAATATTCCTCAAACTTGAGCACTTTTGTACTAATTGATTAAAAAATCAACATCTAAATATTTTCCTATAAGTATTTTTCATAGACATTTATTGTCTATGTTTTACAATGTAATAGTTGCCTTGGTTTAAAACCAAATCATGTCTGTTTTTAAATAAAATGTATCATGTATATTTAAAAATATACATGATATTATCTGCCAGTGACAGATAAAGAACTAATAAGAAATTTTTGCCATTAGCATTTAAAATATGAAAAGAAGCAGAATTGTGAGCTTTCCATTAAAAGATTCTTTTAATGTTAGAATTTGATGCTGAGTTTTTTGAAGAGCTTTTTCTTTTTTTTAAACAGTGTTCCATCATCAGGGTTTTTAAATCTCCAAAAAGGAAGAAATTTAACTCTAAAGTAGTGAAAACTATTTTAAAGTAACAGCATTCACACTTAGAGTAGGGTTAACATATATAGATACATGAGAATATATAATTCCCCTAAGTTATATTATATGTAGTAACTAGACGCTTCTTAAATATTCTGGAAACTGAGGAGCATCTCAGTGAAACTGAGGAACTCTGGCAGTAGGAACATCAAGCAGTTTTACTTTGAAAACAAATTCACTTGTGGACCAAAGTCTAATGAGCTCATGATTACAGCCATTACAACCATTTTTGTTTTCATTAATAACCTTTTCAGTTACAGTTGGCTGTAAACTTAGGTCCCTCGGCTTCTCTCTTATCACTACCACGTTTTAGTCTTATTTTATCATGAAGTCAGCTTTTAGGAATAAGATGTAGATTATTTTGCCTCTTGTCTACTTTTATTTTTCCATAATATCATGCAAAAATTCATGAAGTTATTGTCCTATATAATTTACCCAAAAATATGAACGTCAGTTTTGGATTTCTGCCTCTGCGTTCTGCAACAGGTATGCTGTGTTTCATGCAGAACAAATACAGTAACTACTCTCCCTATAAGGGAAGGGAAATTGGCTCACGAACACAAAAGTGGGAGATGCCTTGTGAAGATGGTGACAGAGAATGGAGCCGCCCACACACAGGTCAACAATAAAGGTTTCTAGAAGTGAGGTAAAGGTAAGAAACATACCTCATCTCAACCCTCCAGAGAGACCTTGCCAACATCTTAATCTCACACTTTCAGCTTTGGGATCCCTGAGAGAATACATTTCTTTTGTAAGTGAGGCTAGTTTGAGAAATTTGCAGGAAACAAATACAGTGGCTATGTTGTTACTTTTCAGTTCCACTAAATGAAAGGGACTTTTCTATTGACAGCTAATTTCTAAAGAGTTACCAATTTTATAAGCAAATAGTTCTAGATGTTATTCCATGAGGTTATCATTTTCTGAGTTTGTAATTTGGGTGGATTTTGTGTATGAAAGAGCAAGTAGCCTTTTCTTTTTTCATGACAATTATCAACTAGGTTCATCCTTACCTATAAATTTAGACTAGACAACGCAGGTTTCAAGTGGGGAAGAGATACATAGGGAGCTAGTGTCTCAGTTTCATCTCCATCTGTTCCTCTTCCTTGTTTCTGTGTTTGACATTGCTGGTGAAGCCCAATATTGGCAAGGATTCTGACTTGCTTGCCTCTGGTCTGGTGACATAATTCTTTGCAGTACTTCAGCAGCCATAGTAATTTGTCCTGCAGAAGTACTAACAATTATCATCATGAGGTTGGATCTTCACCGTCAGTATGTTGAGATAAAAATAAATTACCATCAGAGATGGAGATGGCAATACATGCTTATTCCCCTAAAAGAAATGGTGAATTAATTAGAAGCAAATATTTTATCACATTTTAATGTAAAGTGCACACTGAAGAAAATACACGCTTTTCAAATCAAAGTAGCTGACCTCCACTAAAGATTTTTTAGATAATACTTATGTAATGCCTTCATTGCTTTGTACTATTTCTTCATTACAAATAATTCCAAACTAGCATTGTAGAATAATTTTGAATCTGGATCTGCTGTATACTTTGCAGGTATTATTTTTATTCAGAAAGCTGGTGTTACAATATTTTCTATAACTTTTGCTTTTTGCATTTCCATTCATGCTACTGGACAAGGGCTGGAGGTAGTAGTGTGGGGAAAGAGCCTTGTGAGCATCTTGTCTACCGTAATTCTTGGTTTTTAAGGCTCTTTACTTCATTGCAGGTGAATTGAATAGAGGGCTTTGTGGTTTGTTTTTCTATTGAAAGAGAACAAAATTGCCTTAGATGGCAAAATTATTTGCAAATTTACCATTCTCAAAAATATGATATAAAGTGACATAATGAAATGTGAAATTAAAGTTATGTTGCAGTGCACTTTTTGCAAGATTGTCAAGACTACATTTTTGATAATTATTTCCAGCATGTAGTTTTAATGATATTTAAAGTTTCTATTATGAATAACTGAGATTTAATTAAAGACTTAATATAATTAGTACTAATAAGTATAACTTCGCTATACACATTCAGTAGATAGTTTTAATTTAAAGTACTGAATTCCCTTCACAGACATTTGATTAGAATTTAGATACATGGATCACATTTTCAATCTCTTTTTAAAAAGTTTTTTTAAAGCCATATTTTAGTCAATAATTATCATTTATATTTTCTAAAATTCTGTTTAACTGCACATGCCCATAATGAGTGATATTTAAGGAGATTTTTTTAAAACACGGTGACTTAACAAGTTTTAAAATATCCCCTTCAGGAAATGAAACCTAATCTTATATGCATATCAAGATCTAATTATTAACTCATGTCTAAAACAAATGAATTTTTTTTTGGTAAACTCATAGTAAACATAATAAACTATAAGTTGTTGTGTTAGCTTTCCATTACTATGACAAAGTATCTGAGATACTGAAATTAACAGAAGGAAGGTTTATTTTGTGTCCCAGTTCTGGAGGCTTCGGTTTGTGTTCAGTTATCTACATGGCTCTGTACTGAGGCACTGTATTGGGCTGGAGTCCTGGTGCCATGAAAACTGCTCACTTCCTGAGGACCAGGAAGTAAAGAGAAGGAATTCAGGGTTAGGGTCCTTGCGTCACTCTCGAGAACACTCCCCTGGTGACCTGGCTTCTTCCTTCTGGGCTCCACATCTTAAAGTTTCAACTACTTCCAGTAGTTCAGCAGACTGGTAATCAACCCTTTAAATATGGGCTTTTGGGGGACACTTGTGCAAAGCTTAATAGTTATATATTTTTCTTTTTGACTGATAGACAATATCTGCTAATACTACATTTTTGCATAATATTGCAAAATTGTTTGCCTTGCAGGAGGGAGATCTTAAGTAAAATACATCTTTCAAACGTGCTCTAATAATCACAAAGATTATGCCTTTTAAACTCCAAGTATAAACAGTTGAAGGTGCATTTTCCACTATATGTTTATTTTACCCTCAGTCTTACTCATGATTAAGTATTTGTTTAAGTTATCTGGATTATGGGTTGACAATAACAGTACCTCAATGGACAGATTTTGTAAAACAGGTTAAGTAGGGAAGGAAATTCCTTAGATTCACTGTTTTCTTTCTTCCTCACTCTCTTTCATTTTGATCCAAATCTGAAAAGCTAAGAGATATTTATCTTTTAAAAAAATTAAACAATGAAAAGAAAAATGATGAATTCAAATAATTATTTTCAGAGAATGGAGGATTAAAAAAAAGTAGATTGTGACAGAATGACAAGTTTTGTATTCAAAGGGGACATATACCATTGAGTTTCTAGCAAAGAATTCAGTGTAAATATTTATTTTGTAGACTCCACACTCTGCTACAATTCATCATTACCACTGGATCACTTCTCTGCTCTTTTGGGCTGTGCGGAGATGCTCTGGGAAGCCAATGTTAGTAAACACAACTCCTGAGATTCTTTCCCTCTAGTTGTAGGTAAATTATAGAGAAGGCAAAAGTGTTATCTCCCTTCCCTTTTTCCATTCTGGGCTGTGCTTTGGCAGTGGCTTCTACTTTTGGGGTGTTCAACTCCTGCACCTACAAACACTTGTAATATTTACTGACTTCTGACCCCATTCCAACTAATGCTATCAGTGGGTTAAGGGAATACAAAATCCTTTGTACCCTAGAGAGCCACTAGGTGGATTAACACTGAGTAATGGTTTGGTTAACACTGCCTACTCCTCTGTAAACAGTTTCTTTCTTAAACTAATGTTCACATAAAAAAAAGGTTAATATTCTTTTCTCAAACTCTTTCAAGCAGTGCTTTGAGGGTGCCTTCTCTCTCATGGTGGGAGGCTGAATATTATAGCAACTTTAATGTATTTTCATTGAATAGAGTCCTGATTATGGAAGAAAGAGGGCTCAATTTTGCCATCTCTTTACATTTTTAGATTTCTTGTAAATTCAAATTTTTTGACATATTAGCAGAAAACTACACGTATCCTATATGAAGAGCTGAATGGCTTTCCATAAATTACATATACCCGTAACAGCACCCATATCAGGAAGCATTGGGTTTTCACGTTCTGCAAATCCCTACTGTGCTCCCTCCAGTTACTGTTCTCTCGAGAGTAACCAGTAAGTATTCTGTGCACCTTTGAACCTTGTGAATTGGTTTCAGTTCTTTCTGAATTTTATATAAGGAATTTCTTTGGCATGTGTTCTTCAATGTATAGTTTCTTTGGCTAATATTAAGTTTCTGATATTAAGATTTTATATAGAGAGATACTATGATGTTAAGCATAATTGGAAATAATTCATTTTCACTTTTCTGTAGTATCCCACTTTTCAACTGTTCCCAGTTTGGTGTTACTGTAGCCAAAACAGCTAATAAACATCCCATGCTTATAATTAAGTGGATGTGAATTTTCTCATCCCTTGGGTATAAAAGTAGAATAGAATTGATGGGATGTGGAACAGGTTTATATTTACCTTAAGAAGATATGACTACGTTTTCCAAAGTGATTGTATACTTACACCAGCAAGTTATTAAAAAGTGCCAATTACTCTATAGTTTAACCAATATTTGGAAATAGGCCTTTATAATTAAATCCACCTGTTGTGTATGAGGTTTAAAGATTCCCTGGGACACATCTAGAGTGTAAAGCGTAAAGTCGTCAATTTGAGGGAGGAGAGGTAACTACACGCAGTGGAGAATTGTAAGCTATCTTTGTAAGGATACCATGGTTTTTTTTTCCACAATGGTTTGAATCATCATAGATTTTTTTGTGTTATAATTAGAGAAAGAAAATTTGTTATGTTCTGGATTAGGACATGCTATGGAAACAATGTCAACTTAGTAATTATTATAACTTAATAATTTCTAACCTAGCAGTAAGATGAAAAAATAGAGCCAACATTGTCATTGGTAAAAGAGACACTGGTACAGTCATTTAGCCAGGAAAGAAAAATTAGTTAAAAATTGTAATCATTGTATTATGTTGTTCTATTTGGTTTTGTTTTATTCTCATCATGAAGTAATGCCCTAAAACGTTTATATTCTATTAAATCACTTATATTTAGCAGGGAACCTACAAACTGCTGTTATTTGCCCTAATGTTAGCTCCGGACATGAGCTGTCAGGACCATTTTATTTTTTCTCAGTTCATCATTGTGACCAAGGGTAGATAAAGTCAAGCTGATGATATTAATCACTGGAATTCAGAACTGCACCACTGCCAAAGTTCTATTGACCATTGTTTGTAGCTGGACTAGAGATACTTTCTCCTGTTACTGGATACTTTCTCCTGATGGTTTATTTCAGTGTAAATTGTTGATTCATCAGACAGTACAATAAGTAGGAGGTACCATGTAAGACTCTGGACAGAATGTACCAGCAAACTGCAAACAAGCAATTGTCATAAATAAACATTAGTCCTTATGACAGATTTAAAAACAAGGGCTTAGATGATTCAATGCAGGCCAGGAAAACATGTCATAGTTCTATGTTCCAGTGATTCAGTTGTACATTTTACGTGTTCTTTTCCATATCGGCTTGCAGTAGAGAAAAGCCAAGGACTAGTTTTGAAATTCCTAAGAGTATAGGAAAACAGAAGAAAACTGATGGTCAGTAAAATATTGGGGAAATAAGCAATGTCTTGCAGTGTTTAAATACCAGTTCTAGTTAAATGCACGTCTAAAAAAGTAAACCTTTAACCTACCCATTCCAAAATGAAATGCTTAACTGAGGGCAGTTAGCTATTAAGGAAGAGATTGTGAATCTAAGTAAGTGATAGAAGAATAAGCTTAAAATCTTGAGTTTCTGTTTTAAATATGAGCTATTGCAAAGAATTACTAAACCAGAATTACCCAAGTTGTCCAGAAGTCTTGCATGAGGCACATATTATTTCTCAAGAGATGTAAAACAACAGTGGGCTTTGTCTTTCTGCATAAGGGGAAGAAGGCTTCTGGGTTCAACTTGTTGCAGCAGTAAATAATATTTGAAGCTGACAAAAAGCAAATAACACATTGAAAAAATCTCTAGAGTATTTATTTTATTATATAAAGTAAATTTAGATTGAACTTTGATAGAAAATTATTTTAACCTAAAACCCTAGAAATAAAAACCATAATTATGCTTAGATGTGTGTATGTTGTATTTACTTTGAAAAGCTTACAGTGTGCAATGCAACTGTACTAGGGTAAATTTAGTGATAGAGAATTAATCTAAGAGGATTGCACTTCCTTTTTGATTATTGGATCTACATGCAGTTGTAAAAAAAAGTTGGCAATACCTTATCCAAGTTTCTGTCCATGACAATTACATAATTAGAATATAATAGCAGAGTTAGATAACTGATATTGATAATCAACTGACCAGATTTCATCAGTTTTACCTATACTTACTTTTGCATGTATATTTAGATTTAGTTTTACCACATGTATAGATTTGTATCACAAGTCAGCCCTCAGAACTGTGCTCCCCTTTTTTCAGCCCCATTACTTCCTAACCTTCCTTCTTGCTTAACTCCTTGCAGTTATTAACCATGAAGTATATGGCATTGGCTGTTTTTACTCTGTGGAATTCCCTTGTGACCCACCTACGTGTTACATGTATCAATAGCTTGCTCCTCTTCCTTGCTGAGAAGCAGTCTCCGGCTTGTATATATCACTCACTCACTGAAAAAAGATCTCAGTTTTTTTTCTAGTTTTTGACTATTACTGTTACTACTCATATTCAGATGCTATATGAAGACATTTCTATTTTTATTTCTGGGCTAAATGTTGGGGTGGCCATGTCCAGTTGCTGGATCGTGTAGTAAGCATATGTGTAGTTCCATAAATGCTGCCACACTGTTTTCTACAGCGTGTACCATTTAATGATATTATCAGCAAGTCATGAGTGATCCAGTTTCTGCAAATCTTTATCAAGACTTGTTGCTATCATTTTCCCCTAACGTTTGCTATTCTAACGCTTTTGTGTTACATCACTATACTTCCAATCTGCAAATCTACAATAACTAATGATGTTGAATGTAATTTGTTGTAGATATTTTATAGATCAAGATTATTTTACTGATCTTGCCAGGCATGGTGGTGCATGCCTGTAATGTCAGTGTGGGCAGGAGGATTGCCCCAAGTTCCAGGCCAGCCTGGGCTACAATGTAGTTTAAGGCCAGCCTGAACTGCAGAGCAAAATCCTACTTCAAAAAAACATATTTTACTGATTTTGTCTCTAACATGATTTATTTAAAGATTTAATTACATACCAACATTTAGACTTTTTTTTTCCTTTCAATTTTTATTTTTTCATTATTACATGTTTGTACTACATAATACATACATTCTGATACATAACACATCTTAATTCTTTTTTTATCTCCTTCTCTTCCTTTTCTCCCTCCAGGTCTTGGTCCCCTTCTCTGGTGCAAAAGATATATTTCCCTATGTTTCAGTATCTCCCTTCCTTTATTTATTTTTATTTTAAAAGAAAAAAACAATAAATAAAAAAAGAAAAAACAAAAAAACAAAAAAATCATGTAAAATTTCAACAAGGTTGCAAGAGAGTAACAATGGCTAGTACAATGCATATCATTATCTTCAAAGTAGTAGCTAATATTATAAGATATAAGCATGAAATCTGGGGATTTAGCTCAATGGCTCAAGCTCTTGCCTGGTAAGTATGAGGTCATGAGTTCAATCTCTGGTACCAAAAAAAAAAAGTAAACATATAAGATGAAAAATAAATCTCTCTTTTCAATGAACCAATAGCAATTAGTAGTATAACTATCTTAACCATTTTGCATATATATATATATATATATATATATATATATATATATATATATGGTACCAAAAAAGGTAAAGATATAAGATGAAAAATAAATGAACCAATAGCAATTAGTGGTATAACTGTTTTATTATTTTGCATATATATATTTCCTTTTCCCTTTCTTCTTCTCCTCTTTCCCCCATCCCATTGTTCTTTCCTTTGAGCAACTTCTTCCCATTTAACAATATCTATTGTACATTGTGGATTTTATTTGCTTTTTCAGTTTCTTACATTAGGGAGACAATACTTTTAGTCGTACTAAGAACACTTCTCTATTTCTCTTTATGCTAAAATTCAACAAACAGATCATTTTTTAAAAATTTGTAGTTTATTTTGGATTTCAGCAAGATGGAATTTTTACCTCTTAGCAAGATGGAATTTGTGGATAATTTTTTCTTTTTAGCGAGTGTTATGGTTTATGTGTAGATACCCCCCATAGCCTCATGCCCTTTTAGATGGGGTTTTTTCAGAAGTAGCTGAATCTAGTGTTTGTGATGGATTCATGGTTCAATGCTGGGATTAGGATGCTGGGGTTAAGGGTGAGTGATCACTGGATCAACCCATTGATTAGATTGGTACTGTCCTAATCCCAGCAGTCTGAATAAGATAAAAAGAACAGAAAGAGGCTAGCTTCTCTCCTCTCATTGCTTTGCTGTCTTCCACCACCATGATCTGTTGATTCTCTGCTACATGCCACCTGCCTTTGAGCCAGACAATTGTGGATTGAAACCTCTACAAACTGTGAACTAAATAAACCTTTCCTCCTTTAACTTTGTATGTCAGGTATTTCATCTCAGCAATGAGAAAAGTAAGACAGTGAGGATGGGTCAATTAATTTTCCACTGCCTCTTCCTCTAAAATTATCAACAAATACAAATTTAAAAGCTTCTTAACTATCAAATTTATTTTTAAAATCATATCACTAAGCTATTTGATTTAGTTCTGACTTTTTTGGTTACTTGTTTCCTAAGAAAACACTGATAGTTCATTAGAAATGGGCAAGATGAAATGATATATGCCAAAACAGCCTAAAATTTTCATGTTCCTCCCTGGGCTTTGTAACATCCCTAACAAATGCACAGAAATTTGGAGGTAACAGAGTATAAAGTCTATTTGCAATCAAAATTTTCTCCATGTGGTAGTGGCTTCTTAAGGAACATTGAGAGAATATTAATAGTTCAGGGTAGGAGGAAGGAAGAGAGGAAAGAGCATTAAATGTGCTATGATTAGATAAGTTTCATAAAGAACCATGTGTAAATGGTTGATCCCTAGGCCAGCTATAATTTTTTTCCATTCTATGGGTTGTCTTTTCACTCCGTTGGTGATTTCTTTTGCTGTGCAAAAGGTTTTTTTTTTTTTTAAATAAAATGAGATCTCAGTAGTTAATTCTTTGTAGTAGTTGCCATGAAATCAGAATTTTGTTCATGAAGTCTTTGCTTACACCTATGTTTTCAAGAGTTCTATCTATTCAAAGTCCTAGCATATTTAACCTTATGTTTTAATATTTAGATCTTTAATCCATTTTGATTTTAGTTTATAAAATAGTGTATTACTCAGCCATAAAGAAGAATAAACTTGAGACACTTATAACTAAATGGAGACACCTTGAGACTATATTCGTATGTGAAATAAATTGAACACATGTGTTTAAGTATTGCATTATCTTTCTGGTGTGAGAGACTTAAAGTGTAAATAAGAACCAAAATGTGCAATAGATATTGTCAAATAGGAAGCAGTTGTTCAAAATCAAAAGGGAACTAGGGAGGAGGATAGGGAAAGGAAGGAAGGAAAAAGAAAAAATGCAAAAAGGAGGATAAAATGGAAACAAATTTTGTGATTTTGTGAATAAAGAGGGGAAGAGGGCTTGGAGAGAAGAGAGAGGAGTGAGAAAAAAAGATGAATGAAGACATATCATGTGTGCATACAAATTCCCTATCATGAATGCAATCATTACATGTACCTAAATTGTACCAATAAACTTAATTAAGTTTTTAAAAAATGTGGCTGATAGTGGATCTGAAGAGAACCAAGCTTCAAGATGGAGACACAATGGCCAAGTCTGCAATCCTCCTTAGAAATGAGCATCAACCATGATCAGCAACACCTGGTCCAGTGAGCCAGCTATGACATTAGAGGCGTGGCTGATCAGCAGACACTGGACCAGAACACCCAGACCCGAACTCTCACCCCAGCATTCCAGGAATGCCTTTGTTCTTTTTACCCTGGAAGTTATAGATAAGCTAAAATTAATGATGCTCACCCTATACCTTGTTATCTGCCTTGCTTCCCCTATTGGTTCAATATTGGCTAACTGACTGTACTTATAATCCTATTGGTTGATTGTACGTTGATCCATGTTGTATCCAGAATATGATTTCACCATATAAAATATCCCTGAATAAAGAGCCTCCACGGCAATCCACTTTGAGTCCCCTTCCAACTCTCAGGAATAGTTTCTCAATAATCCTTTCCTAAACTTAACCCCCTTTGTCCTCAAAATTCATTCTTCATATTCATGGGACATGAACTTGGCATATGTGACATCTAACAGTTTGGGAGTTATTTTTCCTCATCACAGTAAACTCAAATGTCAGACTTTCTATGAGTGAAAGGAAAATTTCCCTCATCCTTACATACACTTCAATACAATTTCAATCCATTTTATATTTTAGTGGGGCTGATGGGCAAATTCGATGCATCTTTAATTATATTTTTAAAACTTACACTTATCTTGTGTGAAGTTTAATATCTTTTAAAAAATTTATTTATATTTTGGTACCAGAGATCAAACTCACAATCTCACACTTGTGCCGCTGAGTTATATTCTGGCTCTGATAACTTCTGTATGCTTAAGAACTATTTTATTTCTTTCACTTTTGTAAAGCTTGTGTTTTTTGTCTTTTGGTAATATTTATATTAATTTTTGAATTGTTTCAAAAAAAGTAGCTATTCACCCTGATATTAGAACTGTTTTCAATTTTTCTTTGAAGGTAAAATTTTATTATAAAAGAAGTTAGATTTTTGAATCTGATTTTTAGTTGTAGTTATTTTTAGAACTCATTTTTATTTTAATTTTTTAAGCATATGTACAGTTGTAAGAGAAAGTAGAAGTATATACAAAGACTTAAAGACAAATATTGAAGGTCTTAAAGAGTGAGCACTAAAGTATCAAAAAGATGCTTTATGATAAACAGATAGACTTTGGAGAAAGGTTGTGTCTGGGCTTCATTGTATGTTACCTGTATGACTTTTGGCTAATTATCAAACATTTCTTTTCTCTATTTCCTTATCTATAAAATGAAAAAACACTGTACAATTTTCATGAGGAAACTACTTAGAATGAACCCCAGCTAACTGACAGTATTTTGTTTGATATATATGAATGCTAGGGTAAAAGCCTTCTTCTGTATAAAAGCTTCACCTGGGAGAAAGTGTATGAAGAATCAAATCTCTTATTTAAGATTCTCAAAACATGGTTCAGTAGATATTTTTCAGAAGGTGGTTGACTTTGAATTGAGTCGTTTGTGAAAATACTTTTTACAAAGGGCATTATAAAATTTCCTTTAGTTAGTTCATCATGTGTCTAAACAGAGTGACTCTTACCTCAAGACTTCAGTCTTCTTTATCATCACTATGATTCCTATTGGCATGGACCTTTGATGAATGTCATTCAAGGCTAATAGTGAAATAAAGAAATACCTCATTCTGATTGTGGGTTATTTGGAATTTACTATTTTTTTGCTTTGTTTTCAAACTTTTGCATAATCAAAACCTTGAAAATTAGTTTCAGTCATGATACAAATATTAAATAGCAGTAATGTCTTTAATTTTACTTTGGTCTTTTTGTTCACAATTATGGATGGCAAAGTGTGCTACTTATCAAATTAAATGTCAGATGAATCATAATGACTGGCCTTAGACACTGCTATTATTAATTCGTGAATCATTCAACTCTTTGTAAAGTCTTATATTAATTTTTTATAAAAGCAGCATTAGAAAGTGTTTTAAAGTAAGAATAATTATTCTGAGAATTATTCTCAGGAACTTTTTAATTTGTCATTTTTTAAATCTTAGGTGGTATTTACTATTAATTTAGCCATGTAATAACTTTTCTATCATGAGAAATATTGTCACTTGTTTATTTGGCAGCCTATTTTACCCTTGTTCATTACACATTTTATTCATTCACTTAAAGTCATTTCTAGTATCCATGATGTATCTATATTTATCATTCAGACATGTAACCCATGGCTCTCTTTTCCTTTTAAGTATAATTTTCTCAAGGACATCTGTCCCTGCTATCTTGGTCACAGTGTATAGAACCTACTCTGCATCCTGATGGATGCATACATGTAAGGGCTCACAAGAAATATGAGGCAGGTTTGGGTGATCAATTCAGGTTAGAAAAACTTTCCTTTTGGTCAAACATCACTTCATCCCATGAAGCTTTACATAATAAAGTTATTTTCCACAAACTTGATAGTGAAAAACTCAAATGGGATTATAATCCATACATTTGTTTCTAATTATTGGAAAAATATACCTGCTTTGAGTTAAAGGAAAAATTTATCAGGAGTATAAATTCGTCCCTTCCTTGTGGCCTTGCAGCCATAATCTCCACTTTCATTTGTCAATAGTTATATCTAATAATCTGATTTCAGTGCCCCCATAGCCCATGCTTGGTCACCCATTCCATTATGCCCATCAGGAAGATGAGCTGTGGTGAAGGGCAGGAAAGGACCTTTAATCAGCACAGAGAGGCTCAAGATCCCTGTGTGAGGGATTGACAGAAGCATTAGAGTTTTACAGAAAAAATAGGAACAAAGGCAAAGTTTGGGAGATTGCACAACTGGCGAGTTTACTTAGTTTAGGTAATGCTAGCCAAGTCATGGTCTAGTTGATCTGCAGCTCAAGGCTGGCTCTGGGCAGTTCTGGGAAAGCTATCATCACTTGAGGATGTAATTTGTTTTCTAACATTAGATGACAATTCCTACTTTGGTGGGGGTGAGGCAGCCTCAGTTCCCATTATGGGATAATTCCTCCCACTTAGGGGAATAAACTCATCATAGGATGGTCTTTAAGGCTCTGCTTTTCCTGGAATCCCAAGATAGTTGTGAGGTTAGAACAATGATTCCAGACTCTTAGACATCTATCTGGGGTATCAGGAAGCAGATATTGTAAAAATTGGCTATTGTATGTCCCCAAAAATTACTTTAGTTACCTTACCTTGGTGTATTTAGCCATGAAGAAAGATGAGACAGACTGAATAAATTTAAAGTTCATAAACCTGGCAATGCAAACACTCTTTCTTGTAATACAGGCATTGTTTTCCAGCTGTCACAGACTCAGCAACTCTTCTACCTCATATTCTTTGGCTATGATATTTCTGCCTTGCAACAAGCTAACCATGGACTTAAATCATGAAACAAATTAAACCTCTCTCTTTAACTTGTAGGTATCAGGTATGGTGCCCAGTGATGGGAAAGCCTGCTAATAGAGAAAATTATTATCAGAGAAGTGTGGTTGTTTTGGTGACAAATCTGAGCATGTGTTTACAAGCCTTTGGAACTAATTTGCAGGAAGAGTTTGAAAGGTTTGGAGAAGTGGACTAAAGAGACCAAGAATGTTATAAATAGAATCTGACAGATGATTCTGGTCAAAGTTCAGATCAGGATCCTGATAGGAATGTGGACAATAAAGGCCAGGCTCAGGAGGTTTTAGCTGAGAATAAAGACTCCATTGACAGTAGTACTAAAGGCCTTGTTGTATCTCATTCTGGCAAAAAAATATGTCTACATTTTGTCCATGTACTGTGTCCTGATAAGAGACTAAAATTAAGGACAGTGGACTAATTATTCTGCTCAAAGAAAGTTCAAGATAGCTCAACATTCAGCCTGAAGTTTGAGTTCTACTGGCCACTTTTACCCATATTCATAGTGAAAATCATAAGCAAAAGACTGAGAAAAAAATTGAAAAGCTTAAATTTTGGCCTACCATGAGCCATGTACAAAGTTGCAGCCAAAGAAAGTGTGGCTGCTAAAGAAAATAGTGCCATTAGAACAAGTCATGGACTTTGTACAAAGACAAGAAGATAGATGTTTTGAGGACATCTGGGAATCACCAAGACTTCACCAATTGCAGGCCCAAGGGTGCAAAAGTCTCAACACTTCCTTAAAGGATAAGAGTCCATAGGGACCGAGTTCAAGAAGGGCCTTATAGGAAATTGATTCCTTAGGATGTCATTTTACTCAACCATCCAGGCATTCAGATGGCACTGCAGTTATAGTCCAAGGGGGCTGGCTAGTCGTTTGACTAACAGCAGATTTTCATGTTGCACAGATGATGCTGGTTTTATTAGTATGCAGAATGTAAGAGTCACAGGTCAGACAGCCTTCAACCTAAACTTCAGGGAAAGCCTGGGAGGCCAAACAAGGAGCACTTGAGAGGGAAATGCACCAATTTCTGGGGATGAAGCCCATTATTCAGTGGACACCTCAGGAAGTTGGAGATCCAGAAATATGGATTATTAACCAAAGGAAGCTGCTGGCTGTGAGTGGAGCCAGGTCACGAGAAAAGCCTTGGGGGTTGGAATCAGCAAGGCCATACAAACTCAGCAGGAATTTGGAAATTTAAATTGAAAATGAAAGTGTATCTTGTTAACCATAAAATAACTAGTAAAACAGTTATAAGATACAGCTAATTATGAATAAAAGGTATAAATATGGATAATAAAATTTATGTACTCAATGTTACCATGACCCACATGACTCTTGAGGTTCTTGAGGTGAAGGACTGTGAAAGGATGAGAAAATAAAACAGAGAGAAAAGATGAGGTCAGGTGGAGCCCTTACTCCCCTGATGGGAAGAAAGCAACTGCCCCCTCACTGTGGGGGCGTTTATTTATATGTTTAGCAACACAATATCACATGGTACAATTTTGCCTAGCAACCCATTGCTTAGGTTGTCTAGGGGCTTGATGTTTTTCTGGGCTGAAGCAGTTTCTTCTTGTAGTTTGCCCCAAGTGCTTTTTGTTCACCAACTGGCCCCCACATGTGTGATCAATTTTCCACTTCAATGGTTCCCCCCAAATACAAAGACAGGGAACAGGAGCTAAAAAATAAGTCATAGGACAACGATGTTGCATAAAGACATCATTACAACATTACCCCAAAATACAACTGTAGGACAAGAATATATTACCCTAAAATATGCCTATTGGACATATTGCTTACTTTGAACTGGTTATTCTGAGAAATGGAAGGCAAAGCATAGCTCTGAAAAGCCCCTTTGAGGTAGGAATGTACATCTGTAAGTGAAATATCCATTTATAAGCATGTCCTCCTGTGTGTACCAAGAAGAAAAACACGACTAGAGAGGACATCCTCTTAAATTTGCATAACAAACGTTTTTTATGCTTAAGGTGATGTTCCTAACCAAGTCATCTTTTTTGAAAAAAATACTTCTTATTGACGAAACTGTATTTTATGCAGAATGTACACCATGATATTTTGAAATGAGAAAAAACTCTCAGTAAATGAAGAATCAAAGAAAACCTCAACCTGCCAAAGATTTCTGCTTAAAATTTACAGACTATGTCGTTCTTACTGGTGAAAGACTGAATGCTTTTCCTCTAAGGTTGGGAACAAGACAAAAATAGCTGGTCTCAACATATCTTATTGTAGATTTCTTCAATATTATCCAGAAATAAAAATAAATTATTAACATAAGAATGGCACAGGAGGAAATCTTTTCATTCTTCGTAGGGTCATCTGTGTAGAAAGCTTAAATAAACTAGAGCGTCCATTAAAATTAATTTAGAGTTTGTAAGTTTGCAGTATATAAAAAATAACTAAATATGACTTTATTTCTATACAAACTCAGTAGGAAATTTAAGTTGAAAAAACACCATTTATTTTACCATCAAAAGTTATGAAATATTTACAGATAACTTGAAAAATGATGCTCAAGGACCTGTATACTGTATTAACCTTACTTTAAAAGTTAAATATTAAATAAATAGAATGATATACCATAGATATAGATATAGATATATGTGTGTGTGTGTGTGTGTATAGTGAAGATAAAATATTTTTAAGATATCAATTCTCATTGTTATGGTTTATAGCTAGATGTCCCCCCAAACCTCATGTGCTCGTAAGTGGTGCTTTGGGAGGTGACTGGGACATGGGGTCCTGATATTCACTGGTGGATTATTAGTTCATTGATGAATTTATAGCTAAGTGTGATTTAGGAGGTGAAGCCTGGTTGGAAAAGGTTGGTCATAGGCTGGTTGGAAAAGGTTGGTCACGGGGCACAGCCTGGAAGGATCTATCTCCTTATTTGTTTGACTTCTTGCCTTCCTTCCTGCTGCCACAGCACGAGCTGTCTCTCTTTTGCCATGCCACCCTCTTTGGGAGACAGCGGACTCTATACTGAATTCTCTACAAACTGTGAACAAAATTAATTCTCTCCTCCTTAAACTTGCAGCTGTTGGGTATTGTGTCTCAGTGACAAGAAAGTATCTAGGACACTAATCAGATAGAGAGGAAGAGTCAAGCTAATTCCAGTTAAAAAAAAATCAATGTATTTTTTGTGAAATGAACAAGGTGACTCTAAAATTTACATGGAAATGCAAAGCAGTAAGACTAGCCAAGCACTGAAATATAATAAACTGTGAGATTTAATGTACTGGACTTCAATGCATAATGAACCAGTAGTGGTCAAGACAAAACAGTATTGACAAAAACACGTACGATTAGATCAATAAAACAGTACACAGTACTATCCATATGTAGGAGAGACCTATCCATATGTAACTAATTGATTTTTGACTAAAATAAATCTGTAGCCAAGGGCTGGGGATTTAGTTCAGCAGCATATGCATATGCCTGGAAAATGTGAGGTCATGAGTTCAATCCCTGGCGCACACACACACACACACACACACACACACATACACAAAATCTGTAGCCAAATGATAACAGAAAAATTATAGATATTAAAAACAAAACAACAAAAAAGAAACTGTCAATGCCTTCCATCACATAAAAAATAAATATTTTAGGTATATATATTATTTAAATATAGACATAATTGCTAAGCTTCACACCATAAACTTTTCGAAGAAAACACAGGAGAAAATCTTGATTGTTTTTTGTTTGTTTTTTTTTTAAAGAGGCAAACAAAAACAAAAGAAAAAGAAATCATTAACTAGATTTCAGGATAATAAGTATTTTCTCTTTAAAAGACATTATTACTAAGGTGAAAAGGTAAGAAATGCTCTGTGAGAAAGTATTTACAAAATATGTATTTGTCCAATAATTTATATTTAGAATGTATAAAGTACCCTTATAGTTCAACAGTAAGTGCACAAAAAGTATAATTAAATAATGGGTGAAAGTGTCAAATACTTAACCAAGGAGATGTATGGATGTGTCCAGTAATCACACAGACTGACACTTGGCATCATTAATCTTTAGAAAAATGCATGTTGATACCATGATTTATGTTACTATACACTCTCTCACTAGCAGGGAGAAGTTCAAAAAGACCAGTCAAACCCAGGGTTGGTTAGAATGAAATTTCATTGCATCTCTTTAGTACTGATCCTGTGAATGTAAAATTGTACATTAATTTTGAATTTTGAAGTTTTGTATTTTCATAAGCTATTGTGCACATTGCTACCATATGATTCAACAAATCATTTCCAGACATTTGTCTAAGAGGAAAAAAAATATGCTGACACAAACTCTGGCACCCAAATGTTAATCTTAGCTTTATTTTTAATACTCAAAGCCTTGAATCAACCAAAAATATCCAGCGAGAAGTGATATTGAACAATTTGTAGTATACTCCATATAATGGAGCAAAATCCGATGAATAAATGCGAAACTATGAACGGATAGTGAAATTCTTATGACTGAGAAAAGCCAGAAAAAAAGTTTACATCCTATGATTTCAACTGTAAAATTCTGAAAAATGCATACTTATTAACAGTGTCAAAAATAGGGCAGGCCTGGGGATGGAGGGCTCACCTAGTAGGCACAAGGTCAGGGGTCCCCAGAACTGAAGAAAAAAAAAAGGAGAGAAGAGACTGAGTAAATTACGATGGGCTGGAGGAAACTTCAGAGTGTAATGGATAGTCATTTTATGATGATGGCTTAAAAGGTACATGTATTTCATAAATATAAAATTGAGACTTTAAATGTATGCAGTTAAAGGCTGGGGATATAGCTCAGCGACCCAGCACCTGTCTGGTAAGCACGAGATAGTGAGTTTGATCACTGGTACCAATAAATCAAAATGAAGCAAAAACGTACCAAAACAAACAAACAATATTTCGTCCTAACCAATCCTGGGTTTGATTGGTATTTTTGAACTTAGCCCTGCTAATGAGTGAGTGTATAATAATATAAACTGTATGAACGTGCATTATTAACTGTCAGTATTTCTTATTAAAACCTGTCAGTTTACACAGATATTCTTCGTTTAACGACCTACCCCTTTAACGACGGTTCTAGACTCGCAATGGAGGTGTGCTGTCTGGACCTAAGACTCACTGCTGGGATTTACAGCCACTCTTATGAAGCAGGAACCTGAAGCAGGCTTCTTTTACAGAAGAATTACAATGTTGTAATTTTTCCTAATTACTCTATAGTTCAGTACTGTAGTTTTGTGTTCTGTTATACATTACAGTACTGCATGTAAGAGTTATGTAAATAAAAGTAAAATCATCAAGTTGGAGTTTCCTTTGCCCAGTTTTTTGCTCTGAATATAGTAATATATATTCATAATACAATTCCTCATTTAGTAACCAATGAATTAATGACCTTCCTGGGAAAGGAACTGTCATTAAATGAGGAATGTCTGTCTGTATTAGCATTTTTTGCCATGTATAATTCCATTGTTTTCTGCATATTAGTGCTTTAATAACAGTACAACCATAAAGAACACAATTCCAGGTACTGTAGTTTTTAAATGAGGGAGATAACAATCTATAGCCTCATTTACTTACATTAGACATTTCTTTAGGGTTAGAATGGAGCTATGGGACAGCAGAAAATTGACATCACTATCATGTTAATCTTTCTACTCAGAAACTAGAGGCACTTAATGATTTACTTAGGTATCTTAAGGAAATAATATTTTAAAGGCATTAATATATTTAATTAATACGTATGTATTAATACAAATAATTAAAAAATATAAATATATTCTATACTTGGTATAAATATTCTGGGAGAATACTTTTAGACGTTCCATTATCTAGAGCAAAAATTTGACTTCCATGCCAAAGAGATCAACACCATGATGATAACAGAAAATACAAGTACCTTTATTTTTCTTACAGTCTATATGTGACTCATGCATCAGGAATGCATATTGATAAGGGTTAGTTTAACGAATAGAAAACTATGCGTTTTTGGCAAACAGACTTGTGACTGATGTGACTACGGCCGTCCCCTGAGATATGCACTTGGTGGCAACTCTTTGCATGGGTCTCTACCCTGCGCTGTTGTTGGCCTCTGTGCTGACCAGCATGGTTGGCCTTAGCGTCAGCTCAGCGTGGATGGGTTCACATTCCCCAAAAGGCCTTTACTCTGGCACTGGCCAATTCCTGGGAAATGAACTCTGTGTCTTTCAATTATTCTACCTAGTAAGAATATTTAATATATCTGAGATTTTGGGCCACACAGTTCCAGTTTCACAAGATGTTTTTTCAAACAATGTCATTGACAGTTAACACCTGTTTTTATGTGTCAGTGGCCTTAGGTCACATCTTGCCAGTTTTTATTCACAACATAATTCATGATGAGCTCCTGGTTTGTCTCTGAGTAAGCGAAGTCAGTTGCACAGGTGCTGCGTGCCTACCTGACCACCTTAAGAAAAATGGCAGGTGCTAAGGTGTGGGTGACCGCCCCTACTTGGATGCACTGCATGTATTTATTGTCACAAACCGTGACTGACAATATTAAGTTTATCTTCACAGGTCCATTTCAAGGGGGCACCTGGAAGCTCACACATGGTTTCTCCTGGACTTTGCTCAGTGGAGCTTTTCTCTTTCTTGGATTTAATCTATAATAAGCTGTAACCATAAATACAATGACTTTCTGATTCCTGTGAGCTCTTCTGCCCAATCACTGATCCTAAGAGTATTCTGGAAGATCTCTGATACAGCTCCTTGGAGGCCATTTTCATCAGCAGGCATATTAGGAAGTCTTTGCCACAGCCTTTTAGTGCTGGGTGAGAAGTATTGACTTTTGAGGCAAGATTTAAAGAACATTCATACTCCCTGACTGTTTTTGTTTTTTATAATCTTCAACGCCTACTGTTCTTTTAATTTCACTAATGGCTCTGGTCAGTGGTTACAGTGGTTTCCCTATATCCACACTGTTTTTGTTGTTGTTGTTTTTTAACTTTCTTTCTGCATTGAGTCTAGGCTGTTCATGTATCCTTAATTCATCAGTAAAAGAATAGTAACCATGATAAAAACAGATTTATGAGGCTTTTATAGGTAAATGGAGGCAAATTGAGACTATACTCATAAATGAAATAAATCAGACTCACATTTGTAAATATTGTATTATATCTCTACTGTAAAAAATAAGAATAATAAAAACAGAGAGTAATAAGATCTAAAATGAACAATAGCTATTGTAATAATGAAAGGAAAAAAATACTCAAAAGGAAAGAACAACTTGTAGTTACGTACATATAACTTCATGTATGCTTAAGTGTGCAAGATAGATAACCGTACTACTAATTCTCTGTTAGTTCATCAAAAAGAATAGTTTGAGCCTTGTATGATTGTTTGTTCATTTTTTATGTTTTGATTTTGTAACTTGAACAACTACTTCTAAGATAACAATGTGTAGTACATTAACCAGGGCTGATTTCTTACTGTTTTTTTGAAATTCTGTATTATTTCCACCTTTTCCCTCTGTTTTGCTTTTTAAAAATAAAAAAATTAAAAAACAAAACAAAAAAACAAAAACAGAGACTTACAAAGGAGTTTGCGTATTTCTGCTTGCTTTCTTGGAATTCTGCATGTTCCATGACATAAAATCCAGCACAGCCTGTGAGAGGAGGCGAGATGAAACCCAGCTGAACAGTGCTGCTCCATAGAGGCTAATCCCCTCCTGACGCCCCAGCTGACTACAACTACTTGAAAGACTCCCCAGCCTATCTACATATGCTTGATTAATAAAATGCTCATCTGTGCAATTGAGGGTTGTTATATATTTTGTTAGGCAACAGGATTATTAGCAGTAGCTAACAACTATAGGCTCTATGTATAAATTTTCATTATCTTCTTTTTAAAAAACTTGACAGCTCATATTCTATCTGCATTAAACACACAGTTTAATCAAATATTTTGCTACACTTTGTCTCACTTTCACAAGTATCTTAAAGATGATCACTGTTCAACAAATTCTCTGCTATAACCTACTCTGTACTATTATTCTTTCTCAATTTGATAATTCATGATGATATTCTAACTTGTCTTTTTGCCTTGTTATAAGGCAGCTGAGTTAAGTAGAAATACGATAGGCAATCAGACAAGGCTAAGCCTTCGAAGGAGCCAGTGTAGACCAAATATCTGGTGACCTTGAAGGAGATAGACACCTCTTGATGTGGGCCAGATCTCAAGACAAAAGATAAACAAATCTACCTACAGCCTAAGGACTGACACTCTAAATAGATCTCTGTCATCCCGAGGAAGCCAAGAATCACTAACCCAACCTCCTACAGCCAAATACCCTGTTTTGTATTCATGCCCAGTTGCTAAGTGATTGGCTTCCCCATTTGATCCCAATTTAATCAATTTTAACTAAGCAATTATCCTTGTTATCTTGTTGGTTGACCATCATTCTGCCCCACCTCATGCCTGCTTACCCCGTGAGTGGACCCTTACCCCACCTTAGACCCTCTTTACCTGGTGGTTTTGCTCTAAAAAAGAAAAAAATCCCTAGAAATGACAGGGTCCTTGACAACCCACTCAGGACTCCTACCATCTCTCTCTCTCAGACAGAAGCTTTCTTACTCTCAATAGATATATTTTGCTCTTAACCTGTGTTATTCCTAAAATTCATTCTTTCATTTTAAAGAACACAAACTCATACCAGATCTCTAGTAGGTTGGGAGTTTGTTTTCTCTTTAGCATTAGCTCTTCTCTTTGTAAAGTTATGTCCACCACATTATTCCAGCGAGATTCTTTAAACGTGAATGTGTGGGTCACCACATTTAGAAAGAAATCTAAAGCTCAAGAATGCACTCCCTGCTGGGGGTTTAGCTCAGTGGCACAAGCGCCTGCCTGGTCTTGAGTTCAATCCCCAATACAAAAAAAAAAAAAAACTTTTTTAAAAGAAAAAAGAAAAAGAGAAAGAATGCATTCCCTGTCAGGCCTACATGATCTGGCCCCCAACTATCTTGGTGACCTCATCTCATTTACTTTTATCTCCTCTCACCACATTCTGCCAAGTGTGTATTTTTGCTATTCCTCACACTCCTGAAGTGAACAGCAGCTCTAGGGTAGATGAATTTGCTATCTGTCTTATGCCCTCAGGTATCCATGGGGATCACTTTATATTGTTTAAACTGTTCTTATGCAGGGCTTCGATTTTGAGTCATTTTTGAATGGTAAGAGTCCTCAAGACAATCGAGTAGGCCAGTTCATCTTAATTCTCACTGTGCCCGGATGAAGAGGTTTCCTGAGGGGTGATGAGATCACAGGGGTGCTATACTTACCGACATTGACAGCAGAATGTGCTGTTAGGAAGAAGGTGCTGGGGTATGACTTGGGGACTGTATCTCTTGTTGGAAGTCTTCTCCTCCTCTTTGTTTCCCAGTTCTATGAAGTGAGCCTTTTTGCTCCACCAAACCCTCTGCCATGATGTCTCTGCCATGGAGGCAACCAACCAAGGACTGAAAACTCTGAAACCATGCATAAAATTCAACTTCTCTTTCTTTAAATGTGTCGGATATTTTGTCCCAGCAGTGGGAAAGCTGACCAATATATCAAACTATGTTGTAAATTTTGCCTTGGGTGTTGACAAATACTTCAATATCAGCAGTGCTCCCTTGCCATATTACCTGGGGGATTTTTGCTGACTGTTGTATATAAAATAATGTGCCTTACTCTGAAAAACCCTTCTTTATATCCCTTGGTTTTACCCTTTCTTTCATACCAAGTTTCAGCTGTGTCATTCAGAGTAGAAGATAATCTGTGAAGACAGTGATTTTTATTTTAGTTTGTTCTGAATATCAAATGTCCTAGGTGTTTACTGGCTGAAAGAACAGAGATGTATTTGCTGTTTGCCCAAATTTCCCTCTATGTGAATTCCTCACTTTAAAATAATCAACCCAGGTAGCAGGTTATTCAATGGGTTTTTTTTGATCCAGGCTAACTCATGAGAACTTGCTTCACTGATAATGGAAATTAAAACCGAGGCCACAATATGAATTTGTGTGCAAGATCTTTCATTGAGAAAGTGGGAAAGGGACTTCATCTTCCAGAAGGACTGAAGGAGCCCGGCTCTGATGAAAAAGGTGAGACCAGCCTGTTAATGAAAGAACAGGACTCTCTTTTAAAAATGTTTCTGGAGTGGGCTAGCATCTGGTAATTTTCCATTGGTTCATGAGTGTGGTGACTTTTTGATACTTTTTCCTTCTGTTTTAGAGGATTTCTTCATAGTATAAGACACAGGTCAGCGGCTACTCTAGTTCTTTGAGGCATCATGATGCCTCCCTGGGGGCATAGCTCACCACTTAGTCCTTTTCAGAAAGAGTAAGCCCGAAGGAGATAAGCCACAGCCAAATACTGTTAGCAAGGAAAGCTAGAGAAAGATGCATATTCATTGCAATAACAGGTCATGGGTTTGTCTTTTGGCCTCTTGAAGGTCCCTATCCTATTTCACCTTTGAAGTCCATGCCTATTGTAATTATTCAGGGGTACCACAAGTGCTACTAGTTTCATCCATCCTTCAACATCCTCCCACCTCTGTGAGTGATGCCCATGCCTGCTTATTTCTCCCAGAATCCTCCATGTGGCTTTCATCAAGCATGCGTGTGGAGCATACTCACAAACCCATACATACAGCCCTTCTGCCAGCAATAACTCAGCCAAGGCACAGTGCAAACAGTAAAGAGGAAGAGAAAGACAGAGCTAACTGGCTCTCAATGTGAAGCACATTTTTCATAGTAGAATTGGAGCTTCACTTATACAAGAAGAAGAGCATTAGTTCCCTTTGTCCTTTTTTTCCCCATCCTGAAAGGATAATTGAAGAGACTTTCCACAGTGTTTTATTATATACTTCCTACAGCTGGATTCACTTTACCTTCACTTGTAGATCTCCTGGGCCGGATCTTTTAAAGATGTTTTAAGATCAGTTACCTCCCTTGGGGCTACTATACCCTTGAAAATCTTTTGTGACTCAGTCATTGAATGAGGGCTGCTCTCCAAACAGGAGCCTCTTTTGGTTTTGCAGATCGCATCAGACTTGGAGTTGTAAATATATTAGGAAAGAAGTAGAGTTTAGGCTCTGTGTTCTTCACATGCCGGGAGACACAGATGGAAGGATCCAAGGGCCCCTGCCTCTTTTGCTTCCCGCCTCTGGGGATGCAAATCTCCACCCTTCTGCCCATTTAAGAAGCCCTGCACATAGCGCCTAGAAACAATGTAAGAGTGATAAAGATTATTAAAGTTCAGTATCTGAGAAAAACAGAACTTACAGTATTACACTGCTTAAAATGATAATAAAGAGCATTTTTAATTTGCAAGTCCCTGAGTAATGACTTAGAAACAAATTGTCATTTCATTGTAGCTTAAACCTTTAGCATTGATTACAACATGCTAGATTGCAGTAATTGAGTGAGCACAAGTTTGTGAAAGATTAATATCTTTACAAGATTTTTTCCACATTGTCAATGTGGAGGGTTTTTTTTTTCTGTTTTAATGTCATCGTGTTTTTTGCCAAAGCTTGTTGCACCATGTTGATGAATGTAATCACAATATTTTGAAAAGAGGGAGATTTCCATGTTTTCTGGGACACTTTCATAAACATCCCTTGTAGATGTAGCTTCTGTGTACAACAATTTATTACTTTGACAAATATTAATATAAAATCCATTTACCAGCACTCTTACTGTTAATGATTATGCACTTTGCTGATAAAAATATTTTATGAATGTTTCATGCTTGGAAGACATTCTGTTTGGTACTCAAAAATAGAAAGTGGAAAATCAAAGATATAAGCCAGAGGAAAACACACACCAAAGTATCATGAGAGTAAAATAAAAATTAAGAATATAAAACTGCAATACAAAGTTTAATTTAGTAAAAATGTGTTTTGTATAGAAGAGAGTTAAAAGCAGGTAGTTTTACTCAAAGACATCTGTCCTACAGATATCAGATTCTGTGTGAATCATATATTAGAAAAAAGGAAGAAGAAAAGCAAAAATGTTCTTCATAATTAAAGGACATTAAATTATGCACACCTAAGTGTGTTTCCTATGACATTTTGATGGCTTTTCAGAGGGAGTTTCAGATACAGGAATGGCTCTGAAAGCTCTTCTGTTCTGGGGTAACATCAAATCTGTAGACAAAATCTACATGAACAGCAGGTGCAAAAAAAGCTTCCTCTGAGACCCTCTTATCAGTCCTATTTTGATCTACCTAGAGACTGTCTCAGGATTGCCCCTTTTATATTCTACCCTATTCTATTCTACTCTTTTCCTATATTCTGTTTTAAGGTAAGGCCTCACTATATAGTCAGGGTGGGTTTTGAACTCACGACAGCTCACACTGGCCTCCGACTCGCTAGCCTCTTCCTCCTCCTAGCTTCCCGGGTGGTGGAATCACAGCTGTGCACCACCATGCCTGACATTTGTCCTTCTGAGAGCATTACCTTTGAGACTTTCACTGCGTCCTTTATTTAGAATATGTTTTCTTTTTTCCCTTTACCCTCCCATAACCTGTCACTGCTTCCCACACAGGACACTCAATCCCTTATTTGTTTTTGCAGCTTAAAATGCTATTTAAGCTTCAACCACTTGGTCTTTCTTGGATTTCTACTCTGTGTGACACACAATAACTTGTTTGGCTTCTCTCTTGATACCCTGTCTAAAGTCAGATTGTTTTGTAGACTTCAGAGAAAAAAGAGAACATTTAAAATTTTTATAGATGATTTACTCTGCAAGTGAGACAAAAGTTTGATTCCTTAGTGTTGATTTTGGTAAGTAATATGGATTTTTGAGTTTTTTTTTAAAAAAGGTCTTACTTGGACAAAATTCTTCTGAATTGAATTTTAATATTCTCTTCTTTCATTAGGATTTTGATGTAAAACTTTGTAACCAAACTTAATTACACTCCAATAATACATATATATCTTCTTTCTTCAGCCATAAACATAGAAGTAATACTGACAATGATATTGTACATTCTTTTTTTATAGGTTTTAAATTTTTTATCTATTTATTTAGGCTTTTTTTTTTTTGGTGCCGGGGATTGAACTCACAACCTCACGTTTGCCAAGCAGGCTAAACCCCTGGCCCCAATATTGTACATTCTTATATAGTAATTTCTACTGCTTATCTTATGAGCGGACCTTTGAAGAATTATACTAAAATACACTTTCCATAGCTCAAAATTCTTAGCAATTTACTTTCTTTAAGTTTTATGTTGATAAATAAAATTGTGTATCATATTAGAACTATTAGGAATTTTTGGTGTTTTTCTATGCTTGGAATGTTAAATGCGGATTGATAAAATATCACTATTTGTTAATTGTTCTTTTCACTTTTAAAACATGTGTTGTCTACTTACTCTAAAATATCTTTTTCTTTTGTTTTTTGAGACAGGGCCTCACTATGTAATTCAGGCTGGCCTCAAACTCATTTCAGTCTCTTCCTCAACTTCCCAGTGCTGGGATTACCAGCATGTGCCATCATGCTTGGATCCAAAATATTTTTAAAGATGAGTTTATATCTCTGATCATATTTAATCAAATATATCTCTCCTTTAAATTTAAGACATTTATTTGTTTATGTGATATATGGTAGAACTTTATGATTTGAATTAGCCTGATTTTACTTGTAAGTTTAATTTTGTTGCTTTAAAAGCAAGGTGATTTAAAGCTGAGCATGATTTTTATGAGAATTGATAAATTCCTTTGAAAATACTGATTAATTTTTAATCTGTACCATCAGAATCCAACAAGAAAGATTTAGTAGAAATTAATGACTAATTCTCCATCACCCAAAACCAGAGTTTCTGAAGTGAAAAATTCAGAACCAAATATCGGTTTCTTATTTTGCTTAGATATTCATACAGACTGGTTAAGAAACCTGTAATTTAGTAACATATAAAATTATATAGCACATTATCAAAATGTTTTTGTTGTGTGGTGATGAAAGGAAAAGATATTTCAAGTTTTTATGTGAGCAGAGGCCATCACAAAGTGTAATTATTCACTTGCCCAATGTGATTCATGATTTTTCTTAGGGAAAGGGGAGAACGGAGAATGACATAATTCTTAGAGGAACAGCAAACGGTTTGCAGGTGACTTTAACGAGCGCAGGGAAGCATCCTTTCTGATGGAGTCCCTTGGGCCCACAGAACAGACAATGGAGTGTAAATCATTCTCTTTGAATACTGAGTGGGACTGAAATAGAAGGCCATGGTGTGTGACAGAGGTCTGTCCAGGTGTGTTGGCAGACTTCAATCATCTTTCTTTCAGTATTAGCAGTTCAGTTAAATGAGAACTCAAGGTAGAGACCAGAGGTAATTGTTTAGTTCCTGCGCAAATCTAGGTGTTAGGTAGACATGGAAGAATCAGAGTAGTCTCTTACAGTATCTGCATCTTTCTGATTTCCTTCAGATTTACCTAATCTGCAACCGGGATGGCATCATTGGGGTGAACATCCATTCATTGTCATCACTATTATGTTTTTGTTAGTTTGGGTCTGCTACATGGTGGACCCTGAACAGGATTATGTGTGTGAAGTTAGTCTGGAGAAAGTTCTGGTAGGGGATTAGAAGAGAAGAAAACTGCAAGAGTACAGTTTAGGTTTGACCCTTGTGAAGGCGACAGGGCAGGAGGTTGAGGGGGAAGGTCTTTGCGTGCAGTTCTGAGAAGGAAGGGCTTACCAGGCTGTTGGAAAGTTCAAGCCAAAAGTACTCCTAAGGATAGGTTGACCTTGGTATACCTCTACACACAGTGACAGTCGGGAAACCATGCAGGAAGCATGACTTTGGCACGGAGGTGTGGTAGGGGGAGTGTGCAGCAGTCCTTTCACTCCTTGAAATAAAAGATGGCTACAGCACACTTTCATGGCCAGCATGTGCTAGTTTAAAATAGAGGACTGAAAGGATTGAAGGTGAAAGATTGGGCGAATTAAGATTTGGGTGGACCCTCCTAATGCTTTATAGGCTCTAGAATTTCTCCAGCATCAATCTCTCTTTCCGTTCCTCTAGCATGGAATTGGCAAGGCTTTCTGCTCGTGGTGACAGGAACAGAGACCCTGACAACTTATTAGAGAATAGATGACAACCAGCTTCACAGGAGAGACTTTGATTTTTTATTATATTAAAGGCATAAAAGTACCTAAAGAGTAATATTCTTCTCAAACAAATCATGATAGCAGGTCCAAAAGTCAGATAGATCACAGAGCTGTGAAGTTCAAGGCTGAGACACATGCAGGAGCTGAAGGAAACTACCAAGCTGTAGAATCTTTATCACTGGACAAGGACTGCAGTCAGGATCCAATCCCTGGGACCTTACACGGCTGAATGGAGATGGGTAAGGCAGGATTCCAGAGCAAGAGTTTGGGATGTAAAACATTTTCAATGGAGATTAGCAATTTCGGCACACAGCACAAAATTTGAGTTGTAGAGTGTAGACAGAATCTAGAGGAAGGGTTCAATAAGTGGACCGGGCACAGCCGGTAATGTGGCCCCATGAGATGACAACTTTTTCACATTGTGGGATTTATAGCAGTATTTTTCATGGCTTGAACACTGAGTACTTGAACACAGGTCGCCTTGGTGACTAATGAGGGCCATGCAGAGGAGTGCACCATGCAGTGCTAACCCTGCCTCCTGTGTCCTCCGCATAGTCAGTTCATCCTTTGGTCATTCCCTCAGTGTGACTAAAACAGCTTGTATCAGATGTTAAATGCGTGTGTGCAGTTTGACAGTAACGTGCAACGATTACCACTATTTCAACTTACGTGTGTATGCGCCTGGGAAGACATGCACTCATTGTTATGTGACTGTTCTTATTTAAATATTAAAACTGGGTTGTATTATTTTTAAAATTAATTTAAAGTTAAATATAAAAATAAGGGTTGTTACTTGTATACTTTATACCAATACAATAAAAGTTAATGCAGAATGTAACATATGTGTTAGTACTTACATACATTAACTGTGTTACATTTTTATGTGCAGCTCAAGACAATTCCTCTTCCATCGGTGTGGTCTAGGCACACTGGAACAGCCACGTGGATCAGAAACTCAGCACTGCAGGCCCACACTAAGAATGGTAGCCAAAATAACCTGCTCATGTGACCCATTATATTTGGTTCCAATTTATTAAATTCTTCCCACTTTAATTTCTATCAGTAGTCTTAAAACTTGACTGGAGATGAACCACGGTGAATTTAAAATTTTTCCATTCACTGTAGAGGTTGAAGCTTAGAAACAGAGGAGGACCAGGTGCCAACCTCCATCAGCATTATGGAAACTTATTGCTCTCTCACCTTTCACTTTGGAGACTATCATAACAAGGCTGGGAAATGTGGATGGATTTAACATCTCCTGCTCTGTATGATCTCACAGAATTTTCTAGATCATTAGTTGCAGTGTTCTAGCATCGCTCAGCTTCTATCAGCTCTATTTCAGTGATAGCTGGTCTGTCTTTCCCAATGCTATAGAGATACTCAGGTTTCATTGGAGCTCTTTTTGGGCAAATTTTGTAAATCTTCAGTGTGGAAATCTTCAGGCTTTCTTCATTATTCAGTATCTAGGACTATGATTGTACTTTGTATGTAGAGATTTCCAAAAGTGCTTATGTAGCGTAACTGAAAAACATTCTTTTATTATTTATGTTTGTAAGAGCATGTACCAACAAATTTAGCAGCAATAACACTAGAAGGTTATCACTTTAAAATCTTCTGGTTAACAGTGCCATTTGCCATGCATTCTCATTATTTCCAGTCTTCAAAATGCTAATTTGGAGTTACAATTAGGGTGGAGTTATAGGGATCATAAGCTCTCTGATTCTTTGTAAAACATTTTTTTAATTTTCAGATAATGCTTATGTGCTATTAATTATTTATAACTGTGACATTGATTTTAATTATCCTCAAAGAACTTCATTAATCCTGAAAGCTTTTTCTGATGTATTTATTAATTTATTTAAACACATTCAAGAATAAATTTAGCATAAAATACTTGTTTTTGGTAACTAAAATAAAAACAACTTTTAGGGTTAAAGTTTGGTTGCAATTTCTGAATTAGCTAATAAATGCTTAACCTTTAGACCTTACGAATGGTGTCTGAGTGAGGAAAAGCTCGATCTACCTTTTTACATTTCTCCTGACTTTACAGTTAGTATAAAGCATTTTCACCTCCAGGGTAACTTTCTAAGTTTAACATAAGTTCCATTCTTTCCACATTTTTGTAAGAAAGACAAACATGACTTATGTTTTTTCATTTCTAGCTTTACACAAAGAACAGAATTTCAGTGACAACACATTATTCTGAAAATCTCAATGTACTGGAAAATCTCCAGACCAATATCTCTCCAAAGGAGAAAAAGTTGTTTAATAATGGGCCCCGCTGTCATTACCGTACAAAGTGTGAGTCCTGCTACATGGACAGCAGCCCACTGGGTGCTCTTGATTTAGGAGAATGTACTCGGATTGATTTCCAGGTTCTCCATATGGAAGCCTTTCTTTAATGAGCATGGTTATGGACTAAGAGGGGATAAAAATGCAATTTATTAAAGGAAATTACTAGATTTTGGAACTTCTTATGAGTGAATTTATGTCTTTTGCTTATTCCCTAGGAAATAAATTCTACATGATCTTTTATGATAATATGTAAAAACCCGCTTAAGACTTGCAAGCAGAAAATGAGAAATTAAACTGCTTAGTTGTGAATTATTTTCTTTCATAGTGCATTAAACATTAATAGTATAATATTTCTATTTAGAACCAAGAAGCAGTATCTAATTAATATAGTAACATATTTATTCATGTGATTCATGAAATGCATTAACATTTTTCTTGATCTCTGAAAACAGTGCTGTATTAGCCAATATTTTTTACAAAAAAAAAAAAAGATACTCTGAAACATTCTCATTTGCGTGAACTTGTCACATTGCCTTAGAAAATGTTCTCCAAAGCTGATATGTGCACTTTAAGGTATTTCTCCCTGAAAATCAAGAAATATGTTCTCTTCAGACTCGATGGCCTCTCTTCATCAGGGTGATCTGAAGGGCAGGAATGTCCCCTGGGTCCTACAGGTGCTTAGCTGAGTGAGAACCAGAGACCTCAGGGCACCAAGGCAGAGAGTGTCATCTCCTTCTGGGCTTGGTTGACTTCCAGCCATGGATGGTGGGGGAACCACAGAGGTAATTAACTCCAGGGTTTATTGTCCGTGTTGAATTGACCAGTGTCCGTGGAAAAAGCAATTCGTCTGCAATTCCAGATGTTCTTTAGAGCAGTGCTTCTGAGACTTTACTGTGCATACCCTTGAGATTTTAATTGTGGATCCTGACTCAGCAAGGCAAGGCGGGGCATGAAATGGCATCTTGAGGGATGCTCTTTGCCCTGGCGATGTAGTTTGCCCTTGGAGCAGACCGTTCTGGGGCAGGCTAGGCAGCCACCTGTTCCTGAGCACTGCTACCTCCTGACCACAAGAGGGCGCAAGGCAGACTCACTTGAAGTATGTTTTCTCTTTGTAATTACTGCAATAGAGCTGTATGTTACGAGGTCTTTTTGCAAAAGCGAGAGGGAATCATTTAACTCCATTTGCTCAGAGAACTATTTGTTCCCAGGTTAATCCCTACCGTCCCCTAGTTCTGTATGTCGGGTCTCTTTCTCCATCTCTATTTTCTTGCCCAGAACATGGTCAGATTGTACAAGTATTCCAACACTTTTTATTTCTAATTCAACTCTGATGTCCTTCACTTAAACTATTCAATAGATTCTTCTGCTAATCAATACTTCAAGCTAAAGTTAAAGCTGAAAGGATTATTAAAAAGATTGTTTATTTTTAATGTAAATTCCTACGTTTATCTGGACAGAATTGAAAATAACATTATAAAAAAGAATAATATTGTCCACATACTTTTAAACTAATACACAGTTTCAAAGTAAATTTGGGATTGGATGCGAACAATAAATCATCCCCTAACCTTTTGCACTCCTCCACAGGGAATTTAAGAATGTTTTGTTGTGTTTACCCTTGTAAATGCAGAGATGGCAACTTAAACTTGTAGAATGACTGTCACATCACAAACAACCACATAGATTATCTCAGCTCCTTATTTGAAGCAATTGCTGACCAAAGCAAGCTACCATGACCCAGGTGATAGACCGAGTAGGAGGGTGAAAATTTCCTTCTGTCTTGATGACATAATCTTTTCTGGTAGCCTTGCCACTGTGACTAAAACCGTTAGTAGGTTCTTTTCTTTGGAGAAAGCAGACAGGTTTTGATAGTAAGTAAAACATACTGTAAAAGCTAATAAGGTTTATTCTAGTTACAATCTCCGGCCAGTGTTTTCTGCTTCCTTTCCTTTCTTATTATATATTCTTTTTTTCTTTTATTTAAAGAGAAAAAAAAACAGAAAAAAGGTAGAAATATTACAGAATTCCAAGAAAAGAAGATAAACAGTAAGAAATCACTAGTTGATAAATTACATATTGTTCTTTTAGAAATAAAGTTTTTCAAGTTACAAAATTAAAGCACACAAAGTGGACACTCAAGCAGTGAGAGTGCAAACAGATCTGTTCAACAATCCAACAAGAACCTAGAAATATGGTTATCAATCCCACACACCTAAACATACACGCAGCTATATCTTTTATAGTGCTTCCTATTTCCTCTTTTTTTACAATAGCAAGTATACATTTTTAAAATTTTATTTAAAGAGAAGGGAAAAAAAGCAAAACAGAAAAAAGGGTAGCAACAATAAAGAATTCTAAAAGAAAGAGAAAGAAAGAAAAAAAAGCAAAATGAGAAAAAACCCCACTAAGAAATCAGTAATTTATAAATTACTTACTATCATCCTGGATGTAGTTGTTCAAATTACAAAGTTAAAGGGTACATAGTAAACATTCAAACAGTCAGACTGCAAACAGTTCTGCTCAAAGATCCAACAAAGATTCAGCAATATGGTCATCTATTTTACACACTCAAACATACATGCAGTTATATCCCTTAGAGCACTTTCTTTTCCTCTCTTTTTTACAATAGTAATCACACATTTTGGTTTTACTACACTTATAGTTCTTATTTACTTTTTACACTAGAGACACAATATGATATTTATAAATATGGTTCTTATTTATTTCAATAATGAAGATAGTCTCAAGTTGTCTCCATTTACCTATGAAGGCCTCAAGATCATCCTTTTTATAGCTGAATAATATTCCATTGTATAAAAATACCACATCTTTTTCATCCACTCTGTAGTTGATAGGCATCTTGGTTGTTTCCAGGATTTAGCTACCACAAATTGTGCAGCTATGAAAATGGGTGCACATATAATACTGTGGTATGAACTTTACAGTTCTTCGGGGAAAATACCCAGGAGGGGAATAGCTGGATTGAATGGGGCTTCCAATCCTAGTTTTCTGAGAATTCTGCATATGGATTTCCATAATGGTTACACTAGTCTACATTCCCACCAACAGTGGAGCAGTGTTCCTTTTTCCCCACAGCCTTGCCAACATTTGTTATCAGTTGATTCCTTGATGGCAGCTATTCTTTCTGGAGTCAGGTGGAATCTCAATGTTGTTTTAATTTGCATTTCTTGAAACACCAGAGATGGTGAACATTTCTTCATGTATTTATTTACCATTTGTATATCTTCCTCTGAGAACTGTGTGTTCATCTCAGATGCCCATTTTTGGAGAGGGTTTTTGAATTTGGGGGGCTTGATGTTTTTCAATTCTTTATATGTTCTGGACACAAGTCCTTTGTCTGAGGGGTTTCTGGCTAAAATTCTTTCCCACTCTGTGGGTTTTCTTTTCACTCTATTGGTGATTTCCTTTGAAGTGCAGAAACTTTTCAGTAATATGACATCCCAGTTGTGGATTCTTTGAAGTGTTTCTGTACAGTTTGCATTTTGTTCATGAATTCTTTGCCTGCCCCTATGTCTCCAAGACTTCTATCTACCTTGTCTTCCAGTAGATTTAGTGTTTCTGTTTTAATATTGAGGTCTTTGATCCATTTAGACTTTAGTTTTGTGCATGGTGATATGCATGGGTCTAGTTTCAGTCTTTGGCATGTGGAGAGCCAATTTTTCCAACACCATTTATTAAAGAGGCTATCCTTCTTCCAGTGAACACGTTTAGCCCCTTTGTCAAATATCAGGTGGCTGAGTGTCTTTGTAGTTGTGCTTGCATCTGCTAATCTGTTACATTGATCCTCAGGTCTATTTCTTTGCCAGTACCAAGCTGATTTTATCATTGTGGCTTTATAGTACTGTTTCAACTCAGGAATTGAGATGCCTCCTGCCTTGCTTTTGTTGCCTAGAATTGCCTTTGCTCTTCTAGGTTTCTTCTGTTTCCAAATGAATTTTAGTAGTGTTTTATCTAGATCTGTGAGGTATGTCAATGGTATTTTGACTGGGATTGCATTAAATCTGAATAACAGTTTTGGGAATATGGCAATTTTCACAATGTTGGTTCTTCCTAAGCAAGAGCAAGGAATGTCCTTCCATTTTCTAATATCCTCTTCAATCTCCTTTTTCAGTGTAGTATAATTTTCAGCATATAGGTCTTTTACATTTTTAGTTAGGTTGATTCCTAAGTATTTCATTTTTTTACATGTTATTGTAAAGGGCAATATTTCTATAATTTCTCTCTCAGTGAGTTCTTTGTTTGTGTACAGTAATGCTATTGATTTTTGAGCTTTGACTTTGTATACAGCTACCCTGCTGAACTTGTTTATTACCTCTAGTAGTCTTTCAATGGAGTTTTTTGGGTCTTCTATGTAGAATATCATGTCATCTGCAAATAGTGATACTTTAACTTCTTCCTTTCCTATCTTTACTCCTTTTATTTCTCTCTCTTGTCTGATTGCTCTGGCTAGTGTTTCCAGAACTATATTGAAAAGGAGTGGTGATAGTGGTCATCCTTGTCTTGTTCCTGATTTTAAAGTGAAAGCTTTCAGTTTTTGTCCATTTAATATAATGTTGGCTGTTGGTTTGTCATAGATGGCCTTTATAAGGCTGAGGTAGACACTGTGTATTCCGAGTTTCTGAAGGGTTTTTATCATGAACCTGTGTTGGACTTTGTCAAAAGCTTTTTCTGCATCTGTTGAGAAGATCATGTGGTTTTTAATTTTGGCTCTATTGATGTGGTGTATTACATTTATTGATTTGCATATGTTAAACCATCGCTGCATTCCTGGAATGAACCCCACTTGGTCATGATGTATAATCTTCTTGATGATTTGCTGCATTCTGTTTGCAAGTATTTTGTTGAGAATCTTTGCATCAATGTTCATTAGTGAGATTGGCCTATAGTTCTCTTTTTTGGTTGGATTTTTCTCTGGTTTTGGTATCAGAGTAATACTTGCCTCCAGGAATGATTTAGGAAGGATTGTTTTTTTCTCAATTTAATTGAAGAGGTTAAGGAGTACTGGCATCAAATCTTCTCTAAATTTCTTGTAGAATTCGGCTGTGAATCCATCTGAACCTGGGCTTTTCTTTGTTGGTAAGTTTTTAATTACATCTTCAATTTCAATAGCTGACATTGCATTTTTCAAAATCGCCATATCTTCTTGGTTGAGCTTTGGTAGTTCATATGTTTCTAGAAATCTGTCCATTTCCTCTGTGTTTTCCACTCTATGTGGGTAGAGATTTTCAAAGTAGGTATTCATGATCTTTTAAATTTCCATGGGATGTGTAGTAATTTCTCCCTTTTCAGTTCTTATTGCATGAATTTGGGTTTTTTCTTTCTTTCTTTTGATAAGGTTAGCTAGGGGTTTGTCAAATTTATTTATTCTCTCAAAAAACCAGCTTTTTGATTCATTAATTCTTTGTATTGTTTTTTAAAGTTTCAATTGCATTGATTTCTGCTCTAATCTTTACGATTTCCTCTCTTCTATGAGCTTTGGGTTTAGCTTTCTCTTCTTTTTCTAGACACTTGAGATGAAGCATTAGGTTGTTGTGCTCATTCTGTTTTCTTGATGTGACAATTTAATGCTATATATTTCCCTCTTAAGACCTCTTTCATTGCATCCCACAGATTACAGTATGTTGTTTCTATATTTTCACTGAATTGTAGGTATTGCTTTATTTCTTCTTTAATGTCATCTGTAGCCCACTGGTTGTTCAAAAGGCTGTTATTTAATTTCCATGTATTTATGCAGGTTTCACAATTTCTTTTGCCATTAATTTCCAATCTCAGTGCACTATGGTCAAATATTATGTATGGTATGATTTCAATACCTGTGCATTTACTTAAGAATGTTTTATGGGATAATATATGGTCTATTTTGGACAATGTCCCATGTGCAGCTGAGAAGAATGTGCATTCTGATGTGGTTGGGTGGAACACTCTGTGAACATCTGCTAAATCTAATTGCTTACAGGTATGATTCAGTTCTGTTGTCTCTTTGCTGACTTTTTGTCTAGTTGATCTAGCTCTTTGTGACAATGGGCTGTTAAGATCTCCTGTTATAATTGTGTTCTTATGTATTTGGTTTTTCATGTCCATTAGTATCTGTCTTATATAGTTGGGTTCTCCTGTATTTGGCGCATATATATTTATAATTGTTAGTTCTTCCTCTTGAATTTTTCCACTTACAAGTATGTAGTGACCTTCTCTATCTCTTTTAATCATTTTAGGTTTGAAGTTCACATTATCTGCAAATAGAATAGCTACCCCTGCTTTTTTCTGGGTTCCTGTTGCATGGAATACTGTTTTCCATCCTTTGACTTTTAATCTATAAGTTTCCTTTTGGGTCAGATGTGTTTCTTGTATACAGCATATTGTGGGATCCTGTTTCTTGATCCATTCTGTCAATCTATTTCTTTTTATAGGTGAATTGAGGCCATTTATATTTATGGATATCACTGATATGTACTGGCTCGGCTTTGCCATGTTATGTTCCAGCTGTTTCTTTCTGCTTTTCCTCTTATTTAATTGCTTATCCTACCTGGTGGTTTCTTTCTGTTGTTGTTTTGGGGACTGTGGTCATTTTTATCTCTGTCTAGTATGTCTTTCAGTACTCTTTCTAGTTGGTTTGGTGACATGAAATTCTTCTGTTGTTCTTTGTCATGGAAGTATCTTGTTTCTCCATTAGATTTGAATGAAAGTTTTGCTGGGTACATCAGTCTGGGTTGAAGGTTTTTTTTTCTTTCAGGGTTGTAAATACCTCACTCCAAGCTCTTCTTGACTTGAGGGTTTGTGCGGAAAAGTCTGGCATGATTCTAATCGGCTTTCCTTGATAGATGAGTTGTGTCTTTTCTCTGACAGCTTTTAGTATTCTGTTTTTATGCTGTCTCTCTGAGATCTTAATTATTATGTGCCTGGGTGTGGATTTATGTTGATTGTGACTGTTTGGTGTTCTATATGCCTCACTTATCTACATATCAGATTCTTTCCCCTGTTTGGGAAATTTTCTGCTATTATTTCTGTAAATACTTTACGTATGTCATTTGCCTGGACTCCTGTATCTTCACTAATGCCCATTATTCTTATATTGTTGCTCTTGGCATCATCATGAAGCTTCTGGATTGTCATTTCATGCTGCTTTGTTATTTTTAAAAGTTCTATCCTTTCCTGATCACTAAATGTGATCCTGTCTTCAAGGTCCAAAATCCTATCCTCAGCTTCCTTTAGGTGGTTTTGTATGCTTTCAATAGAATTTTTTGTTTCTTGGATGTCTCTTTGAGTTTGTTTCATGAATTCTGCTTGCTTTCTATATTGTTCATTCAAAGTTTCAATCAGTTTCCCATGCTCATGTACTTTTTTCTCCATTTCTTCTTTAGCTGCATTCAACAACTCCTTTATTAAAGTTATTATTTCTACCTTTACATGGGAGAGTACTTCTAATTTGATTTCCTCTATAGCCTGATAGAATTGTTTTTTTTTTATTTCACTCACTATCTTTTCAGAAATTCCTGGTGTGTTACTTTTGGGATCCTCTAGTTCAGTGTCTCCTATACTTACTTCTGGTGAACTCTATTTTTGAGACTGCATTTTGCTTTTTGGTTTTGTCATTTTCATTCTGCCTGATGTTTTCTATGTGTAGGAGGGGATCACACACACTCTTTTCAGACTCCCCAAAGTCTTACAGTTAGTTGGAGGGGGTTTTACTACTGGCCTTATTTTTCCCCTATACACCTCTATTTTAGGGGTATACTCACCACAATGATACAGTTAATCTGCTGTAGTCCAAGGTTCACCACCTGGGAGCAAAGTTCCAAAATTTTTCACACTAACTGGAGCCTGCTGAGGTCTTCTGATGTTCCAGCTGGGAGAGTGGGTCCAGCAGAAGCAGTCCAAGGCAGTTTTGAGTCTTGGGTGGGCCTCCTCGATGTTCCTGGTGGCAGGGTGGGCCCTCAGGGGAGGTTCCAGGCAGCCTATGCCTCAGGTGGGCTTCTGCTAAATTCCTGGTGGCAGGTCAGGACCAAGGCGGAGGTTCCAGGCAACTTACCCTGATGCAGGCTTCCACTAAGTTCCCAGTGGCAGGGCAGGCCCATGGTGGAGGTTCTATGCAGTTTACCCTTGATGCAGGCTTCCGCTAAGTTTTTGGTGGCAGGGCGAGCCCCCTTATTATATATTCTGACTCTTACATTGTCTAAATGCTCCCAGACTCTAGAATACTCTCCTTGATTTTTTTTTCCTTGTCTTTTATCATTCTAGCTAATATTAATACAGTCTCATTTTCTTCAACTGGAAATATTTATTTGTAATAAACAATACACTGGAAACTCAAAATTCTTACTTAGGCCCAGAGAGCCAAAAGTATATGTCCTCTGGCTACCTCATGTATACAGAGGTTATAAAAGAACTAGGATATAAGAGTACTACAGTTTTTAAAGGTTTTAAAAATATGTAGGTATTGTATATTAGACAGTATGTGAGATATTGTATATCCCTTACTGGGTTAAGTTAGAGACAAGAGAACATATTTATTACTACTGACACCTTTTTCAAGTGCTCAACAAACTTGTTTATTTTTAGCTCTTTGAAATATTTTTCTCACTAAGATTGGAAAACAGAACCATAAGGAAAGGTTGTAAAATATGTATGTTTTCATAACAATAAAGAATTATATTTTTACATTTATAATCCCTTGAGTGTCTGAATTCATATGAATTGTCAATGTGTAATTGAATTCTCATTTTCTGGCAAAAATCACCTAGATGATTTTAAATTTACCAGTAGTGCCAATTACATTTTAAAAGTGAATGAAAATACATTTACTTAGTCAATAAAACTCTTGCTCATGTTAACTTATTGTGATACAGCCTGTTTGTAAATAGAATGTCTATAGCAAATAGTGGTGAATCAATGACACATTTTTTTCTTTTAAAGACAAAATATATTAATGTGTGAGTTGTTTTTTCTAAACTAAAACCTCAGTATTCAAGCTTAATTGCAGTGGCACTTTGTAATAAATAAGTGGGTTTTGGGTTACAGCTTGGCCACTCAGTCTCTGACAGACTCACCATCACTGGTCCATAGTGTTATTTAGTAAATATATATATTTTTACTCTTAGGAATAATTGATTCTATTTTATACATTACTAAGTGATCTCTTCATTTCTCTTTGCAACTTGTTTAATTTACAATGTCAAACACTTTTTTGTGTTTGAATATCTATTTTTATTCTTACTATTTATGTACTTTTATTAATAAACATACTTTTCAAAATAACTTTTTAAATTGTAGAATAAAACTTCAAGAATAGTTGGAATTTTACCCTGTAAATGCTATCATAACTAAGAAAACAATTTAAACAAATCATTAAGAGAATGTAAAAGTATTTAAAATATTTCCATTTTTAACGAGTTAAAAATTGTGACATCAGTTATGATTTATGAAATAAATTTAAAAATGTATATGATGATAGTGATTTCATCATGTCCAGTGTACATCAAGGTTAATAGCTTTAGGAGTCACAATGATATAAGGGAATGAAACTCCCAACCTACTAGATGTCTGGTACTGAGTTTGTGTTCTCTAAAATCAAAGAATGAATTTTAGGAACAATGGAGGTTAAGAGCAAAATATATTCACTGAGAGAAGGCAAGCTTCTGTGTGAGAGAGACAGAGGGAGTCTGGAGTGGGTTGTCAAAGACTGTCTCTTCCAGGGACTTTTATAGAGCAAAACCATGAGGTGAGGTGGGTCCAAGGTGAGGAAAACCTGGGAACTGGCAAGGTGGGCATAAGATAGAGCAGAATTGTGGTCAACCAATAAGATAAATTGCTCAGGTAAAAATGATTAAATCAGGGACAAATAGCGACGCGTCACATAGCAAGTGGGCAAGCTTAAAGAACAGTGACTCTTCCTGTAGGGGGTTGGGATGGTGGCTCCTGGCTTCCTCAGGATGCTAGAGAACTATTTAGAATATCAGTCCTTAGGATATGGGTGCATTTGTTTGATCTTTTGTCTTGAGGCCTGGTCCACAGCAGGAGGTGTCTGTCTCCCCCAAAGTTGCAAGTTATCTGGGCTTCTGTACTGGCTCCTTTGGGGACCTAGCCTTGTCTGACTGCCTATAATATTTCTGCTTAACTTAGTTACCTATCACAACAAGAGACCAACGTAAAGGGAGAGGAATAGAGAGAGAGAGAGAAAGAGATTGATTTTCACTTTGTTGACCATAAAGAAAAAATATATTTGTATAAATTAAGAATACCAATTATAAAAATACTACATATTAATTAGAAGTGTTATTAATGTAGTAATAAATAAGAACACAATATTTCTGAGATTTTAGAAACTTTGTAACTATATACAATTGCTATTTGTATTAGAATATAGGTATTTCCAACCTGCAATTTAGAACATCCTTTTCATATTTTATCTCAAAACTAGAAGAGAGTTAAATTCTGGAGGTCAGGTCTATCAAATGCAGCAGTTACTATGCATCACCATCTTATGATGTGTCTTTCAAAAGAAGTAAGTTGACATTCTTCAAGGGGATTCTTTCCAAAGAACAGCCATAATGTAGACAGTTCTTGCTAATTTAATAACCTTTTACAAGCTATATATGAATATAATAATAAGGATTCGTAAAGATGTCATTGTCATAAAATACACGCCTGGATCTGAGACCTTTAAAATCTTTATTTTTTGTGAATGCCCTACCAGTGTGAAAATTACTTATATTAAAAAATAATAGTACATAATAGATTTTAGAAAATACGAATTGCAAGAAGTCAGTTAAACTGACTTTACATGTGGAGATTTCTGATGAGTGGATTTGTGATGAGCTTATAGCTAATATATGCTACTTAGTGTTTTCTGCGTATCTCTCCTCATTGTCTAACCAAATCTGCTGCTTTGTTGGATCTTTCCTTGTTAAGAGCCTTCATAATATCACTGGACTGTGAAATCTAAGGCAGTCCCTGAACAGATTCTACAGAAAGGGAATCAATAGTCCCAGCTCATTCTTGGAAATAAGCATTACCCTAATACCAAAACCAGAGAAGGTTACAATCAAAAAGGAGAACTATGGGCCAGTTTCTCTAATGAATATAAATGCAAAAATTCTCAGTAAGACACTGACAAACAGAATGCAGTGAATCATCAAGAAGATTACACAACATGGCCAAGTAGGATTCATCCCAGAGATACAGGGATGGCTCAACCTGTGCAAGTCAATAAATGTAATACACAATATTAACAGGGCCAAGAACAAAAACCACATGATAATCATTTCAATAGTTGCACTAAAAATACTTGACAAAGTCCAACACTCATTCATGATAAAAGCACTACAGAAATTGGAATAGATGGTCTTTATCTCAATTTGATAAAAGCCATCTAAGACAAGCCAACATCCAATATCACACAAAATGGTCAAAAACTGAAAATGTTCACTCTAAAATCAGAAACAAGACAAGATTGTCCATTGTTACCATTTCTATTTAATGTAGTTTTGGAAAGAGTAGTCAGAGCAATTAAGCAAAGAAAAAAAAAGGAATAGGGATCAGAAGGAAGAAGCTAAATTGTCATTATTTGCAGATGACATGATACTTTACATTGAAGAACTCAAAACTTCACCAAAATACTTAATAACCAAATTTGGTAACATGGCTGGTTATAAAGCTGACACTCAAAAGTCAATGACATTTCTGTACATAAAAATCAGACTCACTGTGGGAGGCATGCCTTTCATAATGCTGTCAAAAAAATGAAATAGAAATCAACTAATGAAGGAAATGAAAGATCTTTACACTGAAAACTTCCATGTACGTTTTCTCTGAAAAAGGAGATTGAAGAGAATATCAGAAAATGGAAAGATATCTTTTGTTCTTGGGTGGGAAGAACCAATATAGTGAAAATGTCCATATTTCCAAAACTATTATACAGACATAATACAATCCTGGTCAAAATACCAATAGCATACTTCACAAAATTAGAGAAAAAAATCCTAAAATTCATTTGGAATCAGGTGATATCTAGAACAGCAAGGGCAGTTCTGGACAACATGATGTGGGGTGGGGTGGGGGGCAGTGCCATCCCTGACTTGAAATTATGCTATAAAGACACTGTGATAAAAATTGCATGGGACTTGCAAAAAGATACACCTGAGGTTCAATGGAACAAATGAGAAGAAGAAACAACACCAAACATACTCACTTACCTTATCTTTGACAAAGAGGCCAAACACCTTCACTGGAAGAAAGTCTCTTTAAAAACAGTGGTGGAAAAACTGATTTTCCACATGCTAAAGATTAAACCTGAATCCATATCTCTCACCATGCACTAAACTAACATTGAAATGTACCCAAGATTTAAGTATTAAAGCTGAAACACTAAATTTTAGGAATGAGAAAATAGTTACAACTCTTTAAGACAGAGATGCACACAAAAACTCATGAACAAGTTTCTGTCACATAGGAACTATTATATCTCATTAAAAAGCTTTTGCACAGAAAAAGAAACCACCAATAGAGTGGAAAAATTTCTTGCTAGTTGTTCTCCAGATGAGAAATAATATATAGAATATATAAAGTACTAACCCCCCCCAAGCAAAAAAAAACAGACAGCCCAAATTTGAAGATCCAATCCAAAAATGGGCATCTGAAATGAATAGTCACTGTTCAGCTGAAGAAGTAGAAATGGCAAATAAATATATATGAAAAAATGTTCCACATTACTGATCATTTGAGAGATGCAAATTAAAACACTAAGATTCCATCTTACTCCAGGAAGAATAAGTGTTGTCAAGAATTCAGTCAATAACAAGAATAAGTATTGTCAAGAATTCAGTCAATAACAAATGCTTATTGTTGACTGAGGGGTGGGAAGAGACACATCTCCCCTGTTAGAGTGTAAATCGGTACAACCACTTTGGAAATCAGTGAGGATAGTCCTCAAAAAACTAAAACTAATGGGTTTACCTCAGTGGTGTAGGTGCCTGCCTGGCAAGCTTGGGGTCATAAGTTTGATCCCTGGTCCAAAAAAAAGAAAACCCTAAAATTAGAGGTTGCTCTTGACCCAGCTGTTCCCGTTCTTGGTATATTCCCAGAAGAGTTAAAAGCATTATACCACAGTAGTTCATGTTTAGGGCAGCACAGTTCGTAATAGTTAAATCTTGGAAACACCTTAAATACCCATCAACTGATGAACTGATAATGAAGATGTGGTCTGTTTTATACAATGAGTTATTACCCTTCCTTAAAGTAAACAAACAGACATTTCTAGGTAAATGGATGAAGCGTGAAACTATAATCTTAATTGTGATAAATTGGACACATTTGTTTTAATACTACATTGTTTCTGTGGTGTGAGGAACCAAAAGAATAAATCAAGAAAAAGTATATGATAGATATTGGGAATATAAAGAAAATGTTCAAATGGGAAGAGGAACAAGTTAGAGGAGAGAAAGAAGCAAAAAGAAAAGAAGAAAAGGAAAATTAGGAAGAAAGGTTTTATAAATAAGAAGGAGAAAAAAAGTTGAAGAGAGGGGAGGGAATTGGGGAAAACATAAGAATCAAGGTATGTTATGCACAGGTACAAATTCCCTATGATGAATGGGACTGTTATGTATTTAATACGTATCAATAAAATTAAATTTAAAAAAAAACATTGCTTTCATATCATAATTTGTTCTTGTGCATTTAATAGTTTAAATCAGTAAGTAGCTTTATGTCAAAATTAGAAAATACTATGATAAGTTTTGAAGTTTTTAATTATCCTGAAAATGAAAGAATATCAATTTAGAAATTGTTACTGACATATCAAGAAAAAGGAAAGCAATTTTAGGAGAAATCTGAAAATTAGGCTATTCAAAACTTGCTAATCAAGAGGGTACTCTGATGTGCACTGTAGTTTACTACTAGTTCTGGCCACTAGGGAGGCTTAGTGAGGAGTCACTGGAATCTAGGAGTTTGGATTCAGCCAAAACAATATAGATATTATCTCAGAACAGCAAACAAAATGCACAGAAAGAAAGGGAAAAAAACCCCAAAGACTAATATACTGTAATATTCCTCATGATATTCTAATTCATTTTGGACTGAAAAGCATATTTCTGAATAAATTTGTTTTGGCAATTTGTCCCTTACACAGTGATGATAGAACAATGATGGTATCATTTTTCTTACTCAAGTTTTTTAGGATCTGAGAAACGTGTTGGTAACATTGTACAAATCTGGAAATCACGAAGAAAACCACGGGAAATGTTATCATACAAAATAACAGGGAAACATTTTGGGTCTTTGCACCTCTGGAACCTAATCAATGCAAGTATTTAGAAATTAAAGTGTTATTTGAAGTTATTGAATAAGTTGGTGTGAAAACACAAGCTGTTAGGAATGTTATGATTTAGCCAAATATTTTTATCCATTTGAAAAAAGCAGTTGGGAAAGCAAGGGCCAAAAGGGTATAATTATCATTTCTCTGAAATATTCTTCACAAGATCAAATTACATTGTTTCCATATATATAATGGTACTTTAATTGTTTTGATGTATCTTTTTTATTCTATCAGTTTTGACTAAATTGTATTAAAAGACACTACTTAGAATTACAAATGCATATTTGAAGGTAATTCTTCCGTATCTGGGATCTTTGGTCACCTGTTCATACACCTTCCAGTCCACATACAGGATAAAGTAATTTCCCTTTTAGGGAGACAAATCTCAATTCTATCAGAGTACTAAATCATGTTCTAAGAACAAAATTTCTGGGTATACTGTCCTGTGTATTATCTGCAAGCTCACTTCAGTTACATTGTTGGTTTCTTAGATTTTCAATCTGAAATCTTAAATATATACTGTAGTATATATTTAGTTTATATGGTATAGTACATTTAATATATCCAGGATCCCTTCATCATTAGTTTCTTCATCCAGTGTGATGTTTTCCCCTGAATGCTTCAGAGAAATTCCTCCTGAAACTACTGCTCACTCTCAGCTTGCTAGTGAAATGGAGCGTTTCTATGTTCAGACAATTTTGGGCTCTGTTGCCCACTCCCTTTACTTGAGTCCCTGTTTCTCAGCTTCTTTGAAAGAGATTTTACCATCTTTGTCTCCCCCCAGAACTATAGAAACTACATGTTAAAATGTTAATTAGATCACTGGATTAGGATTCTATCCATTCCTGTTGTTTTAGAAGCAATAAATAATCATTCTCCTCCTTTACAGTTAACGACTCTTCCTAAAAGGTGTTAACCCAACACGATTTAGTTACTTTGTGTTAGGCAGAATGGTTCTTCAAAGTGTCTGTGATGTAACTTCAAGAGCTTATGTCTGTGTTACATGACATGGTAGAGTGGGTTTTCAGATGGAAGTTAAATAAATGATTACTTGGTGGGCCAGTGTAATCACTTGGAACCCAAAAGGCAGACAGTGTTTAAGAGGTGAGAGCCAGAAGGGCTCAGCAGAAAGCCTGAGAAGGAGCATGGGAAGCTTCAGGAGCAGAGATAGGCTCCCAGCTGATGGAGAGGACTGAGGGCCTCAGTCTTGCAAAAGACTCTAGGAAAGTATTCAGCCAACCCCCGAGCTGGGTGAGAAGCGTGTTCCCTAGAGCTCCGTCAGGGTTTCATCTTACCAAAACCTTTGATTTCTGTCACTCAGGACTTTGACCTATGGATAATATGAAATAATAAATTCCTGCTGTGTTGAGCCCAACTTGTCATAATTGTGGCAATGACTGAGATGCATTATGCACACAAAAACTCTTTCCATCTGTATTCTGGTGTGGGAGATTCTGCTCATGTGGATGAAACATGGGTTTCCTCCCTTCTCCAGCCAGATTGGGCACTGGCCTCTCCTGTGCCAAGTGAATGCTGACAGTCAACGGCTATAGAGAGGCTGAGGCAGGTTTATGGAGGTCCCAGGAGAGGGTGCTGCGAAGGGTAAGACATTGCTTCAGTAGTGGTCTAAAACTCCAAGGAGCTTAGTTGAAAGAAGAGGTTCCCTTTTGGGGACAGAATTGGTGACACCTGGGTCAAATTCCATCACCTTAGTGAGACTTTCAAAATCCCAGGAACAGACTGAGAGCAGCCTGGATCTTTCCAAAATGCCAGGGGATAAAAACAGTATTAGTCTTCCTTACATAGAGACTAGGGAAATATGGGAAGATTCGTCAGCGGCGGGCTCCCAGCAGGGGCTAACACTTTGCCCTTACTGCCAACTCACAGGGTGGTGAAGCTCTTCCCTATTTACAATTCAATGTCATCCACCTTGCAGCCAGGAGCCCAAATAAAGCCAGTAAATGAGTGCACAGGTAAATAAACAAACAAACATGAAAACATACCTTTCCTGTTCTTCTTGTCAGATAATCAGGTTGAATAAGCAAAACCAAGTAACCCAGAATTACTACAGAAAGGTGATCACAGCTTGACTTAAAATAAAACTGAAAACTGTATTTAATAGTTCTAATGGTGCTGGTGTGGTGGTGTATGACTGAAGTCCCAGCTACGTGGGGGATTGAGTCAAGGGGATGGTAAGTTTGAGGCCACCTGGACAATTTAGCATGAACTTTTCTCAGAAATAAAAACAAAAAGGGCTGGGGATGTAGCTCAGAAATAGACCTTGCGCAACACACACGAAGCCCTGTGTTTAATCCCTACCACTGGGGGAGAAAACAGTAACAGCAGCACTGTAAGTTTTGTTGGTACACAGAGTCACATTAGTCATAGATAGAAAATTTAGCTTATGCACTAAAAAAGCACGAACAGTATCAAAGCTGAATTAATGTTCTGGAAGGTCAGACTCATGAAATTGCTCAACACAGACAAGTAAACAAAAACTGAAAGATTTATAAAAGAGATCCAAGACACCGACTGAAGGAGAAAAAGAAACAGAAAGAAGACAATGAATAAATAATGCCAGCTATTTTCTTCAGTTATAGGAAAACCTGAATTTAAAAGGTTAAATTGTAGGCTACGTTAAAGAGAAAAAACTGTCACACATCAGGTCATAGCTTGGTAAAAATCATGAACTGTAATAAGCAAGAGATAAAATCTTCCAGAAAATTGAGTACATGAAAAGCTGATTTTTATAGGGTAGAAAATCAGACTATTGTGGAACTTGGCATCCACAGAATTTCATAAAGCTGGGAAGAAAATCTGATCTAGGTAGGGGAGAAAAATCAGACTTCTATTGAACTTGGTCCATGCAACAGTAGAATAGATGGCAGAACAAACATGTGTGTAAACACTGACAGAAAATGACCACTACCTTGGAGTCATTGGGTGAGGGAAGAAAACATTTACCAGTTAAATGGAAATTGTTATTCAAAGAATCGAACAAGATGACTTTCAAGTGCTTCCTAGGTATGAAGGATAACTGAAAACACTTTCAGACAATGCATGTTAGCAAAGGAAAAAAAAAAAGGAAGAAAGCACTTTCAGGTAGTGAATATAACACAGAAAAATGTAAAGGGAGAACACAAATTATTTAGAAAACAGTGAAATGATATTAATTCTTACCAGAGCATTAAGGGCATAGCAAAAATTCTTAGGGAAAATTTTGTAGTCGTGGATTAATGATGCAGTGCTATGTAACAAATTACCACCAAATTTATCCTTTCCATACATGAATAATTATTTGTTATCTATTCTATGGGTAAGATATTTGGGCATGCTGTTTGGCACAATGCCTCTTATGAGGTGGCAGTTATGTTCCAGCCTGTGATATCACCATGTCAAGGCTTGATTGAGTGGAGCATGCACCCCTGCAGTGGTCTCTTCACAAAGCTAGGGGGTTGCTCCTGACACTTATCCTGGCGCCTCTGCCATGGCTTCTTTCATGGGGTGCCCGCCCGAGTATCCTCAGAATGTGGCAGTTTCTCCTTTGTGAGTAATCCAAGTGACAAAGGCAGCATCCATGATGCCCCTTATGTCCTGGAGTCAGAAGTTTACACCTCCTGCTTCCATAGCAAGACTGGCCTGACTCAGTGGCTGAGGGATCTACACAGAGATGCAGATGTGAAACGCCAAGCTCACTGGGCCATCTTGGGAGCTGATCTGTGCACATTTTTTTTAGAATCAAAAATAAAGGAGCCTGTGAATCAGCTTAGCAAATAGGAAGTTAAATACAGACTCTGAGAAACTAAAAGAATTAATGAGGATGAACTATATTAGTATTTTTAGTAGAATTGCTAAATGAATACAAAAAGCTTTTTTTAAAAGCACAAGTTTCAAAAGGAAGAAAAGAGAAAGCAAAAACCATTAGCAGTGACAAAAGACATGATTTCAGGTAAATGCAAAAGGAAAGATTAAAAAATTAAAATTAATTTTAATTAAAATTAAAAACTTTTCTTGGGAAGGACACCAATAGAAAAAGAAGACACAAGTTACCAATGTGTCTTGGTCACTTTTACTTTTCTCTCGTTGCTGGGACAAAACATCCCACACCTGAAATGAAGGAAGGAAAGGTTTATTTATCTTACAGTTTCTGGAAGTTTCAGTCCATAATCAGCTGGCTCCCAGGCAGGGTGGCATGACACAGGGACAACACTTCAAGGCAGCAGCCATAAAGGAAAGAAGAAAACAAGACTTTTCTCCTCCCTTACACTGTCTATACAGGCCATTCCTTCCTCCCTTCAGCATAGAAGTAGCACTCAGAAAATCTCCTTGCCCTCCTTTTGCACAGAATGAGGATATTTACAAAGTAAGGATCCTGGTTTCCTGCTGAGTCTCTCCATTAAACTTCTAAACTGCTCAAGTTGACACAATGTATAAACCATAACAAAATTGAAATGGAATATAAAAGATATACATGATGAAGGACTGCTATGTGAAATAGGTACAGAAAAATCTCACACTAATAAGAAAACAAACAGCTTATTTAACAAATGGGACAGAGGCCTTCACAAACATTTTGCTAAAAAAAGTAAGATTTATAGATGGCAAAGAAGCAGATGAAGTGCCGCTCTATACTGTAGGTCATGAAGGAATGTAAATTAAAGCAATAACGAGGCACCACTGCATACTTAGGAAATGACCAAAATTCAGAACATAGACAACATGAAACAGTGGCCAGGCTGGGGAGCAACAGGAACTTCCTTTCACTGCTGGTGGGGACATAAATTAGTACAGCTGCTTTGGAAAGCCGCCTTCAGTGTTTTACAAAACTAAATGTGCAGTACTGTGAGTACATAGTGCAGGAATAGCATTCCTTGGTATTCTGATTTTCTCTTTTTCTTTTCTCCTGTTTTGGTCTTGTACCTTTCTTGTGAACTCTTCCTTGTTTTCTTCCAGCTTTTTTCTCTCCTATTTTCTGTCCTTCTTGCTTTCTGCCCTCATTCTTTTTTTCCTTAAATAATTTCCAGTGCCTGCAAGGCACTAGATCTTTTTAGAAAGCTGAATGAGCTTCTCATTATAGTTTAGACTGCCGTGTGCTATGAGTAATATAAAACTAACCTGGCTTCCATAAGCACTGTGCCTTTTTCTTGTATTAGAGGAGTTTGGAGCTGTGCCATCTCCACCTGGCATGGTGGCTTGGCAGTATCCAGAACCCTACTTTTCAGCTCTCTGATGTTAACGTGTCACGTTTATCTTTGTGTTCCGAAGATGTACTGAAGGCATCACAGTCACCTACCAATTTGACTCTTGAATGCAAAAAAACTTTCTCTGCTTGATGTTTTGTTTTTATGTGGAGAAACTGAATATTCTAAAATGACCCCACTTATTTCATAGAGTTAGAATTATAGTAAATATTCTGGTTAACATTTACAGAAATTTTTGTGTTTGTTAGCTATCTACAATTCTTTAAAACTCCAAATCCCAGTGATTTTCATACCAGGAAGCAATTCTCACTGATATTAAATATTTTTGACTATTTATTTGCTGCCCATGAAAATCAGGTAAGAAAAGTACACCACATTTAGTTTCTAACTAAATACAATTTTCAAAGCAAAGGGAAAATATCAACAATTCCTGTGTTTGCTAATGCACCTGTGCACGTAACACAATTACATCACATAAGTTCACAGTCCATGGATCAAGGTAAGTCACAAAAAGAAGCCTCAAAAGTGGCAAGGAAGTATAATTTGTCACTAGGCAGATGCTGTAAGTTACTTGCATTGTATAGAAATAGCTAACCCACTTAAGAGGAATGAAATACTTGGTAGGGAAAATACGTTTTGCAATCGGGAAGTCGATAACTCAGAAACCATTTAGTAAAGGAAATACTGTGACACCTTGAAGTTAAACTTGATTCTATGCTGGTTGACTTGATTATAGATCATTTTTAGGCCTTAGAATTTTTCATGGTGATATGTGTTCATTTCTATCATAAATGATCTATTCTAAAGTATTTATGCCTTAAATTGCTTTGAAAATCGCTGGTACATACAAACTGCCCAATGATTTGTTATTATTTTTTAAATCATGAAAATAATAATCTTATTTTTCAATGTGAATTATCAACCAACTGGCTGATGAGATTTTGATAAATGTATACATAGATAGTCTAATGATCTGGATTTTCATTGTGTAACATTTTGTTTAGACAGGAAAAGGCATTTGTATGAGGAATTAAAAGTTAAATAAAAACAAATATCAGTATGAATAAGTCATGTTAAATTCAAAAAGCTGAATATTTTATGTGCTCATACTTGGCCTTGCACAGTATAGAAAACTTATGAATTTTCAGTAAATGACTTTATTTCAAGAATTTAAAGATTGATCATTTTTTCCACATTGTGCATAATCTGTTAAATATATGTTTCCACATCTAGTCATTTTCTAATTTTGCAGAAGGTATCCAAAGCACATTTATAAATCTAAGAAGGCAGATGCTATTGATTATTCTGGGCTTCAACCCACTTATTCACCTGTATTGTAAGAATCCTGAATAGTTTTCCAAATTACTCTTAAACAACTATTGACAAAAATGAGATGAGATTCAGTTTTGTGGCTTCTGGTTTTAGAAAGGAACTAGACTATTGATTTTTGTGCTTTTAAGTTTTTTCTTTATTGATTAGGCCATTTTACCTTAGCCCAATTTTTGACATAGTTTCTTTAATTGAGAAATGAATTTTAAAAATGTATAATGAGATTGAGTTAAATCTTTGGTCAGAAATATTGTAGTCAATTTAGTTTTCCACATCCTGGAACAGATTTCGTTTACTCTCTTCTTTTGCATTTCATAAGTCCTGCATGGTCTTGCTTAACTTCTTTAAGTAGCATTTCTTAAAATTCAGATGTGCTTAGTTTGAATCAACTATCTGGGAATATCTAGCTCATCATGTTAACATTGACATGAAATATATAATTTTAAGTTGTTTTTTTCAGGATAATGCAAATCTCAGGACTGTCAAGAGACTATTAGTTTACAGTATATTTATAGAGAATTACGAAAAGCAATTCACATAATAAAGCTTATTTCACATCCTTATAAATTTCCCAACTGCAAAAAGGTAGTTTGGTTTTGACCTTCATGTATATTTTTTCTCCTGCTTTCTTGGAGATGAGATCCCAGAGTTTTACTATAGGTATAGATGTATATTCTAAATCTGATTCTTTTGGGAATAATGAATAATCTAGAGTCAGGCTTTGGACTCAAGAAAAAAGAGTATTTTTCTAGGTTTGCTATGAGAACATTAGGAAAAGGAACTTTATTTAATGCTAGGATTGCAATGCTGAAAAATGTGGTGATTGATCACATCCTGGTTCTGGTTTTTGTCCCTAAAACCTGCAATAATTCTTTAGATCTTGAGATTCACCATGAGATTTCTCTAGTCAAGAAAACCAGTATATTTCTCTTGGTGGTGTAACTAACTAATAGAAGTTATAATAACAGTAACCATTAATTCATTTCTCTAGTAAATAAAAGTGGTGATGGTTTTGGTAAATTTAAAATAAAATATTATACATTTCCTGAATGTGAGCCTTTACTGTGCTTAAAAAATTGAAAATGATTGTCTCGTGGACCCAGTTCAAGTCCAGAACTGATAAATTGGTGGTATATGAACTTGTTATGATTGGAAATGGAGAGGAAAGGATGTCATACATGAATAGTTTCAGAAATTCTTTTAAAGTATCATATTGCTCAAGTTCCCAGAAGAAGATAATACTGTAAGATTATGCCATGGATTAATTTAGACTGATCCAGACATACTTGTTTGTCTACTCCTTCCTCCTTCATGCACAACAATAATTAGGAAGAAAGAAAGAAAATTAAAAGTAGGGAAAGGTGGAGGGAGGCATGAAGTGACACTAAGAGATCAATTGAACCATTTTTAGTTGTCTTTTTATGTTGTGAAGACCCAGCCACCCAAGAAAAGAGTCTAGAGAAAAGCAAGAATATGATTAGTCTAGGCAATTTTATAGACCCTGAGATTTTTATACTTTCCTTCTATTCATTCATTCGCTTCCTTTTTATGCAATAAAAGCATAATTTAATGTTTATTTTTCATAATTGAATACATTATTGGGTAAGACTGCCTTCATTAAGCTGAACATAAAACACTAAGAAATTATAAAGGATCATTTTGAATTTTCCTATTGGAATAACTATAAACGTGTCTTCTGCTAAATATGATGTCAGTATGTCATATGTATCATGTCAGAAAGGAAAGAAAGTAAGAAGGATAGGAAGGAAATGTTTTGCACGCACCTACACAAATTTTTTGTCAACATAATATCAGTATAATTTTATGATTCCAGTATAATATTTTACATACATATAATGTGGATTGACCATATCAGGGTTCACATTTCATCAAACACTATTTTTATGTGTTGAGAAATTTTGTATTTTCTTTTCTAGTTATTTTAAAGTGTATCATATCACAGATAACTCTGGACTGTATTTACCCTACTGGGACACAGAATAGCAAAAGTAATTCTTTCTGATGTTTAGAGCCCCTTGTCTGGACTCTAATCAATCGTATCAAGCTGGATAGGACTCTAGATCATGTTAATTGAAACTAGTCATGTGTTAGTTTTCCAACACTGTGGCAAAAATAACTGAGATAATCAAGTTAATAAGAAAAAAAGGGTTTATTCTGAGTCATAATTTCTGTGGTTTCAGCCAATAGTGCCTGGCCCTGCTGCTTTGGTAATATAGTAGATCATGTGAGGAGCAGATGGCAAAGGAAAATATTATACTCATGGTGATCTGGAAGCAAATAGAGAAAGGGGCTAGGATCCCAAAATTCCCTTTAGGGTCACAGGTTGGCCATGAAACTTTCAATACATAGAGATGTTAAAGATCCACACTGTAGCAAAGATAAACATTGCACATCCTGAGGCATTTGTGGAATTTTAAAAAGCTGATCTCATAAAAGAAGAGAGTACAATAGTCCCTAGACACTGGGAAAGGGAGTAGAGAGAAGATAGAGAGATGCCAGACAGATTTTATAAAAGTTCACCAACTCACAGCAGGAATACTTCATGTGCACTCTTTTACCAGGTTCTGAATTATCAGGAAGACAACTCAGAGTTAAATATTTAGTGATGCAAGACTGATTTGGAGGTCACTAATGCTTAATAAGTGTCCACAGTGAAGAAATTATGGCTTTTTCCTTATGATTTTCTCCCCCAAATGATGCTCATCAATGCAGGATATGAAAAAACAAATTAGCTTTGATTTGTGTTGTTTAAAGCTATTCTACATTGACGATTTGTCTGAAAATCTAAATTTTTTTTAGCTGACTGAACTTTGGATAAGGTTTCTGGTGAAATACAGACCAGGTAATAATCTTTTTGGTGCTTAAAAAAAACCATATTGCGTGAAATTTCAAATGTTCTCTCGTGAAGAGGGTAAAATTACTCCTGATGATGGCATTATGTAACTTCACCAACTAAAAGCATTGCTCCAGGAGAAGGAAAGAAGCAAAGAAATGGGGCACCCAGCAGGTAAGAGACAGTGAAAGGTAAAAGTATAGCTTTTAAGCATAAAATAAAGCTTTGACCTCATGATCATTTGTAATAGGCCTAATGAGAATCCTAGTAACTATAGATTATTTAGTCAATATTTACAATTCCTGAGCACAGATAAAATCAAGATAAGATACGATCGACTAAACTTTTATACCTTGCACTTGACAATGAGGAAATAAGCGAATCACCTAGGACTAAGTGACCTCATTTATGTGACAATTTTGTCATTGAACTCAGAGAATACCAGCTATTAATGACAGAGTATCATAGGAAAGGTGCTTTCGTCTTTTTCCACCCACTAATACAAAGTACCCAGCAACTCCAGTCTAAAGGAGGAGAGGTTTCATTTTGGCTCCTGGTTTCAGAAGGTTCAGCCTATGGTGTGCTGGCCCCACAGGGTGATGGAAGAGACACCATGGCAAGAAGATGTGATGGGGAAAGTTGATCATGGCATCCAAGAAGCAGAGCAGGTCAGAAACAGCCAGAGGCAGGGGTCAGGGACCAGGCGTAGCTTCCTAGGTCATGAGCCACTTCCTCCCACTGGATCCTGCCTGCTAATCACCTGTTCAGCTCTGAAGTCATCAACCTGTGAGCCCAATAATGAGGCTAGTGCCTTCGCAATTCACATCTCCACGAGACTCCTAATCCAGATAAATCGATAATCAATACTAACTATGGGAAAGTGATCAGAACGGTAAAAGGTAAGATATCATTTCTATATATTTTTTCCCTCTGTGCCTTTCCATGTTTTTCTCCCCTTTTTAAGCTTGAATTAAAATTTGGAGTTGTATTAGAGAATCTGGACTATAAAAGATTTTACTTAAACTCATTAAACTGTAAACATGCATCTAGGCTTGTAGATACAAGCACACATCTCTGCCAATTTTCAATTCAAGGTTCTAAAAAACAGGTTTTAAAATGTGAAAAATGAGTAAAACTATAGATTAGAATTTGGACACATGGCTCTTAGACATAGAGTCTGCAGATGGCAACAAAGTGACAATAAATGCTTACACCAGGCTTTTCAGTCATCTATGTTTCTTGATGTGTGCAGTTCACTCTGTGGGACACTTCTTACTCAAGATGGTTGTACTTGCATCTTAGCCTAATAAAGCTCAGAGAATGTTCTGCAGAGGGAGTTATGATGCCATAAATGACTTTATGTTGGTATAAAGACACAACCAGGAATTACAACTTATTTAGCCCTTGAAATAGTCCTTTGGCAAATTTAGATCTTTATGTCCTCTCCATATTTTATATCATGCTTTTAAAAATAATAGTATTTTAGCATTTATTAAGGACCTCCATATACGTGCCAGCTACTATCCCAAGTGTTTTATATTTAATAATATATTCAGTAGTCACACCGGTACCATGAGTATAACATTATTATTTTCTTCCTTTGTACAGATACTGGAAGTTTTGTGAAACACAGAAATGTCAAGTGCATAAGCTTCCCACGAGCACAAAACTAGTAAGTGGCTTATCAGGGATTCAAGTTGAGGAAGTTCTTCCTGGATGCTGTGTTCTTAACTATTGGCTTATATGAACATAAAGCAGCAAGACAAGAAGGTAATGGGGAGCTTAAAATACTCTCAGTTAGTAGTTTTTCTAAGTTATTTATAAATATCTCCATTAGTTTCTGCCAGATTTGATCACCGGTGGTCAACTTGTAACACCAGCTGAACTGAATCAGGGTGGTGCCGAATGCTGATGGCCACCTGAGGATTGCTGCCGGCATGAGAGGCACTGGAGTGGAAGAGTATTTTTGTTGGTTCTCAGTGGTGCTGATGTTTCTTCTGTTGCAGTTGGTTCTCCTGGAGGAGTTTGTCGAGCTTTTTTCCTGATATGAACTTGGCTATTCTCATTGTCAGAGGACCTCAGGATCTCACTGTCACTAAGGATGGCTGTGGTACTTTTTGGAGGAGCACTGCTCCTTCAGTGTTACTTCCTGGCTCCAGTGCAGAACCCTCAGCCTACTGGCACAGATCCTTAATCCCACTGGCACAGACTTTCTAGCTTCCACCTCTGACCTTTGGGTTTTCCTAGTGCAGATCTGTAAAACAGACTTTCCTGAGTCATTGTCATGGGCTCTAGGTCTTCAGCGGGACTCGTGCAGGAGGTTGCCATGGGATCTGGGCCCTCAGCTGGCTTTTTGGGGTCTTTAGTGTATGGACAGATTTCCTGAACTTTTTGTGTTTGACTCTGGGTGACTATTATAAAATAATATTATAAATTCTATGTCCCAGATTGTCTTGTTTTTGCAAACCTGACTACAACAGTTTCTAATTGTTTCAAACATTGAGGCAACAGGAATGGAAACCAAAATGTTAACATGAAAAAATGCATAACTTTCTGATGATGGTTCTAGCATGGTTTTGGGGTTTATAAAAGCTGACCTTTAAAAAAGCTGTAAGAACCATCTAGAAAAAAACAAAAAATTTTTAAATGAACAAAAATTCAACTTATTCTTCCTTTAGTTTCTTTAAAAGACACAAAGAGTTCCAAGGAGGATTCCATAGGGGGAAAAAAGAAAACATCAAAGCCCAGATGAGGTGAAGTAGACTTTGTCACCAAAAAGAAGGTTAAGTGAGACATGTTTGTTGTTCAAGATGGTGGCAGAAGGCATCAATTCTACTGACATCTCCTGGGATCAGTGGGATCAGCATAAACTAGAGAACTGACACCCTCTCTCTGAGGGCCTCAGCCAATAAGCTCATGCAAATACACTTCGGCTCTCTTGTCTTTCAGATGGAACCGTTGCAGGGTGTGTTTGAAACAAGTTGCCAGAGGTTAGACTTTGCTGACTCATTGAAGCTGCATTAAAGATGTACTGGTGTTTGGAATAGTCATTGCTGTCTAATGAACAAATAGTACTGCAAAGGGAAAAAGCTGTTCTACCACAGCTTTATAGTAGGCGCTTCATATAACCATGGTTAAGCTACATTTCAGAATTTTACATATCACAGGTTTGGTCAGAGCCCAGCTGGACATATCATCGTAGCATCAAGCAGGGGCACACGGTGCTATTCGGTGGCATGCTGTGTTGGTGTGGAGGACGCTCAGTTAGTCTGCTGTCACTCCCTCAGCTTCTGTGGTACCAGCTGGAAAACAGCTGTGAGTTTCTCTCTTCCTCCCTATGAAACATCAGTTTTTCTCCGGTTTCTCTCTTCAGCACTTAAGCCAACTTCCTACAAGGCAGATTAGTGGCAGATGTTTCAAGAGGCAGAAGAAAAGAATTTAAGACTTTAGCCTAGAAGCTGGTTTAACACCTCTCTGTCATGTTCTGTTGGTCAAAGGAATCATGACCTCCTTTTCTCTCACCAAGCTGAAGGAACAGAGAGATTGAGCCTTTTTTAAAATCTCTGGATCTAATATGATATTTTTAACTGGTCATACTACTTTTTCTGCTTTCTCTTCTTTCTCCTAGGTTACTTAGTCTGTTTACTTCTTGTATTTGAACAATGTGGAATCACTCTAATATGTGTATCACCTGCACTAAGGTCCTTGTCTGTGCTTTTCTTAGGGGGTAGTTTGGTAGAATGGTGAACCCCAAACGTTTTGTATTTGCCCCAAAGAGGCACGTTTTATTGACAGTATTTGCTTTGATTCTTGTTTTACTGTGATAGAACAGCTTTTTCTCTTTGCAATTAAATGTGTCATGAGAGATGTTAGCTGTCTTGTCTAATCAAATGAAGATTTTCCAAACTCTAATTCCAGTGCTTTTACCTGTTACCTAATAATGAAACAAAAGAGAGTAAACCTGAAAAAATCATTTAGTTAAAAAGCAAAATTGAAATGTAAAGCTCCAAGCAGGAAAGTATTGTGTTTTTGCTTTTCTGTTCTGTTTCGTTTGGTTTTCTTTTTCTTTTTCAATTGATAGATTCAATTCAGTTGTGAGAAACTTCCTTTTCTGATAATTTATCAAGTGATTCTATCAGTCCGAGGGGTTGCTAACTTGGTTACTCAACTATAAGTCAGTAAGGGCCTCAGCATTCTTCATAAGGAGTTTGATTTGCCAGGGTGGCAGAGAGATGAACGGCGCTGATTACTTCCTGCATTTCCAGGCTTGGAGCTGCCCACACTTACTGCTCTTTTATTTAACCTTCACTTTATGGACATTATCCACACTTTTTACATGATACAAAACCGTCTTCAAACTACGATAGAAATCAGGAATTTTAACCCAGTTGGTCTGGCCGTGCCTCAGAGCAGACAGATTCAACTACACTTTTCTCTTTCCAATAAGAGGAAAATGCTCAGTGGCGATTTCCCTGTAGAGGGAAGTGAATTGCAGGCCCTGGGATACTGTGAGATTCTTTTACACTGCAACTGGTAGTTTTAGTGTCCTGCTGGGGAAGTTGAAACAATTTTCTCCTGCATGATAGGTCTCTAGATTTTATTATTATTTTTAAACAGCTCCTACTGAGGTCAAGTTTGACCTACTCCTGATATGATTGCTTTTCTACTTCAGGTTTTCTGTGACTGCCTTTATTTTTGCCTGTCCAGTCTTACAAGTCATTGGCTTTTATTTTCAAAGTACTCTGAATCTAGCTTTTCTTGCTCTTTCTTCTGTGTTTATTTTGCTTGACATATTTTATAAACCTTAACATTTCAGGCAGATATAGCTGACAAAAAAAATATGCAACATAAGAACATCATATATTTTCTAACCTGATAATAATTTTAAAACGTGTTGTTAATATTATAGATGTAAAAATGTGTATCATTCCTTTAAATTTATCAAATTTCCAGTGAAACTAAAACTTTTTCTTCTCCAATTTTTCTTCTTTTTTGATGTGCATTGTTTTGTTGGCCTTCTAAAATTAATTTGTAAATGTACAATGTATATTAAATACTTGTATTTTGGTTGATATAAATGTGGAATTCTCTAATAACTTGTAATTTGCCTTTTAATATTGTTTGTTATGTCTCTTCTTTCAGAAATGTAAAATTTGTATGAAGTCAAGGTTAGTAATATTTTTCTTTATGAATTCTAGTTTTGCTATTTTTCTTAAGAACAAATAAATAATACATATATTCTTTTAAAATTGTTACATTTAAATATTTAATCTTAGATGATGATTTGATCCAACTAAGTATGGCCATATATGAATTCTATTTTTTTAATAAAAGTTTATTTAATATTCATATCTATAATTTCCACATGTGCATGTAGAGTTCTATATCTTTCATTCTATTTTTGGTTGTTAATCTGTTGCAACCAGTTGCTCTTAGACTAAAGAACACATTTAATTAATTAATTTTTTTTTCTGGTGTGTGTCTGTGTGTGTGTATAGTAAGATTAAGGTCTTATAATAACATTTTCCTTTCCAATATGGATATTTGCAGGTATAAATAACTTAAAACACTACTTCATCTGATCTTACAAATTTTGATATTTTGTATCTTTGTTATTAATTTGCAATTTCTGTCAAGGTTCCTAAATTCATTTGGGGCTTATTTAGAAGTGTTTCTATTGCCAAATGTCAAGTTCTATGGCTAGAATAATTATCCTGTATGAGTCTGATCCTTCTAAATGTACTGAAGTTTGTTTTATGACTCAATGTGTCTTCTATTAGATGAATGCACTAGGTGCACTTACAAAAATTTATATTCTATCATTGCAGAGCCTGATTTTCTATAAGTCAGTTTATCAATTAATTCAGGTAAAGGTGGTAATGTTATTCATTTTGTATTTACTGATATGTGTTTATTTTTTATTTTGCATAATCATTCTAACAATTTCTTAGAGAAGATTGAAAAATCTATCATGTTTGTGGCATGATCTATTTCTCCCATTAATTCTGTTAATTTTTGTTTTTGGAATTTTTAAGACATTATTTGGTGTGTAAGCATTTATTGTTGTGGTATCTTCCTCATGAATTTACTTTTATCATGAATTGGCTTTATGTCTGGAATAATATTTGTTATTTTATATGTATTATTTTATTATCACTGGTATAGTATGTTACTATTTTATCTGATATTATCATTACTACTCTAGAACTTGTATGCATCCTACTTACATTTTTATAATTTTCCATCCTATACTTTTACTTAAGCTACCTTCTTATATTTAAAGTTTGTCTCATGTAGGCAATATGGAGTTGAATCTTGTTATCTTTTTTCATTCTGTTAATTCTTGTCTTTTATTTGAAGTGATTAGACCACTTAAAAGTGAATGTAAATGCTGTTTGTAACCATAGGAATTTTGTTAGCTGCTTACTTTTTGTTATTGTTTGTTCCTCTGTTTTAGTTCCTGTTTCTTTTTCCTTGTCATCTTGCTAGTCAAATATCGTAAGTCTTTTCATCTTCAGCTATTGCTAATTAGTTTTTTATTGTCTTGCTTTTGAATTTTAAATATATATATGTATTTTTTTTCTCAATCCTGCTGGTAGTTACCTTGTGGCACTTTTCATATAATTATAAAAAGCTTATAACTATATGCCTCTATTTTCCTCACCTTCATCATATATATATATATATATATATATATATATATATATATATAATCTCTCTATATTGTATACATATATTCTAAAATATAATAAATGATACTGTGCTGTTAAGCTTTTGGCTTTGAAAAGAGATAAGTATTTAAATATATCAACCATAAAATATTCTTCTGCATTTTGCTCTCATATATACAATTCCTAATTCTTTTTTTCTTCTTCTAGATGATGACCCCATCTGATTCCAATTGACTTCATTCTCAAGGATTCCTTTAGCATTTCTTTTAGGGCACATTTGCTAGTGATTGATGTTTATGCTGTTTTATTTTTATTATATATTTTGTTTTCACCTCACTCTTATTCTTGAGAGAGATTTTGTTTCAACACTTTAAGTCGTTACACAGATTGTACTGTAATATGCTGTTTTTCTCTAGCTTTTTCCATGTTTTGTCTCTCTATATTTGGTTGTCAACAGTTTGACTATAATATGTCTTTGAATATGAAGTTGTCATAATTGAGCTTCATTTTGTTTTTTGAGTGTGTTATTTATGTCTTTTGTCAAAGCACTTATTTTTATTACATATTTAAATTTTTTCTATTTTTCTCTTCTGTTTCTGGGATGCTAATTACATGTATGTTAGAGTTTTCAGTGTGACTCCACAGATGCTTTGCGGTATGTGTGTGTGTGTGTGTGTGTGTGTGTGTGTGTTTCTGAGAAGTGAATCCAGGGCCTATTTATTTGGTCTGAGACAGTCTCACTAAGTCATTAAGTTGCCAAGGCTGGGCTCAGACTTGTGATTCTCCTTCGTCATATGCTATGACTGCTGCTTTTAGAAGCATGTGCCCTCAGGTTTGCTTGGGAATAATTTTTTAAATAATATTTCCTCTATTGGATAATTTCTATTGACTTATGTTGAAATTTGCTTGCTTTTTAAAAACTAATCTCTAGTTGGTTTATATTGTTGTTAAGAGAATAGATTTTATAACCAGTATTGCTAAAGCAGCAAAAAATGTAGATAGTGGACAAAATTTTCCAGTTGATGGTTAGGCTTGTAGTGATCGTTTCATAGGTGTATTTTTACCTTTGAAATCATTAAAATGTACACATGAATATGTACCTTTTCATATGTCCATCATTTCTTAATTGAAGAGGGAAGAAAAACCAGAAAATATTTATAAAATGAACCCAACAAAAATGAACATGTGGTAGAATTATGAGTGTAGTTTGTTGTGTTGATAGTAAAAAATATGCATTTATTTTCAAATGTATATGTGCGTGGACAGTAATTTATGGGAAAATAAATACCATATTGTGATGTTGGTTACACCTGACAGAATATTGAATTTAAAGAGAGGGGAGAAATCCACTTATTCCTATACATGGTGGGTACTGTACTTTTTTATATAAGTGCATTACTTTGTTGTGCATGTATCAATTAAGTAAGTATAATGGTAAGAACTTCATTATGACCACAAAAGTCCATTAACTACAAGTAATCTTACAATTAGATTACTTTCTTTTTTATTCCTTTTTCTAGCTTTTATGAATAAGCATTTCTAAATTAATCTCACATAAATCCTAAGTTAACCAACTTATATAAATACTCATGTGACTGTGAATCATTAAGCATATCAGGGAATTTGTACAAAACCACATTATCTAACAATAAAAGGTAAGCTGAAAATTCTCAGCCACTTGTAAGGGAAAAAACATTATTTATCGAATTTTGAGCTTTTGAATGGTTAAATGCTGATAGTTTCCCAAATATAATTTTAATATTTGTAGCATTTCTAGGATGTATTTGCAAAGACCTTCAGTAGTTTCTCAAATATAATTTTAATATTTGTAGCATTTCTAGGATGTATTTGCAAAGGATTGATTTTGCAACACTGCTTACAGACCTACCAATGTCCGATCATTCTTCATTCTGTTAATGTTGCATACTATCCAGCCAACACTGGCCTCCTGGCTATTTTTGCAATTAACTTTTACCCTATTGACAGCAGCACTTTTAATCATTATGTCCTGTATTTATGAAATAGAGTATGTCCTCTAAAATAACAGGCTATTGATTCCAGTTGCCATTTTAAATGCAATTGAAAATCCAATCATTTCTGTAAAGCTACTGAATATTCATTTACTATACTTTTATGTTCCATCAATACAAACCTTGCTTCTTCTTAGAAGAGTTTGACAATATTTTATTCAATATTCATTAGATAACAAACACACTTGTACATTCCATTTTGTTATTTCAACAAGAGTTGAAAGAGATTGCCTTTTTTCAAATATCTTACAATATGGTCTTTGTTCCTTTAGTATAATTGATCAAATTATATATGAATGTGCCATTTGATAGAAGACTATATGTTTTGTTTAATGACCAAGATTCATCCTTTTTAGTTTGATTCAATAGTTATAGAGGAGACATGAGGTTATTAGTTAGTTCATGGGATGCATTGCTGCATTTTATCTGGGTAACTCAAAGAGTAATTCTTTGAAGATAAATGCTTTCTTTTATATCCCATGTAAGTTTGTTATAGAGTACTTAAAAAAAAGCTATATGATCATATTATACTTAAAAAGAAGTTTTCCTGAAGTCAATTAATATCTTAAGAAATTAAATATTGTAGTATATTATTTTAGTTAATAAATACAAATAAAATATTGTTGAGATATTATGTAGTAGAATTTGTGTTGCTTTTATGGATTATTTTAATCAGACTTTAAATATGTTAACTATAATAATATAAATTGAAATACCCAGTTGTTTCACTTCAACAAAGTTAAGGAATATGCAGTTAGAATACAAATCATACTATTAAAGGCAAGTACTGTTTTACTTTAAACAATGGTAAAAAAAATACACAGTTATTTATGACAAGGAAACATATTCAATTTCTTCCTGCCCAGAAACTGAAGTCTAGAATGTATGACACTTCTTATTCATCTATTTCTCAGCCATTTCTTTAGGAACATTTATTGTGTACCTATTTTGACATTTTCAGGTATCACGTAAAAGAAGATGAATCACAGACCATGACCTGAAGGAACTTTATATCCAATAATGTAAACATAAGCATCGTTACAAGTCATTTTGACAAATGACTTAACAGGAATATGTGTAATGATCACAGAGGGAGGAATAACAATATAGTATGACCACCTCCAATTATGGCCATTTATAATGCACGGATTCTTACAGTTAGGACAAGGACGAACAGGAAGCTGGACATGTGCAGTGTGTGCTCAGACATTAAAGTATGAGGCATGGAGAAGGTTTAGCAATCCAGTGTGACTGAGGTATCCGATTCAAGAATAGGATTGATAAGAAGGAATTATATTCAGTAACTTATAAGGGATGAGACGTAGGCATCCTCTTTTGGCAAACCTAGGAGGTGGCACTTATTTTTAGTTGTTAGAGAGACTGAATATTTTTCCGTACTTAAATGAATAACATCAAATATGTGGTAAATAACCTTGGAAGCTTACTGCATTTTAGAAAAGACAGAATGGAAACAAGAAAAAAGGACACAATTTCCACCACTTATGGGAACTTAATGAGTGCTACTGAATGAATCTTAATTATAGAACGAGGTGGGATAAAGCCATACACTGGGAACGGATTATGAAGGGCTCGGCCATAAACAGGGTGGAAAAAGCACAGTGCAAAGGTGTCAGCTGGAGAGTAAGGTTCACGGGGATTTCCAGCCTGCTGCGGCTCTGCTGCAACTCGGTGGCAGAAGTTAAGACTCACCAGAGAGGACACAGAGGACCTGGGAGATTATCAGAGGGGCAGAATGGGCTCAGCTTTGGACATTTGGTCTCATTTGAAGGGCCTACGAGAGGCAGTTCTTTTCAAATGAGACCAGAGGAGCAGAATGGATGAAAAGTTGAGACCTAGAAGTGAGACCACACTAAGATTTTGAGTAAGACATCACAGCAGCCAATTTTGTCTCTCTGAATCTCATTTTCTCAGCTGTAAATCCGGAATAATAATGATTCCTACCTCTTATTAGTCATTTTAAGGATTAACGAGATAATCCTTAAGACACACGGTAAGTAAGCCACATCTTTCTCAATATTATTAATTGGAAGAAAAGGTCAACCCTTCCAAAGAATGTGCGATCATGGATAATGTTTCTTGGGTAACTTTGCCATATTTTTGTATCGCTCCTCTCACCAGTTTTTCCACCTTACAATTTCAATTGTGAAAGACATAGAAATGATGAACTAAGTGAAGCTTGCTTTATTGTTTTACAATCACATAAAGATGGTAGCTGCTATAAATAGTGCCCACAGCTGCTTTTCTTCTGTCAAGGTTGAAGGGAAAGGGAAAGTATGGGGTCAATCTGCTAGCCCTATCCCGCAGGGGAAGTGGAAAAATGAGCTTATTATATCCAGGTGGCATCTAATACATTTGATGAAGTTTGCCTCTGATACATGCAGATTGTGCTTAAAGATTTATAAGTGTAATAAAATTCAGGAATAAAATGTGTGCTCTATAACAGTTTGATTATCTGAGTAATTATAATAGTATATATGGCACTCTTTTGTTAACATCCAGTGTCATCTCAGTATGTATTTATGTATTTTCTGCAAATACCTGTGCAGAGCTCGATAAAAATGTGGCCTGTGTTCTCATCCTGCTGATGTCTTTTCCTCTTGTTGCCTGGGTTCTGGTTTGAGTGATACATTCATTTCTTAATCCTAAGAAGTAGCAATTTTTCTTTTACAGATAAGAAACTGAGATTTCCAAAACTGAAGTGACTGCCAGATTTCTTATACTTAGTAGATAGTAGGTAGATGCAGGAATCCAATCCAGTCCATCTGGCCGCAGACTCGGTTCTTAGCCACTCTGCTCTCCTGCTGCTCTGTTATGCCAGGCTGCTATTCTTTGGGAACCAGATTAGAAAGATGTTGCTTCAGTCTCTCAACAGGTGCTTCTTGGTTAAGATGAGATAGTTTTTAGCTCTCTGAATTAATGAGAAAGGGAAGCTTTAGTTCTCTCAAAACTTATCAAGTGATTGCCCTGCAATATAATAAAGAGGGTGAACCTAGAGCCTCTGTGTTCCTTAATTAACCACCAGAATGGAGGTTTTCATCAATTTCAGTAGTGTGTAATTACAACTTTCCTAGGTAAGTTAGGTTTTTTTCTTTCTATTTTGTGGGATCATTCTGCATTCTCAGTAAGGTTTAAGAATGTTATTTAAAAACAAATTGGAAGCTGTGTCTCACCCACTAATTCACGATGTCCTCAAAGTGTCTTAACTCTTGCCACATGGCTTTCTGCTGCTCAGCTGGTCAGTCATCCATTGATAGTTGCCTTTGTTTTGAAAAATCACACAGTTTTCTCCACACTTTGCAGTAAACTCCGTTTCAGGGGCAGTCCTGCTCTCCCAACGACCTTGTGTCCGGACTTTCACTAAGTGATTGAGAAATGCATTTTAAATAGGTCATTAATGATGAACAGTGGCTTCTTCCAAACATTTATATTTTATTATGTCAAACCAGAAAAGCCTGGCATGCAAGAATCAAAGGGGAGATAGCATGCAAGAATCTTTGACAGTGATTATTGAAATTTTCATGTTTGAATCACCAAGAAGATACATTCAAACACTTTGCTGGTTCCTATGCTCTGAGTTAATTTTTATAAAACTCCCAGATGCCTCTGCTCCTGGTTTAGTGAATTTCACAGCAAGAATCTCCTACGCAGAACCTCTACATTGTCAGGACATACAATAGAACCCTTACCCCTGTTACTGCTCTCCTATAATTCAAAAGGATTAGTCTGTCACATTATTGTTAATCTTGTTGCAAAGGCAAAATTTGAATTTCTCCAAATATGCATTCCTGTTGGCTAGTTAATATCTGTATGTATTTATGAGGTGCAATGTAATCTTTTGACTCTTGGATTTATTATTTTAATGATAAAATCATTAATTTATTATTTCTTTGTGTTGAACAAATTCAAATTCCTCTCTTCTATTTTGAGACATATAATGTGCTATTGTTAATTATTTTTGTCCTTCTATGTCAGAAACCACCACAATCTGTTCCTTCTATCAAACAATGAGATGGCTTCTGCTGACCAATGTCTCTCCACCCTTTGCCCTCTTCTTTCACTGACCACTGGTAAACATTGTTTTATTCTATTTAATGACATCGACAGTTTCAGATTCCACATATAAGTGAGAACATACAGTGTTTCTGTTTCTGTGCCTGACTTATTTCACTTAACAGAAATTTATTGAAAAAGAAAATTAGGTTTTTGGGTGTGGGCAGAAGTGACTCAGAAGTGAAATGGTGGAAAATGATGTCTTAGAGGTCCTGAGAAGTTCACTGATTTAAGATGCATTTAGTAAGTAGGAGTTTAGTAGAAAGTGGGAAAGGTTACTTTCTAACACTGCTTCATTCATGTATTTTTATACAGAAGACCATATAGTAAATATACGTGTGTATATATATTCAGAGAAAAATAAAGTGGGACTGATGATAATGTTTAGATAAGTTAAAATAATGTTTTGAACATAAAATAATTTTGCTATTATTTCTGTATTTAACAGAATCTCAGAAAGGACAACCAAGCTTTTTTTTTTTTTTTTCCTGTTGTCTTTAAAGAGTGTATTAATTAGAGAGTCAAATTTGGTCAAATTTCAATCTCAAAGCACACTGCCTGCTCAATAAATGAGGTTGGCCATCTACTCTGTGGGTTAGCATGGTGGATTTTGGGCCAGAATACTCCCCATATTTAGAGTCAATCTTTGTACTGTGCATCTAGAAGCTGCTCACTACAAAGAACAAAGGAATGGAGCCGACCATTTACGACAACCTGCAGCAAAATTCTTAATGGCAGCACATTTAGGAGAAATATTCCTAAAATACCATTTCTTTTCTTGGATGTAATATGTTGGAGCAGCACCAGGCTGTGCTGTGCTTCGTCATGTGGCAGGATGGAGATTCCTCTTTAAGGGTAACCACTCCAAGGACCTGTGACTCAGCTATGGCCTCTGTCCAGCCTCACTGAGCCTCGGCCTAAACTGACTTAGTTTTGATGGTGGGTTTCCTGAGCAGGAAATAGAGTCCTGCTTACGTATTGAGGCTGTTGCTTATGCACCATTTCAAATACTAAGCTAACCTTTTCAAAATGTCAGCACACTCACTTTGCCATCTTTACAATCACCTGCAATTTACATTTATTCAGTAGCTTCACAGCTTGGGTACTGTGTAAGATTCTTTTATTCTCTGAGAATCTATACTCCAAGGAAGACCCATCCACTTTACATTTAAGACAGTGAGAGATAAGAGGCAAATGTATCTGTGCACGTGTTCCAATCTGTTTTTTTTTTTAAACAGGCTTCTCACCTTGAGATAGGAGAATTCTGTCATTTTGTTGATCAATGACTTTTGAAATGACTATCTGCCCGTAAATTAATTGCAAGCATAAGGGAACTGACGTTGATTGAAGCTGGGGTGTGTGTGTTTCCAAATTCATATTATTAAAATAAAAAGTCCCTTGTAAAGGTTCCTGGAGGATAGAGGACCAAGTTTAAGGAAAACTGTACAGAATCTGGCCATATAATTCAATTAATGTCTACTAAATTATCCTAGTTTGGACATGCGATTTATAATTGTATAAATGTTGAAAAGTTAAGTTACATCAAGTCATTCAGGCAGAAAGTCATTAAATAGATGTTAGTAGTTAAAAAATGAATATCTCATTTTCCTAACATGTTCAGTTTTATAGAAGTTTTTGAATCATTAAGTGCCATAAAATTTAAAAAAACTAATTACAATTGTCAAGAGATATCTTCAAAAAATTAAGGATGGTTATGAATATGGAATTTATAATATATTCATATTGTTATGTCAAATATGCAATATTGATTTTTATTAACTTGATTTGAGAAACAAGTACATGGAACAGTGTTTGGAGTTGGGAGGGTTCATTTTCTTTGACCTCAACTTAAGATCCAATTTTGTTAAGTTCATTAGACAGATTTTATAACTAAGCTGATTTGTTATCATGCTCTATTTCTATTTGCCCCAAAATATGATTGTTCCAGTCTTTAAAAAAAAGTTTAAATGGTAGATAAAAAGTGAAACAACATATCTTTTAGTATTGTATGTCCTTCTGTTCGTAAGGTATGTGTGATAGTACTGCTGTTGACTTTATTAGATTGATTACTCCAGCAGTCCAACAAAGGAAAAATGACCAAAGCACCACACAACTGTGACTGTGGTGTTTGCTGGATCTTGCTACACTGTCACACACATTTTATGGATGATTCAATCAATTAATTTCACAAGGATAATATAGTTATTTGGTTTATTCCTTGCAACCTCCTTTAAACATTATTTTATTAATTACTGAAAAATAACCAAATGATAACTACTTATACTATGTTCTACAAGGCTGTTTACAAAATGTGCATACTTTCAGCTTTGCATTAAGAACAATGGGACAAAAGTGCCCTTTAATCATTTTGCAAGCTAAATAACAAAAGAGGAATGATTTGTTTACTTGCACATTTTGCTTAAACTAAAAAAATTAATGCAGCAAAAATCAGTATAGATTGTGCAGCCTGTGAGATTATCAATCTGGTTTCTAGAATATATCATTGTGGGTCTGAATAGTATACTTCTTAATAATTCCAAGAGATCTATAACCAGCAGTATCTAGGATTTCATTATGCTGACTGTTTTCTCAACCTGGAGATAGCAAAATTCATTTTAAGTAGTTACTGAGCTTTAATTAGAAATATTCTGGTCTTATTTCAAATGGATCTCAAATCTCTCATTTCTTTCCTTGTGTTCTATGAACTTTTGTGATATCACAGATTTTATTGCCTTTACTTGATGGAATTAAAGTATTTTAGTGTTCAAACTAGGGAGTATTCTAGGACAAATTCTTAATGATGATTCTTATATAAACTTTTTCTTTTATTATTCACCTATAATAAAAATATAAAATAAAAAATACCTATTTATTTAAACATGAAGGACTAGAATATTAGACTCTATTAAGATTAGACCTATTCTTACTATGCTTAATTCTTAACAATGACAATTGTGGCTCCACAATGTAATCTGTTTTCCTTTTCCCAATATATGGCATAGATACCTTAGGTTCCAGAGGTGATTAAAATCCCACTGGCCTTGTGGACCCAGATAGAAGGAAGAGGCTGTAGGAATGGCACACTCTGGAAAATGCCAGAAGAAGTTTGAGATATACATGCCCGCACACCTGTACACACACACCAGCAGGGGCTTGGGGGGGGGAGTTAAAGAGAAGAGGAGGAAAAGAAGGAGAGGAAAGGAAATGAGAAAAAGGAGAGGGCAAGAAAGAGAGGAGACAGAGAAAAGGAGAGGAGAGAGAGGAGAGGAGAGGAGAAGAAATTATGAGAAGCCAGAAAGCTCCTCTTGCTGCTTTTCAATCAAACTGTTTCTAAGCTATCTTTAAACTGGAACAAAAAATGACTCCTGCTGGAGTCCAGCTGCGGCAGGGCTAGGGTTTCCCAAAGGTGGACAGGGAGTTGGCAAGTGAGAGACAGAAGACATTGCACACCAGTCTGTGAGTGAATCTGAATCCCCATTTATTTTTTAGAAGCTGGAATATATATTTGGTAACCTTGGCAGCAACCCCCAGCCCCAAGCAGGAAGCACCCCAGGCTTAGGGCTAGGCAGGGACAATCCTAAACAATAGGTTTTAATTGACCTCAACTCCAAGCAGGAAGTGCCCCAGGCTCAGGGCAATAGGTATCAATTAACATCTCAATCTTGTTACTTAGTTAGCTTGGGAAATGTAAGCCGAGGCACCTGGATGCCTGCAGGAGGAAGAGATGTGTGAGACTATCATGCCGCTCCCTACATTGTTTCCCTTATCACTTATGGGAGTATGGCAGTCCCTGTGAGGACAGCGCCTGTCTTAGGTCAAGGACTCTTCATATGAACCCAACCAGGCCTTACCTGTCATGGGCCTGCAGGACAGCAATTGGTCCTGTGCCTGTCTTAGGCGGCCAGTGGGTAACATACGTGTCCTAGTTGCCCGTCTCTGGCTGCCTGTCCAGTGTCTCAGGGCAGTTGTCTCACAGGAACCCCGCAAATCCTCCTCCATGAGCTCTCCCACCCAAAGCTCCTGCATAAACTCTCTCACACTACTCACAGAAGGCAAAACCCCACAACCAATCCTCACAAAGGGGTTATCTAGAGGGCCTCCAGCAACCCCCCTGGAGTCTCCACCCTCGACTCCATATTGAGCATTACATAAAAACGTACACATATGAACTACGCAAATTACAATTATCAGTACAAAACATTCCAAGATCCCCGCGCCCAATTCCCACATGCAGTGTCCTTTTCCTGGAGAAGCGATTGTCACAAGGCGTGGATGGACTAGGATGCGGCATGGACAGAAAAGGGCGCCACAGACTCCTGGTCTCCAGCCAGTATATTTCAGTTTCTTAGTTGCCCTGTAATTGTTCCTGTTCTGTTTCAGTTGCTTCTATCGCCTAGAAATGGTTGGTCACTGTCATGCACATTGTATAAACCAAGCCTCAATTGACAAGCCATTCTGCCTCTGTACTTCTTGCTTATCCCATATAAGTCTCAGACCACCAGAGATCAGGGCCTGATATTTTGGGAATAATCCCCATCAGTGCCTGTCAACATGAAATAATCTGCCTCTAAATCCTGGGTGGTGTTCTATTATTTGTTTCCTGTTGCAATACCATGGTTGTCCCATGTACTTTAAACATGACATTGGACCAAAACCTACTTTTAGTGTTAGATCTGTTCACTTTATACATCAGTAAAGCGGTATCTAAGACCAAGTCATTTCAAGCTTGAGGAGCAATGCAATGCATATCAAGTTTTATCTGATTTTTCAGAAAGTCACCGTCTTCCTTTCCCTTGAGTTAAACACAGAGAAGCATTAAAATATTAAATGTTGGCTTTTTTTCCAGGCACAACTCCTTTAAAATGTACAAGGCAAGAGTGCAACCACAAGCAGAAATACTGAAATGATGCACAGAATTTGGAGGCAGATTTATTTACACCAAGGAGCACCGATTGATCATTCCCAGAATGTCAGGCCCTGATCTCTGGTGATCTAGAAGTTACATGGGATAAGCAAGCAGGAAGTACAGAGGCAGGATGACTTGTCAGTTGGGGATTGGTTTATGTAATGTGCATCATAGTGATCAGCTATATATCACAGTAACCAGCTGTTTCTAGGAAACAGAAGCAACAGGCACTGCAACAGGAACTGTTACCCAGGCAACTAAGAAACTAAAGTGAACTGGCTTGAAGGTTGGGGCATTTTCTGTTCAAAGACATCAATTTCAATCAATTTGTTTTCATTGTTTCAAAAGAATAAATGAAAGTAAAAATTCTCAGTGTAAGTCATGTAAGATTGCATTAAAGTTCATGCATTTGATAAAGAGTACCAGGAGCATTTTGAGGGGGTAATACATATATCTGTATGTCCCTTTGTCCAATGTATGGTATTTAATAGCAATTATCAACATCAAGACATTACTATTTTTAATCTGGGCTCAATACAAAAATGGAAACTTTTAAGATTCTAGATGACATTTTACTTAATGTATTTTAATATATTCACTTTTGTTCTCACCTCCAGAAAGAGATAGTGTATGGGTGATTCTTGTGATAAAAGGTTCTCCAGCGAAAAAGGCATAAAGAAAAAAGCTGGAGGGTTGCTTCTCTTGTAGTCACTTCGCTGTCAGAATTTTCACTAAGATGATGTTTGGGGCTGTCATCTATTCCTCTGTGTGCATTAAAAATGTTCTGGCAGCCTTATTTTTGCCTAAACGGGGATCATGGGAACAATATCCTTTTAACATTAGCATATCAGCATCCACTGAACTGAAAAATAATTTGAAAAAATAGAACTATCCAAAATTATTTCTTGCATCAAAAATTTAAAAAATCTGTGATGTTGTTGGCTAACATTTCTAAGAAAATTACAAAAAAAGTCAGTAATCACATGGTAACACAATTGGTGTAAGAACAATGGAAATCAAAGAACAGAGCTTATTTTTTTTTAAATGGAAAATTATCCTCCAATTTGAATTTTGGGGCCTAATTTCAAAAGAAGTCTTCTTGGTATGTCCATATACTAAACATCCCCATCTGAATATTGGGTGTAAGCTCCCAAACAAAATACCCTTTCACAAGGAGCATCACCCAAGTATAGAGGAATGACTGATTTCAGGTATACACTGTGCCACAAAATTCTATCAACTGTATTTCCTTGTACAGGGAATTAAATTTGAAAGAGGTGAAGAATACTGGTGAAGGCTGGAGAAAGCTTTGAAAAATTGTTACATGTTTTCAATTTCATCTCGTTCTCCACTGTTGGTCTTAAAGGTGATTTATCCATGTGTAAAAACTGTATCACATTTTCACATTTACTGATGTCCAGTAGAATTGTAGGGTGGCTTTCCTACATGCCAACCATCAAAACCTGGTGAGAATATAAGACTTTTCCAAGAATCATGGAAATATTTGAGGTTAAAAGTGATTTTACCTGTGAAAATATGCATATCAATATCAATACATTATTCAAATGTAACATACTACACTGATTTCACATGGGGACACTCTGTAAAAGCATTTCTGTGTACCTTGATATTTTGATGGGACACATCATTCATATGATCCTGATGTTTCTTTCTTGCTTGGCCTCTTCTGTAGTCATGCAACAAGAAATCAGAGAGAGGGTTCACTTTGCCGTCACAATTTGCATTAACGAAACAGATGTGTTGAGTGACATTGTTTGACATTGGCGTTTGAGGCACTGTTTATTGGTGGAAGGCATGAGGTGCAGCCAGGTATAGTAAATATTGATGGCTCTCAGGGGAAAAGATAACTGTCAGTTAAGCTGCAAAGAACAGTGGGAACTCAAGAAGGACAAAGAATCTATGACAGTAACGAGGATAAAATGGAGACGAACAGAAGCAAGGCCGAGTGAGCAGCTGTTACCTATAGGTGTACCCGTACACGTTTGTAATTGTAGGACTGCATTAAGATAACTGTATCATCAGCATGTTTGAAATCTGACTATAAACGACTCCCTGATTTGAAACTTACATCATACAAGAAGTCAAATATTTTAAAATGAATCTTAACAATTGCATTCTTTTGGAACAACATTCCAAATGCCACTGTGATATCTCAGTGACGGCATACAATTCTATTTCCACCTCAAGGCATGACAGTGGTGCTGAACGGTTTAATCAAGTCGACAGTATTACAGCATACTTCCCAGCAATACCTCCCTTCAGCATCTCTTATGCTGTGACGTTTATCTGACTCTTTGCTATCTCCGCAAAGCCTGCAATTTTTGCTGAATAATGTTATTTACATTGACACTCTTTGGGCACTGGTTTTCCTCTCTGTGGGATGTCAGATGTGTCTACACAAGAAAGCCTATGAAAATTTACTCTGGGAAATTTACTTCCCATTAATTTGCTTAACATAAAAATTAAGTTTTGGTTTTGATTCCTCAGCCTCTACTTATCAGCAGCTTGAGTTCTAGAAAATGTCAGGTTTACTCCCTTCTCTCAATGCCTTATGGAAATTTAGAGACTTGGAAAAAATAGAAACAATTCATTACTCTGTGATGCTACTCATGTCTATGTAAGTGCCATACTTGTGATACTACTTTTGTTGATGGAAAAGTACTCTGGAAGGTTAGAACACTTCTTAGATTGATATAGGAATTCAGGGTAACTTAGATGTGCTCCTGAAATATTTAACAATTTAATGAAAACCATGCATGATTGGAACTAAACAACTTAGTCGTACACTTACCGAGTGATAGTTCTTATTTAAGCATTACTCAGCATTTTATTGAAATTGTTTATTAGTACTATAAGATTAGACTATGCTATTTCTATTGGCTAAAGTTGAAAGATATTACAAGCTTCTATAATCTGTACATCATCACAACAAACTCAGAAAAAACAAAAACCTAGGGAAAATTTTAAGGAACAAAACATTCTCAAATTATATGTTCTAACAACTTCACCCCATGTGATTTTTATAGGACTCAGCATGCAGCCTGTAATTACATACCCTTAAAATCAACTATAACAAGAAATAATTGCTACATAAGTTCATTTCTTATCATAAGGAAAGTTGAACAAGAAATATTAACACACAGACCATGAAGTTTATAGAGAATAATAATTTAAAAAATAGCATCCAAAATAAATGTGGAGAGAAGAAGAAATTCATTACCAATTTTGAAAAAGTGGCCTGGGTTTTTATTTATACTCATTTCCCTTTATTTCATAACGAAGTATTGTCAAGTAACTAATCAAGAATCAAATTGTTTTTTGTAATTGCCACCTTGATAATTTCTGTGGAATGCTGTTTGGGCAGCTAATTCTAGGTCATAGTAATCAGCACTGAATAATGGTCTACTGTTATTATTTCATCAACTCAAGAATATGCATGGTTGGTCTAGTGCAATAAAAAGTCTGTGTTTCATTTAGGGTGGCAAGATAAAAGCTGGGCAACCTTATTTAGTTACAGTTTATCCTCCTGACTTGTTTCTTTCCAAAAAGATTATGAAGTCTAAGAAATATTTTAAAAGTTGAATCAATTAGCAAAACTTTCTTTCCCTTAAAATGTTAACTCTGCTAATTCCTCAGTGAACTGTAACATTTTCAAATGCTGTATTATATCAGGTTTCATTTTCCCACCTTACAATCTAAAAAGTATCCTGCATCTTCAATATATCTCCTTGATCTGTCCACTGTCTTCTGTGTCAGGAGTCATAGTTTTGACTAAATCCTTGATATCTGCTACTACAAGTGCACCAATAGCACTACAGATCTCTAGCATTCATAATACTATGATCTTTGTTGTATATTCTTGTCCAAGATTTCTATAATAAATTTTCTTTGCAACTTTAGCATAATGAGCTGATTTGTATAAAATATTTAAGACCTTTGACATTTGTCTTTCAATGAGCTAATACATACAGTTGGTAATGTATGAGGCAATTAATAGTTAAGATTATTAATTAATTACTGTCTTAATTGTAGGTTTGTTAATCCTAAGAATTTATTTTGCTAACTTCATATTGCCTATGAATACTTGACCAGACGTAGGTGGTCTTTTAATAGAAACAAAGCTATTTACAAAATAGAGGTCTTTTCTGATCCACTGCATCATTTGAACATTTAGAGTCATTCTATTATCATTATTATTTTGTTAAATACAAATTCATGTCAGTCTGCCTGACATTAGTCTGTTACCCACCTTAGGAAACTACTGACAACAATTCTCTAGAGAATGCTGTCTTTCCCCCTACCTATCCTAACAAACATTTCCAGCTGTTTTTTCTGAATAATCTTAAATTCTGTTCCAACTCCAGCTTTTTTACTTCCATTACTCTGCCTAGTACTAACTCACATGTTTACTACTTAGTTGATATATTACTTAACATCTTTGAAATTCAAAATAGGAAGCTATTTAAACATTTAGAGACTAACCTGGGTTTTGAGGGCAAGTACCTACTGTAATTCCTATTATGAACAGTAGGCTGGTGGTTCTCAAACTTTTATGCTGCACAAAAATCTGCTCCTCCAGGCTCATTTAAAATGCAGAATCTCCGACCCATGTCTAGGGATTGCTGTCTGAAGATCTGTATATTTAGTGGCTCTGTCACAACTGTAGGTTTAGGCTGTCAGACAAATTTAAAGACACTTTGTAGCTTAGCATGAAGACAAGACTCAAAAGAAACAACTTCATATTTATTAATATACCTAAAGTTTTAAAGTGATTATGAACATATTTATCATGTATATGTTTGTGTCAACTGTTTGCTATGGTACATGCTGAATAGTTTACTATCTTATTTTCCCACCTATGAAGTATATTTTCCTTGGAAGTAAGGAAAATTATTTAAACTTTGAAAAACATCTTATAATGCCACAGTGGGTTTTAAAGATAGTGATTTTATTAGTGATGTTTGTGTTTGCTGAAAAACCCTTATCCACCACACTTAATCAATGTGTGTTACAAACATCTTCTCCAATTGATATACAAATCTTGTAAGGTAAGTATAAATGAATGCCATTTTAGAGAATAAAAATTGATGCTCCTAGAAATTCATGAACATAAAACATATTAAACATATAATAAGTGGTTTGAGCCAAACTTTCAAGTTTGACTCCTAATTCCATGTTTTTCTCCATGGTGTGGGATAATTAGTATTATTTGATTGACTGCTATGTTACATAAACAATGATTTTGGATTAGACCTTTTTTATAATTTCAATCTGGAGTTTGGAAGGTGATTGGATCATGAGGGGCTAGTGGCAGGGGTTATACTCATTAGTTGTTTTGTCCACTGTTGAAGTTGCTTTTGGAATGGGGTCTGGTAAGAGGCCACTAGAGCCATGACCTAGGACAGTTTATCTTCTATTCTGCTGCCTCCTTTTTCTCCCTGCTTCCTTTCTGACATGATGTGAGCAGCTTTCCTTGTGGGGTAGGCCCTCCCACCATAACATTGCTGAGTTCTGCCACGCCTCCAGTGACCTGAAACTTCTGAAACTCTGAGCCAAAATAAACCTCTCTTCACTGAAGCTGTGGTTGCCAGCTATTGTGTCTCAGCAATAAAAAAGTGACTAAGATAGCCTTTTTTTAAATGATGAAGTTGAGTATTTTGAAATCATTAAACCAATTTATGTTTGGACATTGCAAGTCATAGCCAAGAAATTCTAAATATCATAATGTTTTGAAGGTGATGCCCATGATCCTTGCCTCTCCGAATTCCTACTTATGTGTGTCACTGTCTCTTGAGTGGACTAAGACCCAGGATTCTAACTAGTAGTACATACAGATTAAGTTTTAATTATTACCTGTGTAAGACTGGGGTCCCAGTATGGCTGCAGTTTTTCTTTGGCTTTGAAGCAGTAAGTGTTCAAACATCCTACATTTTTAAGGGAATCAATTCCGCCAAGAAATTCAGAGTTTGAAAGCAGATTTTTCTTGCAACAAGCTTCCAATGAGACCCCGGCCCTGGTGAGCCCCTTACTTGTAGTCTTTTTGACATTTAGCAGGGGACCCATCTAAACTGTGCCTCCCTTTCTCTCAAAACCCATCAGGTAAGGCTTGTGTGTCATTTTAGTGGATGAAGTTTGTGCTTGTTTGTTACTCAGCAACAGAAAACTACAGTTTTGGTTTATGTTTATCCTTTGAGTCTAATGATTGATATTTAGCCAAATACTGAATTTTTCTGTTTCTAGTATATGTAAATTGAGACAGTTTTTCCCTAAATTCTAAAACTATTATCTGTATGAATATGGCTATGTTTTATTTGGCTGCTCCTGGGTATAATAAGCAATTAATTTTTCTGTCTTTTGCTCCTTTTAGCCCCTATAAACCCTTCATTAATTGAACAGACTGAGCAGAACTCTATGCCTCAGTGAACCTATTCTACATTAGCTATTTTATTTACTTTATGTTCCCTGCAGTGCTTTTTAAAAAATGGTTTCTAAACCTCTAGTAAACATATTCATAATACTTTCCTCTTCTTATTTAAGCTTACAAACATTTATTCAAGTTCATTAAACCCGAGCTCAGAGAGCTCTTGTTTTTATGGCACTCTAGTTTATGATTTTACTTTTCAAATGACTGAGAAGGAAGAGGCTACTTATGGCCAATAAAGCTCTTGACCTCTGACCATTTCATCATGGCTCCAAAACCTCTCAACTGGAACATAATGTTTAATATTCAAATAAAGTGTGGGACATTAGTGTGTGTGTGTGTGTGTGTGTGTGTGTATGTATTTAAAGGGTGAAGGGAAGGAGAGGAAGAGAGAGAGAGAGAGAGAGGGAGAGAGAGAGAGAGAGAGGAGAGAGAGAGAGAGGATTTTAATATATTGCTACTGGAGAGACCTACGAAAGTAATTCAGTTTGAAAGATGAGAGCCAGTGAGACAATAACATAGAGTTCAATGAACATTAAAAGCCCCAAGATCCAGGAGTACTGAGGGCAGAAGATCAGTGTCCCCATTGAGCAGTCAGGCATACACTAAAGGCAACCTTTCTCTGCCTTTTTGTTTATTTCATGCCCTCAACAGATTGAATCAAATGTCCACATGCACTGGGTAGCCTTCTGCTTTACTCAGACTACCAATTCACATGCAAATCTCTTCTGGAGACACTCTCATAGACCTACATCAGAAATAATGTTTAACCAGCTTTCTGGTTACCTGGTGACTCAATCAAGTTAACACATAAGATGAACCATTTATTAAGCACATATTTGCTATATTTAAGCCCTGCTCTGTGTGCATAACTAAGTTTCAGCTCTGGGAAAGTTTGTTAAGCAAAGTTAGGAAAAGAACAAACTGCCCTGAAGGCAGAAAAAAATCTGATAAATCCTTAATATCTTAATTTTTCTAACATAAATCCCTTTTCTTTTTTTAATATGCCCTCAATAAAATTTCTGAATCCTAGGTTTCTTGATTATAAGGTGACCACATCAACATTCTTAGTCTGTCTTCATTGTGGGCATAAATAGAACACTGATGAATTAAGGATTTTAAGATGAAAACTGGAATCAAAGCACTCACAAGAAAGAACTGTTTTGGTATTTTCTGATTGGGAAGACATTTGAAGAATATCTGACTCGCAGAAGATGTGAAAAAAATTGACTTCCTGCTTTGACTACTTATTGAAAAGGTGCTGAAAACTTGGCAAAATTAATTTAAAAGAAGAAAGTCACATGACAAAAGGCTAATATATTTAATAGCACTCTACAAAGCTATTGTTAAGGAGACATATAAGCATAGTAACAGTATAGAAAGTAAACCTAAAAGGGGAACAAAGACTAAAATACATAACTGCAATAAGTACATGAAAGCATGATTCATCTTGGTGGTACTCAGAGAATTGAAAATGAAAATAAAAATGATATAATATTTTTCTATGAGATTAAGAAACCATTAAAATATCTAGAAACAACTACTGAAGGAAATGCGAAGCAGCCATCCATTTAATTCTTGTCAGAACATCAATTACTGTTGCCTTTTTGAAAGACAATCTGGTGATATTCATTTAAATTTAAATTACACATTCTTCGACTGAAATTTGAGTAATTGCATCTGTACATTTATCAGTGGATAAAAATGCATGTTCATTTGCTTTACTTTCTATTTTCCTGATTTTAGCGATTCACTGCAGCTGGGAATATTGGTAGTGATAATTTGTCACTGGTATGAGAGAACTGAATCTAGGGATAGATGCAGGATCCAGGAAGGGAATTATGTTAGCCCTGAAGTTTAATAAGAAATATCTAACAAAGCTGTGTTATTAATTTTGTTTTTAGGGACTACAATAGAACATAGTACCCATCTTTGACTCCCTTTCTAACTGGTAGACTTACACTTGTCCTCTCTGTACACTCTTGTGCATAATCTACTTTCCTTCTTTAATCCTTCAGAAGAGATTTTATTGGCCATAAACTCCAACCTGAGTCAAATACAACCTGAACTAACTTCGAAGTTGTGAATGATTATCTTTAAATTAAGAAAAATGTTCTCACAACTAGGATGACGACTGTATTAGTTAGCTTTCCAGGTACTGACGCACAGCACCAGCACCTACAAGCAAAAGGAGAAGGGATTTAATTAAACGCCCAAGTTTCACGAGATTCATTCCATGGTCAGCTTTCCCCAAGGCAAAACCATTGTGATGTAAAGGTGTGACAGAGCAAAGCTCTTTAATTCATGTATCGCCCAAAGCACAGCAGAGCAGTGCCAAAGAGGAAGGGGCAAAGTACCACCAGATATAGGATCTAAGGCCCTCCCTCTATGCCCACCCGGACACATCCAGGAGTGTGCTGTGCTAATCCACAAGGTGCTTCTTAATCCAGTGGAGCTGACAAATCAGGATTAACAATCACACAGAATTAACAATCAGTTATGTCCTTCAGTTTTGACCTGCAGGAATAGTCCATAAAATGTGGCACCATCGTGGAATAAAACATTTGTAATTTGGGGAAAATGAAGTAGTGACATTACTTCCTATATGTAACATGGTTGTAAATGTAAGAATTTCTAAAGCTTCTACATCAAAAGATTGGAATTGTTAATGTATCAAGAGTCTGGGTGCAAAGACATATTAAAGTCATTTTTTGTGTTTAAATACAAGCAATAATAATATTTAAAAGTAAAAAAAAAAGGACATTTTTTGAAATAGTGTCTAAACATAGAAACTATCTAGAAATAAATCCAAGTAAATATGGGCATGACTTCTAAGTTGAAAGCTACAAATCATTTTTAAGGAGGAAACATAGCAAAGTACCTTCGTGATTTTTGTCTGAAAAATAGGAAAGAAAATCAGTAATCATGGAGAAAATTAATCATAAGTTAAATTACACAAAAATTTAAAATTTCTGTATACTTAATGATAACAGCTAGAGAAGAACAGGCCAGAGTAAAAGAAGTTATTCATAATATGCATATCCAATAAAGAAAGTCCTGTATCCAAAGGGGAAAAAATGGAAATCGCCCCCAAGTCACATGCACACACGCACTTATGCACTTATTGTGACCTCCCAGTAGAGATGAGTTTTAATGGTATATAGGATCAATGGGAAAAGGTACTTTAGGGTCACACTGAACTGTGACTGACACAGGGAAAATCTCTATGTGGTTGAGGTTGGTTGGACTACATGAGTTGCCTTGTTTCATGGAGTATACAGCTTTCATTTGATAAAGTACTGATAAGCTACAGTTAGTCCAGTTTACACATTTGTCATGAATTTTCTTGAAAGAAGTGAAAATGCATCATGTCAATGATAAAATTTAAATTTTCATGGAGAACTTAGAATTTTGAAAAATTTGCATCTGCCTGTCAGCTGGAAATCTTATGACACGTAGCTTTCTGAAGCAGTCAGTAGTAAGAGTAACACATGTAGGCTGTTTTTAAATTGCGTTGTATGTAAGTCAAAACTTAGCAGAATTGTATAAGTGGGGGAACTAATAGTTTGCAAATGACCAATGTGCTGGGTAACAAACTCTTGAAAATTAAATGCATATGAAAAATGAAAGATGACTCAAGAGATTTTAATATAAATGGGTACAAATTATAATCTGGTTTTAGATTTCATTAGCATTGGAAATCAGTTTAAGAGACTGCCATTCATTTAGTTACAGGATATCATAAGGAAAATATTTATAATCATCCAAAAGTATAATTTTCTAACTACCTGTGTGTGGGAAGATTCTCTGATACAATATATTGCAAATGATTTCAGAAGCAATCCTTAATATAATGTCTAATATTAAGCCAAATATTAAGGGAATTTACAAAAACTATAAAACACTACTACTACTTCTTACTGGTTTCTTTCTGTTACAAAGATATAGTATTTTAAAAAGTATAAAATTAATGTTAGTATGTGACTTTATTATTGATATTTTAAATAGATTAATAAATGCGTATTTTAAAATTTCCTAGCTTTAATTTCTTATACAGTTCGTGTTGATAGATGTGACCCATGTAAATGAAAACGCTTTGGATTCCTCCCTGACTTGTGCTATCAGGAGAGGTTCTAGAGACCCAGAAGATTGAGAGCCCGTGCTCCGGAGCTGTGAGATTTAGAGGACTTCAGAGAGCTGAGCGATGAAGCCTGAGACAGCAGAGCTGCTGACGGAGAGAACTGGAGTCCTGAGATTGGCGGAGCCCTGGGGTCCTAATGCACTTGCAGAGCTGATGTGCTCTCTGAGTGGTGTGAGATGTTTCACTGATTGCTGCCTTTTCATTGCTGAAATGCTCTCCTACGTTTCAGCAACAATGATGGATTAGAAAAAGTAACGGTGATTTATTTAAAGCAACCAACAACCAGCTGCTGGCAACACTGAATTACGTTACTTTCCGCTTGAATTCCTTCAGGGGCCCTTCTGCTACGGTCAGAGCGCCTCCTCCGGCTCAAGACTTCTTGTTCAATTTCACTTTCTTCCATGGATCCTTCACGTGCTGCTTGTCATCCATTTATTTGCAAAGATTTTTCACTGTATCTCATACCTTTTCATACAAGCCCATTCCTTTTGGCTTGCTGGCTTCCATTGTCACCCTTTTTAGAAAAAATATCGTGTGTTCTTTGCGCAAACTCATCTAAAGCGCCCTCCTCTGATACCTGCTTGTTGGGAGTTTCGCTCATTTCTCTGTTGTTTTTACATAGCGCATATTTGTAGCATCTAGATTTCTTTTCTGGCACATATCTGGAGCAAACATGAATAAATACACCAACAGTAGTAGTTAAAAAGGGAGAAATATTTATGCTAAGCTTTGGGATTCACCATTACCCAGAAGAGTACAAAAGATAAGGGTGGTAGAAATAAGAATTACAAATTGAATTTTATCATTTTCCATACTTCACAACATCTAGTGGAATCAGAGACAATGAAATACTTGATTTAATAGACAGTTCCTGCTGTCTGGTTAAGAGAGCAAATTAAAGAAAAGATAAAATTGGCATGCTATTAGCGAAACGGTTCTTTCTGAATTACAAGGTTAGATAAGTCTATGAAAAGCAAAAATGTAGGTCATGGAAGTCTTTTTCTCTGTGGTGTATTTATTCGATATCTTCTTGCTGTGAATTTTCTTGTAAATGTTCATACCTCTTTCTTGATCTTTCCCTTTCCCCCCATTCTAAGCTTCCATGCCATTTTCCTTTATTCTTTTATGGGCTTCTGTTCTTTGCCACTTCCATGTATAGCATTTTTTAACATCTGGATTCCACTGTAAGGTGTGATAGGACGGAATGAGTAATTTGCACCCCTCACCCAGAACATCACAGCAAACTTCTCCATAATCCCCCTATTTCTAAAAAGGAGACATTTGTAGTATTTAAAATATTGGCTTATCTTTCTTAGGGCTCTTCTTGTGGGAGAATTATACATCTCTCTCCTAATGCCGGACCTGACCCCTTGACTCGCCCTGGCCAATGATTGGAAGTAACCCAGAAGGCACTTTCCACAGAAAATCGGAGAGGGAGAGCTCACCCACCTCTCTCTTCACCCTGCGCCATGAGACCAGCATAGCACCAAACAGCAATGGTTCCATCTTCCCAGCTCTCACAAAGATGTGGTGGGCCAGAGCTGCACACGGCATGCAGTACTTATATGAAGTGAATTCCACACTGAACTACACCCCCTGTTATGGCTTGTGTCTAGGTTCCTCTAGCCTCATGCAGAGTCACCTTGTGAAGGTGACTGGATTAGAGCTGTGATGCTCTGATTAAGGATGTGATGCTGCAATTAGAAGTGCCATACCCTCCCTGGGTGTGGGTGGTACCATTCTAAAAGCAGGGAGCCTGGGTAGAATATAAAGGGACAGGAAGGAGCTGCTTTACTACTTTGCTGCTTGCTGCCTTCTGCTTGCCTTGCTTTGCCATGGACTGTTTGTTTTCTTCTATGCCCCTCTGCCCTGCTACCCTGCCTCGGAGCAAGCCTACTATGGACTGAAACCTCTACAAACTGCAAGCAGTTCCTCTTTTTGGTTTGGGTGTTGGGTATTTTGCCTCAGTAATGAGAAAAGTAACTAAGACATCCCTAGATCATTTTTATTCTTTATTTTGAGACAGGATCTCATTCACTTTCCAAGTTTCCCAAACTGGGTTCAAATTTGCAATCCCCCTGCCACAGTCCCCCAGAGTCTAGGGGTTACAGGCATGCAACGCCACACCTGATTTCTTCCTTGCTTTTTAAGACACTGAGATCTTAGCTCTGTGTGCTACCACAGAACAGTTTACTCTGCAGTGCTACTATTCCTCCTGGACTCAGTATTCTTCAGTGCATAGCCAGAGTGAGCCTTTTAACTGTAGACTGTGACTTATCTCACTTACATTCCAAAATGCTCCCCTATTTCATAAAAGTAAAGTCCAAAATCTTGCAACGGCCCATGAGCCCCAGCCTGCTCGGCATCCCTCCTGCCATAGAGCTCTGCACTAAGGCACTAGACATCCAGCACCTGGACCTTCTCGCTCTTCTCTTCCTTGAATAAATGAGCTCCTTCCTTACAACTCTTGCAATGGCTCTTCCTTCTTCCCTCTGGCTGGCTCTCCTACAATCTTCAAGTCTATTTATTACAGCTTTCATTGGACCTGTCTTGAGTACCTTACTTAAAATTGCAACCTGTTAACCAATCCTTTCCTCACTCCCTATGCATTTTACTGCTGTTCTGAATATCGAACACACTTTTCAAAACATGTAACAACTTACATTTTGTATTTACTATCTGTTTCCTCTAAACACATGTCTTTGTTTAATCATGAATCATTGCCTACATTGTTCACACCTTAGTGCATTAGAATACAGACAGCTCTCTAGGAAGCACTATATGGTGATAAGCACTGGACCCCAAAACTAGTTCTGTTTATTCTTGACTTCATTTGTACTTATCTCAGCTGAGCTGTGAAGTGCTCCTCTGTAATTTTTATTACAATTTGCTGAGCTGGAGAAGAGTTGCAAGGTTAGAATGTGTGTCACACCTGTGACATTCTGAGTTTCGTGCTGCTGTCTCAACAAGAGAAAAAGTACAAATAAGGTAACCACGGTGGTGCACACCTAATTCCAGCACTGAGAAGGCTGAGCCAGGAGGACTGAAGTGAGTTGGAGGCCAGTGGGCCAATCAGTGAGTTCAAGCTTGAACTCACTACATAGCAAGACCCTTTCTCAAACAATAATAGCAACAAAACAAAACAAAACAAAACGGAACACATTTAGATAAATAAAATAGGTGTTTGGCTATTTTTTTCCTTTTTTGGATTCTTTGGATTTGCATTTGACTAAAAGAAAGAAGAATAGAGTTATTTAGATGATCAAATATAGATCATTTATTTGATTTATTTTATGAATAGCAAAATCAAGGATCCAGACATAGTAAATACTTTCTTACTGTCCTTCCCTCCACACTCACCTGAGTCAGCAAAGTGAATCAGGAAAATGGGGCAGGGAGGTCAACCCGAGACCCTTACGGTGACTGGCCCAGCTGTGGACCCTCTCGGAAGGAAATCTGCCTAGCCAGGCACCGACCTGAGGGAGACAGCTTAGACGTCGATGGAAACCTCAAGCCTTGCTTTTCGATCACACTAGACTTTTCCTACCAGAAAAAGGGAAAACAGTCATAGGGATTTAATAGATAGCAATGTAAAGGCATCAGTTGCTGATATAGAACCCTATCTTATCATTTTAAATGAATATTTTTATCACTATATTTTCTTAACTTTCCTTGATGTTTTATATTTCTACATGAGTTATTAGAGAGTATCTTTTGAATTTTTTATCACAGATTTTATGTATTTTAAACATTCCCTTTGCAGCATAATTTCTCAATTACACTACTTAAAATCCGGGAGCATATCACATGTCAGGCTTGCCCGCAACAGCGTATCTTACAGTATCAATTGTCACAGTGGTACCCTGTGCCTGTAGGACATCATTTTTCAAGATTAGGGAAATGCCTCTGAAAAAACAAACTTACATTAAGAGAGATGAATGTGCAATTATAAAAGCAATTAGAAAAGTTTCTGACTGAATATGGAAGGAAAATGTTGTTTAGGGAGAACTTTCTTCAGTGACCCTTCTAGGGCCTAGGGAAACCAGTTGCAGAAAATACAAAAATTCAACAAACTAATATTTTTGTTCAAGAGGAGCTAAAGAGTTTACTTTCCAAGTCTTTCTTCTACAAGAATCAGGGACTTTATACTTAAGCTTCACTCAGAGAAATGTTCTTAGTGTGGTTAATGATAGCTACTTACATTTATCAACTGTTTAATGACACAGTAAGAAATTTCCTACCCATCATTGGGATTTGTTTTATAACAAACAGTGTGGTCGTTTTGAAATTCACTTAAATTCTAGCAGGGACTTAGATCTTCTGCTTTATGCAACACTTTTCTTACCGTTAGCGGAAAGTTAAGTGGTGAGCGGCAGTGGTATTGAATCTGGGGGGAACCACAAAATTTGGTTCTTTCAACCATGAAATTCTAGGGCATCTTAAAGACAAATGTATATTTTATCTTACTTTAGAAATCCTGTCATAGATTTCTAAACATGATACAAACTAAAGCTGGATTAAAGTATTTTAATTATCTCAGAACTTTGACACATGATGTGAAACTGTATTTGATTTTCTTTAAATGTCAATAGATAGCCATTTGTTTGTGTATTTCTTTCCATAAAATAATACCTTTGATAAAGTTTGTCCTTGATTTATTCAGTCTCACCTAAGGAACTTATAATTTCTATTTAACTTAATAATTTTTTAATATCGCTATTTAATTCATTTGATTTTTTTCAAAATAATAACTTTCATAAAGGACTGTTCAGAAATACTAAAAATATGTAAAAGTCTAATGAAACTTAATTTGCTAGCTCTTTCTGTAACACTTGCAATTGCTTTAAAAAAAGAACTGTCAGATATCAGAATATAATTTAAGAGGGATTTGAGATTATAGAGTCTTTGTAGATTCCCTAAATTCACATCATGAAATAATTACTGATTCCTCTCAATATTTTTAGCTTATAGAAATCATGCATTCACTTTATCCCAGTAATTTTCTGAAGTAATCCAGAATTTCATAAAAAATTAAATTAAGAAGAGCTAAAGAATCAAAAATCAAAATACACACACACATGCATACATGCATGCACACACACATACTTGTATAATATAAAGTACCATATATTAGAAATTGTACAACTGACTCATAGAATTTGTTCTTTTTCTAGGTAAAATTGTCACCTCCTTACTTTGCATTGGTAAACAGAAAAGATATTACTAGACATTGCTTAAATTTGAATGAACAAAATATTTTTGATAAATACATAGCATAAAGTATTTAACAGCTGTTTTTGCTTAAAATAAATCACATTTGAACATATATTTATTTGAATTGACATTTCTATATTATAAAAGAAAGATGAAATGTATAGATGAAATTTCATAATAAGATTTATAAACACTTCAAAGAAGGTACATTTAGATACTGGACACCAATTACTTCAGAGATAGTTAGCTTGAAGAAGAAGATTTAGACATACTCTTCAGTTTTTAAAAACTTTGCATTAAGTAATTTCTAGCAATAAAATTACCTTTCTTTCATAATTAAAAGTTCAGTAGAATATAGGAGTTGAAAAGAGAATGACTCGGGTTTTTCTTCAGGTGCCGCTGGTGTCCGCCACAGATAGCATGGGAACAGATGAGTCCAGTCCTGGCTCTGACTGCCCATGCATTCCCCTGCAGTTCCCCAGGAAGAGCAGTAGAGATGGGCCATTTCTCTTCCTGTCAATGAAAGCAAATCCCGTTTGCTCTAATCTGTTTTGCTCTAATCTGTTCTTCAAGGAAATCTTCATTTGCCAAACCAAATCTTTGACATTTTGTTAGAGAGAGAGAGAGAGAGAGAAATACACACAGATAGAAAAATAGAAACAGACAGGAATAGAGAAAGAGAGAAACAGAGAGATCATTAAAATACTTTAATGGTTAATACTACTGAGTGAAAACTATTGAAGAGAGGCAAATACAGATCTTGTGACAATTGAATCCTACTTGGGCTTTTAGACTTTAAATTCTCTTCTTGTTTATAACCCACCAGTGCTCTGAGAAGAGGCCATGTAAAACTATTTGTTATAATGTTCTAAAATACATTCATTAAATTTGACTTTGGCCAAATGGCAAATTACTGCACCACAGACAATTTGTCTAATACATTGTTTCCATCAGTTTTACCTCACAAACTATCCAGCAAGCCAAGTGATTTAAAGAAGTGACAATCGAAGTGACACCGTCTTGCTCATAGGACCAGCTTGCAGTTATCTGGGGTGACTTTCTTCAGCCTGCACGTCCCATTCACAGCCTCTGCACAAGTGAGTCCTCATAGGACCATGTTGGCTCTTCCGGAAACTCATAGACAAAGCATAAATGCACTAAGCAAACCGTATCAGGGGTAGTGTGAAGCCCCTGAATAGCTGAGGCACACATACCCGCATACAGTGGCTGAAGCAAATCACACAGCCGAGACTAACTGAGGAGAAGCAGGGCAGTGATTTCCACCTCGAGAGAGAGTCATGAAAAGATTAAGGGGAAAGAATTCCCAGTTCTATTGTAGGGAGAGAATAGACAACCAGGGCTAGTATTCTAAGATGGGACTGAATCCCAGGTAAATACTTCCTTTCTCCCTTTTCTTCAGCTAATTGGTCCTAGAATATTTTATTCCTAACTCAAAAATAAAGATTCTCGATCTCTCTCTCTCTCATAAATTCCGTCCACTATAACATCAAAACTTTAAGGTAGCAAGAGAAAAATACAATAGCAAAATACAGAAATCAGAGACTTCTTTTGTTTTCATACTTTGAAACGCTCAGTGATTCTGTCCACTGACAGAGGTGATACAAGGATGACATTGTGTTAAACCTGAGACCATCTGCTGTTTAACTGGTATCCAAGGTGCCTGAAAATACCCAATCCAGAGCAACTCCCTGGGGAAAACAGGTGCCAAACACTTTTCCTGATTATCAAGTGAACTCCTGAAATGTGTCATTTTTGATCTGCATAATATTCATTTGCACTTTTGCTGAAACCATTCATGCTTTCCCCATCTACATTCTATGTGTTTTGAGTGAGGTGGATTCTAACCTTGCTTGGTTGGTGGCCATAGGTCCAAGCCTTGGGCAATCAACTCAGATTCCAGTGATCACTTTACAGTTGAGCAGACCATGCAGTCAGAGGCTTGAGGACTATATTCAAAAAGTTTTGTTGAAACTATTGAAAGAAAGCTTTACCTATCATAATATGTAAATTAAAATTTATAGCTGGTCATCTTTGCAACATGTGGAAGGAACTGAGAATTGAACCAGGACACAGCATAGTCAAAACAAGAAGGTCCTGGTGGTTTCATCTTACTCTACGGCCATGCATGAAAATACCCCTAGACTTCTGTAAGTCAATAGGTTTATAGCATTGATCAATTATTTTTGGTTGTTTTATTTTTACTCTTTAATATCAAACAACTTTCCAGTTAGTTAATATTTATATTTATGTGTTGCTGAGATCACATTGACACTAAGCCAAATTTTGTTTAGCATATGCCTGTAATAGAAAATCAAAGGCTCATATATCTGGGCATCCTTTCTGTTTCCTATGCTTGGGAAGTTTTCCTTAATTATTACTGTGAATAGCCTTTTTATTCCATTTGTATTTGTTCCTGCTTCTTTGTTCACATTTTTTATTCTTAAGTTATAAATCCTCTTGTCATCTTCTAGCCTTTGTATCATTACTTCCTGGTTCCTTGTTATTTTTAAGAGACCCTTCCTTTCACTATCATATATTTCAAATCTATCTTCAAGTTTTGAAAGTCTGTCTTTAGTTTCTGTTAAGAAGTTTTGCCAGCTTTCAATGGAATTTTTAATTTCCTGATATTCTCTTTGGATCTGTTTCATGTATTCTAGATTTTGTTTATATTCTTCATTCTTCTCTCCTTACTCTGGGTTCCTCTGTCTTCCATTTGTGTCTTCTTGAGGAGTATTTCTTTTATTAATCTTCTTATATCTTGCTTCACCTGAGTTAGAATTTCAGATTTAAATTCGTCAATGAACTCACAGAAGTATTTCTTTATTTCCGATGAGGCTGTGTCTGATACTGCATGTTTGCTGCCCTCAATCTTCTCTGTATTTATCTCTCCTGGACTTATTTTCCCTGGGTTGGTGGTTGGAGGCTTTTTGTTGTTTCTTTGTCTTGTCATGTTTCTGATTTCTTTCAGACAGGTGAATGGTAGAGGTCTCAGGACCTTTTCGTATTGCTTACAGTTTTTCTGCAGTATACTGGCTAGAGAAGTGCTGCCCTCTCCAGTTTGCTGTTGATTTGTGAGGTGCTTTCAGGGTGATGTGGGCCAGCCCCTCTCCTCTAAGACAGTCAACCAGTGAGTGTCTTCAGTACGTTTGTGTGTGCCCTGTGGATGTCACAGGTTCAGAATAGCCTTGTCTCTGGCTATTGAGATCCAACCAGGGGCATGGCCCAGATCAAACAGATCTCATCAATATGATTTGGGCCAGGAGCTACCAACAGATGCCACCTCAGTTGTTGATTCAAGCCTGTCCTGCCCAAATCCAATATGTTGTCTAGCCATTCATCATGTTCTGGGGAATCCAGTTCCCAGCACTCACCAAAGTCCAAGCAGCTCAGTTCACCATTTCCTCTCCCTGTTGCAGTGCCTCCCCCCACCAAGGGTCTCGAGCTCACCAATCCCTGCTCTTGGCAGGGATGCGACTTCAGCTCAATCGTGAGTCAACCAACTCTAAGATGCGCCTAGTACAACAACCGAAGTGTGCCTAGCTCCAGCCCTCCATCCACACTTCTTTTTTTATTTTATTTTTCCTCAGTTTCTCCCTGGGTCATGAAAATTCCTCTCCTTTTGTCTCGTCTTCTCCATGGTGTCAGATTCTAGCATCTAAGTTGTTTTTCTCAGAGAGGCTCTTTATCGTGCTACCTATCAATCAACCATCTTAAGGAAAATTTCCCAAACATAGGAAACATTAGTGATGTTCAGATAAATGAGGCATACAGAACTCCAGCCAGCTACAACAAAAACAGATCTACACCCAGACATATAATAGTCAGGCTCCCAGAAATCCATCACAAGAACAGAATATTAAAAGTGGTCAGAGAAAAGAAACAGATTACCTATAAAGAAAAACTCATCAAAATCACAGCGGACTTCTTGATGCAAACTATCAAATCAAGAAGAGCTTGGAGCAAAATATGCCAAGCCCTGAAAGAAAATAACCTCCAACCCAGATTGGTATACCCAGCAAAACTCAAAATTAATGGAGAGACAAGATATTTCTATAACAAAGAGGAACTGGGAGAGTTCGTGACCACCAATCCAACCCTGCAAAGAATATTAAAGGACATTCTAGAGAGAGAAAAGAAAATCACCAGGATTCCAGGAACAATGGCAGAGAGGTCTCAAAGAAAGGGACAAACAGTGGAATGAAGGAGAAAAGTAAACAAACAACAATGACAGAAAAAACAGCATAGCAGAGATTAGACAGAAAAGATTGGTTATACCACTGTTTTATCTTGACTGATTTTATTTGAATCTGGTATGCTTGAGAGTATCAAGTCTGAGAGCAGAGGCAACTACTCTGAAGATGACAAGATTCAATAAGATACCCATTCTGGTTTGATTATTAACTGCCTTTGAAGTCCTATAATGTCTCCAATGTTTGGTTTTTATTAATAGTGCTATGTACTGCTAAGTTTAATTATATTATACCTGATAATATAGACAATTTTATTGAAAATAACAAGAGACATCATAGTAACTACCATAGATCACCTAGTATTGTGGTTTTATATGTCTTTTTCATTTCTTGTTTCTCTAGGAATTTGTATTGTTGACTTGTTTTGATTAGTTTTTCCCTCTAATACAGAAAGGCTAGGTATACACGTAGAGACTTACACATGTGTAAAACTTCTAAACAGTTTACAAGAATTGATTACAGTTATTGTAAAAAAAAAGAGAGGAAAAGAAAGTATTCTAAAGGCTATAACTGCATGTCTGTTTAAGTGTGTAGGATTGATAACCATATTACTAAGTTTTTGTTGGATAGATGAACAGAACTGGTTGCAGTCTCACTGTTTAAATGTCTACTTTGTATGCTTTACTTTTGTAAGTTGAACAACTACTTCTAAGAGGAAAATATGTAATTATCAACTGGTGATTTCTTACTGTTTTTTTTGAAGTTTTGTATTATTTCTACCCTCTTTCTGTTTCATTTTTTTCTTTAAATAAAGGCATGTACATCTCAGAAGCAAAGAAATTTCTTGACAAAGTTGGTTTTCTCTTTTGCTATTGTTTTTACTTCCCACCTTTCTCACCTCCCAATGTAATTTAAGTTGCTGATAATTCTTACGTGAATAGAAGTTGATGACTACTAATTAGATGAAAGAAAGAATTCTAAAAGCAAACCACTGTCACAAGAAGTCACTCATTTTTTTTGAGGCTAGTAGAAACTGCAGTTAGAATAAGTTTTTTGAAAGGGGTCGTAATGTGAATCACTCACAACTGTGATTATAGAACAAGCATTCTATGTGATTGAAAGGTATTATGTAATATGATAAAGAAGATTTGTTCCTTTCTCGTTTAACAAGAGAATGATAATTTGCTCATAGATTTGAGCCATCAGAAGATCTGAGTTTTAATCTGCAACTCATAATTTGAGAATTTGTGTAAAATTTCTCCACTTTCAACAGTTCAACCTCAAAATAGGGGGCCTGGGTTAAAATACAAGTAAAGATGCTTTTTCTTATAAATACTATGTGCTCTGCCATTTTCATATACTGTATTAGTTTCATTTTAAATGTCATGCTTTCCTAATTCAGAACATTACCCATATTTTTAATAAATGCCTTCAATTTCCATGAAGCAAGTCTCTGTCCTTGATTTTACTTTTGCAGAAGTTACTACATTGCTAAGAATATAAAATCAAGTAAGGAAACCAAAGAATGACAAAGTGGTTTAATTTACATAATCTCAATTTTGTCTCTTAAGAAGAACAGAGTGAAGATAATGCTGACCAATTCACTATGCATACTGCACTCTGTAACTCTGTGACTCTTGCTGACATTTCATAATATTTATCTGAAGGAGAGGAAAAAATTATTATGAAATATGTTGATGCCCTGATAAGTATACTCTCAAGCATCTCAAGGGCTTAATTACAGTTTAAGTAGTGGAACCACTGCACAGAGATGTGACTTACTCTAGCACCAATACACACTTGCATAGTTATAGAACAAACTGGAGAGATCTGAGAAGTGGATTACCGAGATATTTTTTAAGAACTAATTTTCTATACTGGATTAGTGAAGGTTCTTACCATTTATTAATTTATATCCCCTTTAGAAAGCTTTCTTATTTGTCTTATTTATAGCAGTTGCTTTTGAAATCCTTATGAATCTTTGAGCTAAGAGAAAAATAAAAGGATTTTAAAAGTTTCTTTTGCAACATTCAGTAAAAACTGCAGATAAAGAAAATATTAAAACAGTTCTAATTGCATCTGTATCTTGTACAAACTATGAATGCTAAAATGCACATAGCCAAAAGATTTAGATAAAACAGAAATAAAATTTCCTTTAAAAATTAAGAAAGATGAATCAAATATTACTAATATATATGTATTTGTCTTACAACGGAGATGAAACTGTTACAATAAGTATAGTGAAAGTGGCTAATACCAACAGCAAAATTCAGTTAAGAAAAATAAGGATAGGAAGGTAACAAAATTAGAGATTTATAAAACACATAAACGTGCTGCAGAGTTCCTAGTGAGTACTAGACATAGGCTACATTTAGCTCTAATTTACTTAAATCCAGAGAAAAGTGAGACTGGTGGTCTAGTGAAAGAGTCATTATTCTAGCCAGATGAACCAACTGTTAATGAGAAGGCAGGTGTTTCTGGATCTGAGACTTAAAATAAATTTTTCCTATCAGTACTTATGGACAACTCGTAAGAACACATGCTGGACAACAAACTCAATTTGGAGAAGACAATTAATATATTCATGCATTTCATGTCACTTTTAAACTATATTCCTTTGGGTTGATTAATGTGGTTGAGTTGGAGCCCAGAAAGAATGATTCTGTGATAAATCAAAATAGTACAGTCCATTAATACTGACATTTTATCAACTTGTTAATTGCAGTATGTTGAACTATTATGGTAGTATTTTTGGAGAAATATTTGTGTTATATGTTATAGACAATATGCCAAATGCCATTCTACTCTACTTCTTCAGTTAAAATGCATAAACATGTTAGCATTGGTACCTCAGAGTGAGCTGGATGTTATCTGGTATATCATTAATTTAATAAAACACAAAGCATGCCAATCCTTTACTAGGTAGTAGGTTACAACAATGTAAATGAGAAAAATGAGATATTGGTAATAGGGCACAAAGAGATAGATCTTCTGCAAATGGGAAGAGGGTCAAGGAATGGGGATGGTGGGGACATAACATTACATTAATACAATAACATTAACACATATAAGATACCAACTCCCCTCGCTGAATGTAATCAGCATGTACTGCTAGATAGACTGATAAAAATAACTTAAAAAGATGAGAACTTTGCTTGAGAGCTCAAGCTCCAGTACAGGAAAATGTCAGACGCAGATGACCTTGATTGCTGATACAATCTGATTGGTTACTTTGTGTCTCTCATCACTCAGTAGCATTCTTAGGAAGCAGGTGTGTAAGGAGGTCTATAAAACAATCTAGGTGGAGGATACCACACTCCTTAGTGTTTTGCGCCAAGAACTGTGTTTGTTTTACTGACAGTGAATTTAGTTATGGCCACGCATATACATTCAATGTAATCATCTTCAATCTCCTTGAAAGATAGATACAAATGGAGACACGAAGTTTTCTTCTAAAAACATAAATTAATCCAAGAATACCATGAAGGAAATACAGTATTGCTTAAAAATCTCAAATAGATAAAAAGCAGAAAATGTCACAAGTGATGAAATATAATGGCTGGTACTTGAGTTTATTTTATTGGAAATGTAAGAGATTATGAGTTGACAATATTCACAGTAGAAATTTTTTTGCTGGGTTTAGAGACTTAGAATATTTGGGAGGGGACACACTCCAGCAGCCACCGGAAGACATTGCCTGCAGCTAACCAGCCCAGGTTGGGAGGCAGAAGCAGGCCTTGTCTCCTTGCACACTCCAGCAGCCCTCTGGATGTTTCTGCTCCACATAGCCAGCACAGGCTGCAAAAAACAACAGCCAGCCCTGCACCAGCGCACCCAGTGGCCACCATTGGATACCGGTAACCAGCACTTGCCAAGAAAACCCAGGAGAGAAACTGGGAAAAGAAATGGATCACCTATAAAGGAAAGTCCATCAGAATCATGACAGACTTCTCAACACAAACCATCAAGTCAAGAAGAGCTTGGAGTAAAGTATTTCAAGTCCTGAAAGGAAACAACTTCCAAGCCAGAGTGATATACCTTGCAAAACTATCTTTCAGACTTAATGGAGAAACAAGATACTTCCATGACAAAGGACAACTGAAGGAATTCACGACCACCAAACCAACCCACAAAGAATACTGAAGGACATTCTAGAGAGAGATTTAAAAAACCACAGTTCCAGGAACAGAAACAGAGGGGGATCACCAAGTTGGGCAGATGACTGAATGGAGGGGAAAAGTAGGCAGCCAATGGCAGAAAAACAGCATGGCAGAGACAAGTCAATGCATGTTGGCCATAACCATTAATGTAGACGGCTTCAACTCACTACTAAAAACAAACACAGAGTGGATCAGGAGACATCACCCATCAATCTGCTTTATTCAAGAAACACATTTAATTCAAAAGGAAATTCATAGACTAAAAGTCAAAGGAAAGAAAACAATGCTCTATGTGACAGGGAATCAGAAAAAAAGTAGGAGTAGCTTGCCCATCAACTGCAGAATGGATAAGAAAGACATGGCATTTCTATACAATGGAAAGCTACTCAGCTTTAAAGAAAGATAACCTCTAGGCTCTTGCAGGTAAATGGAAACAACTTGAGATCATGCTCATAGGTAAGATGGTTCAGAGTCCCGTGGGTGAACATCATGTTCTCTCCCTAGTATGGAAAGCTAAAGGGGTTAGTGGAATCCAAAATGCCCAATAATTGTGAAGGTGAAAGGGAGGAGATATCTAGAGGGGGAAGGCAGTGGCCATTGTTAATCTATATCTTGTTTTGAAACCCTGTATTGTTTCCACTGTTTTATTTAGCTTGGTTTTATTCTGTTTTGTTTTGTTTGATTTTCATAACATTTGATGGCATGGAAAGCTGTTTCAAAAATGATAAGATATAGTAGCCATCATTGATTTCCAAATGTCTTGTTTTGAAGCCCTGTATTGCTTTATTTGTTTTCTTTTGATTGAATATCTATTTTGCTTTGTTTGGTTTTATTATATCTGATGGTATAAGCAGCTACTTTGATGATAACAGGATGCATTATGGTAGCCACTACTATATTCCTACTGTCCTGTTTTGAAGTCCTGTATTGCTTTTATTGTTTTGGTATTGGTTGATTTTATTCTGTTCCGTTCTGTTTGATTTTATTGTGCCTGATGGTATAGGAAGTTATTTTGAAGCAAGAGGAATCATGGTAGACATTGAGTGGGTCTTCTTTTATCTTGTTTTAAAGTCTTGTATCACATTCATTGATTTGTTTTGGTTATTTCTATTCTGTTTTATTTCTTTCAGATTTAGTCTCTTCAAAATAAAAAAAGGATATTTGGGAGAAGGGAATTGCCAATATGTTTGTTTTCTTCTATATGTTCCCTATATTTTTAATGTTTTCTATAATCAATATTAGGAATTTTTACAATTAGGAAAATTTGCAGTAGCTGTTCTTTAATTTGATCATCTTGAAAAATGTTGATAACAATCAGGTTTAATGAGGTCACTAGTAATCTTATGATTGTTTCTGAACCTGTATGAATGATGTAGTGGAAGAATACAGTATTATAGTAAATACCTAAACTCTTTCTGTTTTTCTGTTTCTTACATGACAAGAAATGTATTACTTATCTTTTTTTTTTTTTTGTACCAGGAATTGAACTCACAACCTTGCACTTGCCTGCCAGGAGCTTATGCTGCTGAGCTAAATAACCAGCACCGTACTACATATCTTAATATAATTTTAAATTGCTATTCTGATTCACTAATAAATTAATGTGATTCTTTTACACTATACATTCTTAGTGATATTAAATTCATGAAAAGTTAGAAACTTTTGTTAGGCTCTGGAGAATGAATAATGTTGAAAGTTGTCCTCAAGACCTGAGTAACCTATGGGGTGGTCATCAATGTGCCCTAAAAGTGTCAAATTTCCAATTATTTCAACCCACTCTAGATTCCATCTTGATTTTGAATATCAACTTGCTGGATCAAGGGATACTTGGAGAACTGGTTAAGCATTATTTATTCTCAGTGCTTCAGAAGGTACTGAACCCCCATCTCCAAAGGAAGACCTAGATGAATTTGCTTTCAATGATCATGACTGGGCTACCCAGCTATGCAAGTGTTTCTAGAAGAGACGGGTGTATGTGGATGGACTGAGTAAGAATAATCTACCTCAATGTAAGCAGAGACCACCTAATCTGGGGGAAGGATCTGGATGGTCAAAGATAGGTAAATCATTTGTCCTGTCGTGGAGTCAGAAGCCTGTCCTCTGCTGGCCTTGGATGTTAGAATTCCAGGTTTTCTGGCCTTTAGATTGCTGGACTCATACCAGTGGCCCATTGGCTTTTTGCACTTATGATCCTAGACTGAGAATTATATAATCAACTTCCGTGATTCTGAGGCCTTCCAAGTTGGTTTGAGTCATGCTCCTACTTTCTTGGTTCTTCACTTGCTTCTTGTGATTGTGGGACTCTCGCTCTTTGTTATCATGTGAAACACTACACCTAATAGTATCCTTTTACAAATCTCCTTATATCCTCTACCAACTGTGTCTCTCTGAGAACGCTAACTAAAATCTCCAAATAACCCAATTAGGTAAAGACACTATGATTGGATTGATTATTTCAAATAATGGCTTCAGGATGATATTGCCCAAATTCTTTTTATTATGACATCATAGAAATGGAGGAACAAAATTAGTAAAACCTTTAGTTTAAACTCTACCGTGGTGACTTCATAGAAAACTTGAATGAAATCATATTGACCATTAAATATAAAGCTTAGATTTTAGTATTGTATAATTAAGATCTAGTTTAAAATAATTCACTTGCAGATAATTTTAAATATTTATGTATTTTTCTGAGTATGCCTAAGCACAAGCTTTGAGATCTTCCTGGTTGCTTTGTTGTCACTGTTTGCTTTTTTAAAGTGAGTAATGATGCCACAAATGTGATTTCCTCAGAAAGCTCTTAAGACAATTGATCACTTTGTCTATTGATAAATTACTTTTGCTACTTGGAGAGATTAAAGGTAGGTGTGCCAAAAAGTCATAAAAGCTGCAATAATTTTAGTTAGAAATTTCGGTTATCAGGAAGTCATTAGGAAGAAAAGAATATGTGATATACAATAAAAGCCTTTTACTATACTGGATTCTTTTTAGCCCAAGACTCTGTTTAGCCACTTATTCTCATTTATTAGAAACTCTAGGTCTCTAACTGGCAGGAAATCTTAGACTATTTTCTGCATTATAGAAAATATCCAAAGAAAATTAACAATTATGAAGATCCTTTTGTTTGTAATTAACATTTTCATGCTATAAAAAGGATATCCCACCATTAAACAGCTGCAATCTACTGTTCTCCTTTGGTCAAGTTGGAGCGAATCTACCAACTCCCAGATTTCAGGCTGAAGCAAAAGGTTTTAAAAATTCTCTAATCTGTATAATATGACATAGCTAAGAGGAACACCTTAACACAGTCACAGGTAAGTTTAAAGACTCATCTCAGTTCATGTGCTTGTGTTCCCCATTCCTGACTGTGTTTAATTCATCAATAATGTAAGCTTGTTTCCATCTGATTATACCTTGAGCAGGGCCTTGAACATCTGCTGGTAAGAGGCAGGGAGACAAAAGAATCGTATCTGGAACTTATAGAGCAAACCAATTTTATTGAATATCTAGAGTACAAAGAAACAAGATTTCTTAGGAGGAAGGAATTTTTAATGTCCATCAGGATTCACATCTTAGAGATCATTTCTTACTTGTATTAAATTAGGTTAGTGATTTATAGAATGGCTTCACTTTTCAGTAATTGCCTTTAATACCTAGGAATTATTTCTATAAAATTGTTTTATATTAAATCCCTGTGCTTAACTCTGAACCATCCTATTACCACCATGCTTGTCTCTGCCTTTTTCCCACCTAAAAAAGATTCTTTTTTTCCTGAAGGGTCACAGATATTCAGTAAGTATTGAATTATTAGTGTTCAAGCTACTGCAATATAATGAATAGTAATAAAATTAGGAGAGCTGGTTCTTTCTTTAAAATCTCATTATGTAGTGGGAATGGGGAAAAACAAAGCAGGGACCAAAAACTATTTGTAATAACAAAGGACAATAACTCATGTGAGACCCTGGAATCTAGATTCTCAGCTGTTTATTAACTAGAAGTATGAAACTAATCGAATCTTTTGTTTCTTAGTTGCCTTCCTTAAGTATAAAAAAATTAATTCTGAGATTTCTTTTGTCTCTGTAAATTCAGTTCCAATTGTAATTAATATTTGTTCATGACTTCTGGCTCAACTATAGCTGAGAACCTGTGAGTTCAGTGTAAGATTTTTATGCGTAGAAGGAAATAATACCTAAAGTTCAGGTATTCTAATTTTCCAAAATAGTCTTATACTAAAAAACATAAGCAATAAATGTTCATGTAAAAGCCTTGTCAATATATTAGAATACAAGCAAAATTTAGATTTTCTCTTAAGGCTTCCACACCTAGTGAAGCATTGTTAAACTCAGAGTATACCCCTTAATAAACGATTTGTAAAAATAAACCCCAATTGACAGATACCTCAAGAGACAATTATTGCTTCAGGGAGAGATGTTAGACAGTGTTATCAACCATTTGAATTTATTTATAAATAAAAAAAAAAGAAAATGATGGAGAGGAGGGCTAAGGTAATGTCATTTAACAGTAATGCCCTAAGAATTAATTGGATGTCTTGATGTTCTGGGGTCCTGGGCCTCTTTCCTTTTGGAATTTTTTCAAAAACAGTGTACAGTTACAGTCTGGATTAAGTTATACAGTTATCAAAGAAGTCCTTGAAAAAAAAACACAGCTTGAAAACATAATATACTCTAGGCAAATTTTCATATTATTAATAAGCAAATCTGGAAGAATTCCTAGATCAATTTCCAAATGTATTAGTTTCAGACCACATATATAAAAAAAACTCACCTTGCTTAGACCAAAGAATACTTCTAAGTAGCTATTATTATTAATCATGGGCAAACAGTGTGGAAATAAGAAAATGCAAATGAGAACATAACCTTTGCTCATACTTTATGTCTCTAAGTTCCTTGCTATCAGTTCCAGACTTAGCTGTCATGGGAAGTATGCTAAAGGGCAGTGTGGGTTTTATTGCACAATGGAGGAAAAACTTAAAGGAGATTATTCTGATGTAGGACAAGGGTAAGGTTCTTCGGACATGGCTGTTAGTAAATCTGGATGCTCTCAGTACCTTGGATCAGCCTCTGGGTGCAGGAAGAGAACCGAGGAGTACCTGGTTTACTCCTCCCGCCACTCTGGCTCTTTGAAAGAGAAGCTGCCTGGATGAAGGGAACTTAGTGCTCCCCTTGTAAACTAACGAAGGACCTACATGAGGGAAGAGAGAGCTGAGAGACTTGTGCAGATGAATCACATCTGAGATTAGTAGAGTTTGGAAAGAGTGTTCTCTTAATAACCTTAGATGATATTTTGACCATATCTAATTTGACACACCTCAGGAATATTTATAATCTGAAATCTGTAATATTTTCTAGGCTAAAATTTTAGCTTGTACAGAAGTATTTTAGATTTCCTCCAAGAAAGACTGCTGTTAATTTATTTTCCCTCTTCTATTAACTTGTTTATTTTTACTTAATTTGGGGTAGTTATTCTCTGTATTTTTAAATTTAGCACCATAGTTTGTTTTACTTCTCCTTTAATATATTCAAGACTATAGAAATGTGGTTTATGAATGCTTTATATAGACTTTCATTCATAGTTTATTCACTTCTAAGTGTTCTGTTATTTTATTTTAAGGTCTTTATTGTCATCAAATTTGTTTGAGTATTCAATTGTAGGCTAAATAAAAATTCCTGGGAGGGGGTAAAAGGACCTTCTTTTCACTGTCTTTTTCTAATTTTATTGCACTGTAGTCAGTTACAAAGGCTAACATAAGAACTCATTAGAACTCATTGAGAAGTCTTCTGCAGTCTAACGCATGTTCAATATTGTCAGTATGTATAATGGTTAAAGCAGATTGTAATCTTGACTGGCTTGGGGAATGCCCAAGGAATTAGTAAAGCACACTTCTGGCTGTGTCTAGATGGACAGCCTTGTGGTCTATATCTGATCTCTCACCTCATCCTTTCCTCTATGGTACTGTTTCTTTGCTCTGCTTTCTGGCCATCATGAACTAAACAGCTTTGTTACACCATGTCTTGCTGCCAAAATGTTGCTGCCTTGAGGCCAGCTGGCCATGGACTAAATCCTCTGGAACCATTAGTCAAGTATATTTATACTTAAATATACTTGGGAGTGTCAGATATTTTGTCTAGCAGCAGGATACCTGAATAATAGAGAAAATTGATAACAAAGAAATGGGGTCATTGCTGGGACTTTATTCAGTAATACATTTGAAACTCATTTGTAGGTTGAGTTTGGAAAGGATTTGAGCTATGTCCTAGGACAAACCTAGAATGCTGTAAGCAGAACCTGATGGGCAATTATGATGGGAACTCCCAAGACCAGAATGTTAATAGAAATGTGGACAGGAGAGGCCAGGCTCATGAGGTTTCAGTTGGAAACAAGGATTTCACTGGACTAGAGGTCATGTGTGTTACAATATGGTAAACACTTTCTTTACATTTTGCCCATATCTTGGGACTTTCTAAAGACTGTTATTAATGATGTTGGACTCATTGATTTGGTGGAGGAAATTTTAAGACTCTGCAAAGTTCAAATTATGATAGGAACAAATTTGTGTTTCTCCAAGTGTTATAGTGAAAATTAGGAGAAAAACAGCAGAGCAAAAAAAATTTCCCATCAAATTTTGGCCTCAAAGGGATCACATAAAATATTGAAGCCAAAGAGAATGTTACTGAAGAGACAAACCAAGTACTTCAAACAAGGACAAAAAGAAAGATGCCTTGAGGGTATCTTAGGAATCAGTAAGACCCCATCCATTATATACTCAAAAATGGATATGTGTATACCTTTCATTTGAGGAGTCACAGGTATTCCTGCCTGAAATGGGCTGCCTGGGAGTTGTTTCCCTGGGATCCATTTCACCACACTTAGTCATCCAGGCATTCAGAGACTGTTTCAGCAGTGGTCCAAGGGGGTCTGGCTTCTGCTTGTGTTGGTGACAGGTTTTAGAGTCATTTCTTCAATGCTGGTTCTTCAGGCATGAAGAATTGAAATGTTGTGTGGTCATTGTGGCTTCCACCAAGAGTTCAAAGGAAAGCCCAGGGAGCCAGTCAAGTGTCCCTGAAAATGCAGTGCATGGAGCTGTGAGAATAAAGCCAAAGGTACAGTGGAAACTCCAGGAAGTCAAAGATGCCAGAAACAAGGAATGTCTGCACAGGAAAACTATAGCTCATGAGTAAAAATAAACCAAAGGAGAGGCCAGATGGGCTACAACCAAGCCCCCTGGAGATCACATCTTATCACCATGTCTGCCAGATACCAGAAATGGTGCTGCAAGACTTAATGTTTACCCTGATGAGTTCCTGTTTCTTTTTTATCTTCCCATTCTTCCACTTTGGAATGGAAATATATACTTAATGCTGTTACATCTTGGGAACATGTAACTTGCTTTTTTAATCTGACATAAGTTCACAGCCAGGAGTTTGTCTTGAGTGTCAACAGAGGATTCTGATCGTGGCTTTTGAACAGTGCGGGAGCTGTTCAGGCTCTGGAAAAGAAATTAGTGCATTGTTGGTCATATGTTGTATAGTTACCATAATAGGTAGAATTGTGACCTCATTACTGTGTTGACTTTACTTGGAAATGAAGTGCGGTTTGTGGACGTGTTTCAGTACTGAGTAGACAGAATGTGGGGTGTGACAGATAAGGCGAATTATCAATCCATTGGCTTGGGACATTTTCAGGGGATTAGTAAAGCACACTTCTGGGTATGTCTGGTGTGTCCTGGAGATGTGGATTTTGGATCTGTATCTGATTCTTTACCCCTTACTCTCAGGAGTGATTCGCTTGTGTTGCTTCCTGGCTACCATGAAGAAAGCAGCTTTGTTACATCATCCTCTTCTGCCTTAATGTTCCTGCTTTGGAGCCAGGTGACTGTGAACAGAACTCTCTAAAACAGTGAGACAAGTAAACTTCTCCTCCTTTAAACTGTGGGTGTTAGTATGTTTTCCAGTAACTGAAAAGTTGAGTGATACAGTGTGCTTGCTGTATATGATATAAAAGAAAATATTTCAAAAAACCAAAGACATGATTTCATATTGTAAAAGTGAAGGTTGGTAATTATGATAGTCACAATATACCAAATTACACTTCTGTATTGATCTCTTAGATTTTAATTTATTAATATAATCAGTTCATCACAAAATACTTATTGAGAATCTACCATGTTCTGAGAACACTTTTGCATGGCTTTCCTTTCCCTCACTTGTTTACTTTGTCTTTTTGCTTCCTTTCTTACTCGGCTCACATAGTACATTCATTTGGACATACTCAATTTCCTGGTTCTTTTCACTACTTTTTCACTATTCTGTCCTAATAATTGTGGTATTATCATCAAAGTTGATGAGGAATAGCTTTATGTTTGACCTTGAAAGAAAATGCACTACAAATGGATCTATATAATCTTATCAAAGCATTTTATCCTGAATTCCAAGAATGAACTCCACATCTTTTTGGTACTTTGAATTTAATTTGTACCTCTATTATAACCCTCAATGTCAACTTTCATATGTATTCCTCAGAGAATCACTGAAAGATATTAGTATGATATTCTAAGGCTATTTTGTTTGTGGTGGTGGATTTTTAATATATAATGCATCATTTCATGTCTGAGCTTTACTTTGCTGAGATGTGCTAACTGAACTATGCTGACCCACTTCTCTATTGAGCTGCACCTAAAAGAAGGAAGTAGAATGTCTCAAAGAAGGTGTTAGGGCTTAGATCTATAATGATCCCTTAAAATCTCATGTTGAGAGGTGGGACTTTTGGAAAGTGATTGGATCATGGGCCACCATGATTATCAGTGGATTGATACATCCAAATGATCATGGCTAAATGCATAGTTAAGGCGTGGAGCATGATTGGAAGAAATATATCACTGTGGGCATGACTTGGAAGGTCACATCTCCCTCCTGGTTCCTCTGTTTGCTCTCTCTACTGCCCTTCCCCATGACCTTCAATGATGCTATTTCTGCATTAGAACCAGTCAGTTCTGGACAGAGTTCCCTGAACCATTAGCCAAATTAAACCTCTCCTTTTCTAAGTTGGGGATGTCAGGTGCTGTGTTCCAGCGATGGGGAAGCTAACCCAGGATAAATACTATTTCATGGTGCATTTGGCTGAGATGTGGCATTTTGTGATTTCACTGCAGCAGCAAGACAGTGTTATGTAAAGGAGAGCTGGCCACTTGTATTAGCCCAAGAGTCTGAAGACAAGAATCTTGGCTTGCAGACACTGATTTCAGCATTCCAGATTTGATTTCAATTCCTTTCTTATCAGAGCCCTGACTAGCACAAGAGAGTTTCAGGGTATGTATGTAATCTTTATTATAGGTTTACTGTCCTTGGAATAAAATTCTGTGCATATTTTCAGCAAAGCTGCCTTCTATTACCAGAAATAGAAGTTATTTAAACATTGCCATTAGAGTTTCTTGGCTCTCAACAATATATCATTGGTTTGTAGTTGGCTAATTTAAACCTTTTATTTTCTTCTTCAGGGCTTCTGAGGTAGCAACCCCAAATCAGACAACTCCAATTCTGAGGTAGTAAGCCCAAATCAGACAACCCCAATTCCTTTGAAGAGAGTTGCTTTTGTGCATTTTAAACATTCACTGTATGATCTGATACATCCTCCCACATGCACACACCACCACTCACCCACTCACATGAGTGCTCCATCCTGAGAAGTATCTTTCAACCAAGAATTGTCCCATCTGCCTGTACTTCAGTCCAACCCACTACTGGAGAAAGGCTCAGCAGCTGTGATGCTACAGCAGAAGAGAGATCAGCACTGTATCAGTCCTGAAAATCATCTTCTTGTGAGTTCTTTCTGCTGAAGGTGCTGAGAAAATGAACCAGGTGTGATAATTTAAACAGGAGGTGACCACAAGATGCATGAGAAGGCAGGAGGAAAGTTAAGTGGAGAAAGAGAAAAATCCAGCTAAAAGAAGTCACAAAATGTAGGCTACCACTGTGTGACACTGGGAACCCTGTGAAGAGTCTCGAATCATTGCACCAAAATAATGGGGAGAGGGCTGTGGGGAAGTTGTGGGGGTAATTATCCACCTAATACAGTCTTGGTGGAGAACAATGAAATTGTCATCCCTTTGGACTTCCTGGGATGGAAAGGATAAAAACTCCAGCTATGTTGGAGAAAACCTTGGAGGGTAGAAATAGGAAAACCCAAGACCTTGATCGGAGTGGACTCAGAATACTAGAAACACTCACTTCAGCTTCAGTAGAATTTAAGTTGACATGAAAGGTAGAAAATGCATTTGAGTATAGTTCTCAGTTTGTCTACAGCCGCCTCACCCTCATGTACTCTATCTCACTGAATGTACTTCTACTTTATAGTACATGACTGGGTTTTCGTCACTGTGTAGAGAAAATATCCATTTTTCTCCTCACTTTTTATCAGATGGATTTTGTACTCATTTTCCATGAGATGGAGGTTATTCATTTGGCCTTTCTCTCTATATGTAGTTTTATATTTTGTTTCTGTTTTTTTAGTGCTTGAATTTACATGCTTGACTAACTCTTACTCATAATATGTAGAAATATCTAGTATTTCTATTCATTTATTTTTACAAATATGAGCAAAGAACTTTACACATTTGGACTCTTATGATCTCACTTGATATTTTACTTATGAATTCATATTAAGAGTTATTATTTTAAAATGTTTGTTGGAATATGTTTGGAACACATAATTACATCCATTGTGACAAATTGGTATATATTAATATTCCAATTCTTTTTTTCCCCTTCTTTTTCACCTCCCCTTTTCCATCATCAATTCATTTATTTATGTCCTTATAAAGTCAATTATCAAACATACAGATTAATGTATCTAAAAGTATACTTTGATTTTTGTGTATTTGTCTTATGTGTTTTAAATTTTTTTTAGCCTGTTTGGCTGTATGTATGATAAAAATATTAATAATTAGCAATCAAAGTTTGTGCTTATTATTTATAATTTCTATGTTTCTAAATTTTTTTTTTACTTGATTGATTAGGTTGTGTGGCAAGTTTTCAGGAGATATGTGAATTGTAAATGTCTAAATATCCCAAAAGTTTTAATTAGTTTTATCTGTGGGATGCTGTTTTGACTAAATTTAAAATTCTGGGTTGACAGATACTTCTGAGGACTGAGCAATCACGTGAGTGTATGTGCGTGATTGTGTTGTGGGTGTGATGGTGTATTGGGATATATTAGATCAGACAATGAATGTTCAGTCTAGGCACTTATATCTTTCTTCTTAAAGACATTTTTGAACTTGTTTTATTATTCCTTTGTCTTCACATTTTCTGTTTTCTTCTTTTTCATCTGAGATGTCTTTGGAGACTTTCAAATGTGTCCTTCATAATTAATTTTTCCTCTGTATCTTCCATCTCTTCATTTTATTGTTTATCATTTTCAGAAAATTCTTTGCTTTTGTTCTTTTCATCTGGGCCATGCAGAAGTGCTGATTTTAAAATAATTGTAGTAATTCCTGTCTTATCATGATTCTAGTAGGTTCACACTTTTAAATGCAATAGTTTCACACACTGCCCTGAGAAAAGTGTATATACAGTTATCTAATATCTTGTACTGTCTCCTATATTAAATCTTTTTGTCACACAGAAGCCAGTTCTTGCGTATATCTGTTATTCCCTAATGGCCCTGAATTTCTGCAAATATTTGCTGATCTGGACTAGTAGCTTAGACTTGTATTTGAGATTGCTTTTTAAAAACATTTTTCACCTGCATCTTTATCTCTGTGACCAAGTAGATATCAGTGATTTCAATGATCCATCTCTTAAATGAATTCTGGTGACATCCAGGAATTTCATTTGGGCTTGTCTCGATTGTGTAGCTTTGGTCTTGTCTCCTCCTATAGTTCTCATTCCTGCCTTTGTGAACACTGGAGTTTTCTTAAAATATTTGATAAGGATGACAGAAGACAAAGTTCAATTGTTCTAGAAATGGACCTTTCAAAAGGATGGAGCTTACTGCGCATGTGGGAAAGATCTCTCATTTCATCTTTCATGTACACAGTAAATGTGGCCGGTTGATTCCGACATTTTCTTGTTTTCCCTTATGTGTCACACAGCGAGCCTTCAGATGGATGCTTTCCTTCTTCCTCATTACTCTCTCCTTTGGGTTCTTCATACAGCTTCCACATTGTACACCTGCATATTCTCATTTCAGGGTTGAAATTAGGGCCAGAGGTGCCTCTGAGGTAAAGGCAGTATTCCCATGCACTCTTACTGCGGACAGTGTGATTTACTACCTAATTTCTTCCTTAGTATTGAAGGAATTATCACTTCATCTCCTGAGAGTGTTGCTAGCCTTCAGCTATTGATTCCCTTTGGTATCTGTTGCAGGAGATGAAGGCTGCCTTGCCGAGAATCATGCCTACATCCTGGGATGGATGACCCACCTCCAAAGAATAATCGTGATAGAGTTCTAACAGCCTAGTTCTTTTCTCCAGACTCAGTCTAGTCTGGAAGCTAACTCAACTGTAGAATTCTCAAATGGCTGTTTGTCGTACCCTGAGAATAAATAAATCACAGTTCCACTTCTGCCTAATCTTCCCTCCTCTTTCCTTCCTTTCCCCTGGTTTTTGTCATCAGAGCATTTTTTAATAAACCTTTTGGATGTATTCTTTGTCTCAGGTTGTTTCTTAGAGATCTCAAATTGCAAAACAGAACTAGAGCTCTGCTTTGGGGGTATTAAGACAGAGCACTGACTATAATAAAATGAAGGATTGCTATGTGGATCATTCATTGCGACAGATACTTCCCTTCTGTACTCTTGAGAAAGTATTGGTGTAGGGTTGAACTAGCATAGTAATTGGCCTTTAACCTGTATGCTGTTATTAAAAATTATATTTATTTCAAATAGGTAAAATTATGACAATTTTGAAAATATGATAAAATAATAACACACCAAATTGCCACAGCCATACCTTACAATTGTTAGTCTCTAAACTTATATTCTTCTGTCTTTATCTCTGTATTTACACAAATATTTGTATCTTCATTATAAATAATCACAGTATATCTATTTTTTGGTTACCTGCCACTTTAAGACAATAAGCTTTACTGTTATAGGGCAATAATTTTTCTTAGAATACTTAGTCCATATTTATATTTCACCAGGTGCCAAAATATGCTTTGCTATTGATTTGATTCAATCAAGGAACATACTGTACTGGCTGTTTTATGTCTAAATCTTTTAAAATCAAATATATTAAATTCTTCCCCTGTCATGTAATTACGGTCCTCTAACCATCATTATAGTGTGGTTCACGTTAGAAATATTAACCCTGGGTTTTGACCGCCTGAGGTCCAACTCTGGTCCATTTCCTTGCCAAGTGTGTTCCCTCTATAATCTATGATCCAGGTGCCTTATGTATGAACCAGAACATCATCACCAGCTATCTCATTGAATTATTAAAGTAAAATATAGATAAAATGCATAGAACAATGTGTGAGATATTATAATTTCTATTAGTAACTGTTATTTTATTGTAATTCCATTAACTCTCCATCAACCCTTAGTGCCCTGTGTAAATACCTCTGTAATCCAGCCCTTGTCTGGTAAATAGCTCTATAATCCAGCCCTTGTCTGGTCTCACCTAATGCTTGCCTCTCTAATGAATTTCAAAAGCAGCTTCAAAAGTAGAATCCCTAGTTTCAGTATTTTCTTTTTCCAAACATTTCACCCCTCTTTGGGAAGAATGGTTTTATCAGCACAATTCTGATGATGACATTTCCCTGGTTTAATTCTCTTCATGGACTGACTACAGTATAATCCATATTTTGATGTCTAAATTGTATACCTGACCTAATCTATTCAAGTGTTTCTACACCTAATCGTTCTTCTGATCTTATCCTCTATATTTCTAGACTCTCTTCTCTTCCCTTTCAAAACTTGTTTTTGTATTCCTCACATGTTTCTACCTCCCCCTGCCTTTGGAACTTGATAGATGGTGTTATCACTGCTTTTTGCTGCTTCTGTTTTTTCTTCCTGAGGAGATCTCACTTTCTTAGCCTCAGCCAGGATAGTACAGATACTGTAACACATTCATTTATCCCCTAGACTTTGGGCAAGGCTGTTGTGTTCTGCACTGAACTTTTTTCTTCCTTATGGCCCAGTCAAGCTATAATTGCTTTGAAAAACTCTTATTTCTAAACAAGAGAAGACAAATCACTAAACATGAGGAACACTTCTCTCAATGACTGGAAAGGAAATAAAAGTAGTTGAGTGGGCTTTACTTTCTTTGATATTTTTTCACTTAATAGCAGAAAGCAAAAATTGAGGCTCTCTTGGAGTTCCTCATCACTAGGAATAAGAAAACCAGATAAGACAATAAACAAGAGTCTTGAGCCAATATTCACCCTTCTTGGTCATCTTAGAGCCATGTCAAATGGCAGTTTCAGTACCGAATGGTTCTGAGTAAGCACTTGAATTCGGAGTTTGATGAACGATTGCCTTGCATGGAGGAAAGGAAGCGGGGCTTGAACTATCCTACCTTTTAAATTAAATAACAAGAATTTAGGAGACTTTTTAAATTCCTTATTGCATAATGGACATATGGTCACATTTTCTGTGACATTTTTCTATTTATATCGTAATGTTTTCTATTTATTAATAATATGTAAACTTTTAAACTTTTTAATCAATTAGTTCTTACTCTTAGAATTACTTGCAAAAATTCTAATGATTGCTTATGACATACATTTGTTGTGTTATAAAAACTATGATCTAATATTTATTTCTCCTAACTATTTGAGCTGTGTGACTCAATAGCACTTTTTCCTACTATACTTTTTCATTACTTCCGAACCTAGTAAATTTTGTTTCCAAAATTTTTTAGATTTTTGTCAATCTTAGACCATGAAGTAAGCTATGAAAGTAGTTGAATGCTCATAGTAATCAGCTAAATCTATATGCAAACCAGAAAAATGAGATATTTTATTCCCCTAAGTTCATTTGCTGTAAAATATTGTAAAAGTTTTTTGACTTGATTCCGGAATTTCAGCTTTATGTATGCCTATCTTTATTCTTGATTGATAAAAATTAGATTTTCTGCCAGAAATGCAAGAAGGGGCGTGGAAAGCAGGAAGAAGTCATAGTTGTAAATTCCAATTTCTGTTCTAAAAAAATTGGGCATTATTTTCTTGTTACTTTTGAGTTCAGTGCCAGGAGGAATTTTGGTAAGTCAGCAGCCAAACAGAGGAATGATGTCACTCAGTGAATTTTTAAAATGTGATAATATATACTGCATTCTGAGAGCACAAACCACTATCTCCATGTTTCTGTTTACCACTGTCTAGTTACTTCTGTCAGATAAAATAATCATACTTTTTTACAATTTTTAATCACCTTCAGAGAAGCAGGAACCTACAGATAAATGCATATATGTATTTGGAATATATGTATTAATAATTTGAAAAACTCTAAACCATAAAAAATGCATTTAGGCAATTATTTTGAGTATAGTTCAAAGATATCTTGTTACTTTAATGAGTGAGGTCCTGTGTTCATTTTTCTGTAAAAGAATTTTAATACAGTTGGTCTAATCATCTTCCTCTTCATTTTTCTTAGGGAACCACTTCTGCTTTGTATGTTTGTGCTGGTACTTGAATTTCATACAAGAATTAGTAAATAAATCTCTGCTTCATACAAGAATTCATACAAGAATTAGTAAATAAATAAAGTTTTGAGGTCTGGGTTCAGCCATAGCATGTGGTACACACACACACACACACACACACACACACAGAAAGAGAGAGAGAGAGACAGACAGACAGACAGAGGCAGAGACAGAAAATTGATGGAAATCAGATGGTCATTACTTCAGCAAGAAAATATTTCTAAAAAATTGTAGTAATGGAATATTGTTGGAAAAATATTCAGAACCAGTCACCAACCTGGTGATTGATTGCTTTATTGCATTGCTATTAATTGATAGTTTCTGCTTCTTCAGGGCAGGAAACTGTCCATCTATTGTATAATAATATTTTCAATTTTAGGGTAGCCTTGAGTTTGAAAATGGTTTTCCATCTTGAGGTGAATGTGTCTTTTATACACTGATCAAAATTAAGAACCAAGGCCAGGGACACAGCTCAGTGACACAGTGCCTGCCGGGCAAGCACGAGGTCCTGAGTCCGATTCCTGGTACCAAAAATCAAAAAATAAACAAACAAAAATTTAGGAACCAAAGGTGGTGCTGATCCTTTGCCCCAGCACTGAAACATAAGACACAATGAAAAAGGCAGATGGATATAGCACTACTATTCTACCCTGTGTGATAAGGGACTTCTGTTTACCAGAGATCCATTCCTCTCCTTTTACACCCTGATGGATAATATTCTTCATGTCCTTTTAGGTAGAACAGATGTTTTTCAGCAGGCCTACAGCTGCACTGATAGTTTGAGATTCACCCTTCATCACTGAGCTTTTAGAGAGTCAATAAATAGCATCTATCTCCCTCTGTAGTGAATTCAGAAGCAGATGTGTGTCGGACAGATGGCCATCAATACGTTACCTTTACTGCTAACAAAGCAGATTCTGGAATTGGGGGAGTGCACAGGTAACACAGTCTCATAAGCAATTTGGGTCTTGCTTCTGGCCACCTGAAATGAAAGCAGAAATCCAGGATTACAGCACCATATTAACCCAGCATACAGAAAAGAAAACAAAGGCCTTAAATCCTTTGGGAACGCTGAAAAATATGGTTAGCCCACATTCTTGTAGAAAGGTGGAGAAAACATCCTTCAAGAAGTGAGAAAGGGGTGGGGACAGAGCTCAACTTTTTGTTGCCTGGGGAAATACTAGTATGGAGATTCTCTTTGTCCTCCCAACCTGTCCTGTTGCCCATCTTATTCTAACACAAATTTCATCATTCCTGTGATGTCTGTTATTTTACTTAAAATGTAAAAAGTTACTCATATTCACTTGTAAAACGACGACTTCCTGCTCACTGGCGCTGTAGTGAAGATTTATGATGAGCACAAAATAAACGTGTCAAGATTCGGCCACTGCGTGTTGATTTCATTAAAGTGCCAGAGATGGGTCTCACTCTCACATTTCATTTAGCCAGCATGCTTGGGAATGCAGATAGGACTTAACACACATTTCAGATAAGAGCTAACTATTCTTTTCTGAGGTCACACAAATATTAAAAACAGGACGCGAACAGATGATGTTGGGCATGTTTCTCATATTCTCCCCTCTCTTTTCCCTTCCTGTTTATAAAAGGTCAAACAGCTAATATCCTGTTTTCTCTCAGGACTGAAATGATAGTTCCGGTTTGCTTTTCTACTCCGATTGTAACTATTGATGACTCTAAAGATCAAGCCTAACTCCTAAAATCAGGTTTCAAATTCTGCCATTAAAACTTTTTCAGTTCCTGTCTTTTGGTGCTTTAAAATGTGTAAAATAAGGTCACTCATCTACTTGATTTAACGATCTCTTTCAGGATTAATGACCACTGATTTTTTTAAGGGTGGCTATGGATTCTTATGCTTCCAAAAATTCCTAGCAATTGTGCTTTAAAATAGACCCTAAAGTGCTTTACACATACGTATTGGGTCTTCCTTTGGAATGCATTCAAGCTGAAGTTCTCAAATAAAGCTTTATAATTCCAATGAAAAGATGCTGGAGATATTTTACAAATTCAGTTCGGTGCAATCCCCTGAAACAATTAGCTGCCTTTAAAAGAAATCGGTCTTTGTGTCAGACTTTGGCAGCTAAACTACGGTCTGCTGAGATGGCAGTATTCAACATCCCGCATCCCGCTCAGCGCAAATACTGAGCTTTGGCTGGGACCACGCAATCCCATTTTAAACTCTTGTCTCTGCATGTGTCACTTATAAATTGGCAGCTGCCTGGAACAAACATTTAAATCTTCAGATCTGGGGGGCTTAATTAAAGGCTCTGCAATAAAATTAAAGCCCCGATTGCATAGTTTGTAAATAGGCAGTTAAAGATAAATATTGGAAACATCTGAAATAATGGTACTTATCCTTAGCTGCTCTAAATATGCAATAGTAGTGTGTTTGTGTGTCGTAAACACTCAGCTGAAGTTTGTACGAGATTTAATATTCTAAGCCAGAGCTCTTAAGCGGTCTACATCTTTCTTCAGTAAGGTCATTTGGCAGAGTCCGAAATGTAGAGCTCAGGAGAACTCACGCACAGCTTTCTCTCCCACCTGGGTACGGAGTCACGGCTCAGTCCTCTGCTGCTGGCTGGCTCAGCGTTGACCTCTCACACTGTTCCAGACTCTCAGCAATCACCCTCAGGAGAATGGAGCAAAAATGTGCTGCTGAGCTGTTTAAAGAACCAGGTGCTGTGTGACCACATGCCTTCAGGAACTTGCTTTTCTCAAGGGTCTGCATGCTGTGTCGGTCGTTTTGGGGAGATTGAAAAAAAAAACAGAATAAAGAAACATGTTTGGAAAACTTTTTCTGTGGTGTCAGGTTTTTGGAAATAGTAGCCACTCTTGCAGAATTTTGGAACTGTGGCAAGGCAAGGAGTGACAAATCAGGGACTTTTACCATTTGAGGAAGCAGAGATAAAGAAGAGATGCGACGCGACCTGTCATAGTGAAAGCCCTGCTTTAAGAGCTCAGTCCCTTTAATCCCTTGTCCTGTCTTCACCAGCCCATAGCTTCTGCACTCAGAAAGAGTTGCTGTGATTTTCTAAGTTGGCCCCTAATTGGCTCAGGGATGATTTAATACATCCGTGTCCATGTGGCTTGTCATGATTCCAGGACTTCGTGTTAAACTTTATCACACATCAATGAAGATAATTTTTCAGTATTTACATTTAGCACAAGAGTAAACAGTGCTACAGAGAAAATGGCATTCACTGGTAGAAGTGTTAACCTGGGAGCAATGTATTTCAGAATACAGGACTGTAGTGTTAGATTCCCAAGGTCTGAGCACTTCATTAGCCATTATTATATTCTGGGATCTTTCATATTACTTGTCCTCACTGGGCTTTTATTCTCTCTATGTTAAATGAGAAAAGTGTTAGTAACTTACTTCCCAGGACTGCTTAAGGAATATATATGTGTATATGTTTAGAACAGTGCCTGACATATAAGATTTAGCTATTACTGTTATTGTTGAATAAATCTGAGTTTCTAATCTCTCTGAAACTCAGTTTTTAGCTACCCTGTAAATCATTGGTGAAACCTACCTGGTAGAATTTTTATTAAACATTTAAATAATATATAATAGAAATTATGTATTACACACAATTGTAACACCATCTTTGTCACTTTTTTGTTTTTTTATCTTTGGGACAAAGTATCCAACACTCACAAGTTAAAGGAAGAGAGGTTTATTTTGGCTCATGTTTTTAACCTGTGATCTGCTGGCTCTGAGGCAGAAACAACATGAAGAAAAGTGTTGGGCAGAGGACCAGGCTCATCCCACGGAGGCCAGGAAGCAGAAAAAGAAGGGAGGAGCTGGGGACAAGATGTGCTTCCGGGTCATGTTCCCAGTGACCCACATCCAGTTAGACTACCTTATAACAGCAGGTCAGCTGTGGGGCGCCCATGAGCCTCACCTTCCCAAAGCCCCAGTTTTGAGTTCACGAGCATGCAATGGGACCTTCTGGGTCTAAACCATAATACAGATATCTACTCACACAGCCTAGCAAAATGGTTGACAGAGAACAAGTCATCAGTAAGTGTCAGTTTACTCCCATCAAAAATGATATTCTGACATTTCCTTTAGTGAAAATATACAGGGATAATCAAAAGATTCACTGAATATTTAAATGAAGAAAAAAAAAACCTATTACAGTATTACAGTAAAAGACACACTTCCAAGAACTGTGAGATAAGTGATGGAGACCATTGGCAATGTGAATTTATTGTAGTAAATTTTTTTTTATTTAAAGAGAAAAGAACAGAAAAGATAGAAATATTACAGAATTTCAAGGAAAGAAGATAAACAGTAAGAAATTACTAGTTGATATATCACATATTGTTCTTTTAGAAATAGTTTTTCAAGTTACAAAGTTAAAGCACACTAAGTGGACACTCAAGCAGTGAGAGTAAAAACATCTGTTCAATAACCCAACAAGAACCTAGAAATATAGTTATCAATCCTACACTCCTAAACATACATGCAGCTATATCTTTTATAGCGCTTCCTATTTCCTCTTTTCTAGAATAGCAACTATACATTTTTAAAATTTTATTTAAAGAGAAGAAAAGGAAGCAAAACAGAAAAAAGGGTAGCACAATAAAGAATTCTAAAAGAAAGAAAGAAAAAGAAAAAAAAGGAAAATGAGAAAAAACCCACCAAGTAATCCCTAGTTTATAAATTACATATGGTCATCTTGGATGTAGTTGTTCAAGTTACAAAGTTAAAGGGTACATTGTAGACATTCAAACAGTCAAACTACAAACAGTTCTGCTCAAAGATCCAACAAAGATTCAGCAATATGGTCATCCATTTTACACACTCAAACATACATGCAGTTATATGAGCACTTTCTTTTCCTCTCTTTTTTACAATAGCAATTACATATTTTGGTTTTATTACACTTGTAGTTCTTATTTACTTTTTACACTAGAGACACAAAATGATATTTATAAATAAGACATCTTTGTCTTGTTCCTGATTTTAAAGTGAAAGCTTTCAGTTTTTGTCCATTTAGTATAATGTTGGCTGTTGGTTTGTCATAGATGGCCTTTACAGGGTTGAGGTAGACACTGTGTATTCCAAGTTTCTGAAGGTTTTTTTTTTATCATGAACATGTGTTGGACTTTATTGAAAGCTTTTTCTGCATCTATTTAGATGACCATGTGCTTTTTGTTTTTGGCTCTGATTTGCGTATGTTAAACCATCCTTGCATTGCTGAAATGAACCCCACTTGGTCATGATGTATAATCTTCTTGAGGATTTGCTGCATTCTGTTTGCAAGTATTTTGTTGAGAATCTTTCCATCAATGTTCATTAGTGAGATTGGCCTATAGTTCTCTTTTTTGGTTGGATCTTCCTCTAGTTTTGGTATTAGAGTAATACTTGCCTCCAGGAATGGTTTAGGGAGGATTGCTTTCTTCTCAATTTCTTTGAAGAGTTTAAGGAGTATTGGCATCAAATCTTCTTTAAATTTCTTGTAGAATTCAGCTGTGAATCCATCAGGACCTGGGATTTTCTTTGTTGGTAAGTTTTTAATTACGTTTTCAATTTCAATAGCTGATATTGGGTTATTCAAAATTGCTATATTTTCTTGGTTGAGCTTTGGTAGTTCATATGTTTCTAGAAATCTGTCCATTTCCTCTGTGTTTTCCACTCTATGTGAGTACAGATTTTCAAAGTAGGTATGAATGATCTTTTGAATTTCCATGGGATCTGTAGTAATTTCTCCCTTTTCAGTTCTTATTTTATGAATTTGGGTTTTTTCTTTCTTTCTCTTGATAAGGTTAGGTAGGGGTTTGTCAATTTTGTTTATTCTCTCAAAAAATCAGCTTTTTGATTCATTAATTCTTTGGTTTTTTTTTTTAAATTGCATTGATTTCTGCTCTAATCTTTACAATTTCCTCTCTTCTATGAGCTTTGGGTTTAGCTTGCTCTTCTTTTTCTAGAAGCTTGAGATGGAGCTTTAGGTTGTTTATTTGTGCTCATTCTGTTTTCTTGATACGACAATTTATTGCTATATATTTCCCTCTTAAGACCACTTACATTGCATCCCACAGGTTACAGTATGTTGTTTCTATATTTTCACTGAATTGTAGGCATTGCTTTATTTCTTCTTTAATTTCATCTGTAGCCCACTGGTTGTTCAAAAGGCTGTTATTTAATTTCCATGTATTTATGCAGATTTTACAATTTCTTTGGCCATTAATTTCTAATTTCAGTGCACTATGGTCAGATATTGTGCATGGTATGATTTCAATACCTTTGCATTTACTTAAGAATGTTTTATGGGATAATATATGGTCTATTTTGGAGAATGTCCCATGTACAGCTGAGAAGAATGTATATTCTGATGTTGTTGGGTGGAATACTCTGTGAACATCTACTAAGTCCAATTGCTCACAGGTATGATTCTGTTCTGTTGTTTCTTTGCTGACTTTTTGTCTAGTTGATATATCTCTTTGTGACAATGGGCTGTTAAGATCTCCTGTTATAATTGTGTTCTTGTGTATACTAATGGTTTTTCATGTCCATTAGTATCTGTCTTATATAGTTGGATGCTCCTATATTTGGTGCATATATATTTATAATTGTTAGTTCTTCCTCTTGAATTGTTCCACTAACAAGCATGTAGTGACCTTCTCTATCTCTTTTAATCATTTTAGGTTTGAAGTTCACATTGTCTGCAAATAGAATAGCTACCCCTGCTTTTTTCTGGGTTCTTGTTGCATGGAATACTGTTTTCCATCGTTTGACTTTTAATCTATGGGTTTCCTTTTGGATCAGATGTGTTTCTTGTATACAGCATATTGTGGGATCCTGTTTCTTGATCCATTCTGTCAATCTATTTCTTTTTATAGGTGAATTGAGGCCATTTATATTTATGGATATCACTGATATGTACTGGCTCGGCTTTGCCATGCTATGTTCCAGCTGTTTCTTTCTGCTTTTCCTCTTATTTAATTGCTTATCCTACCTGGTGGTTTCTTTCTGTTGTTGTTTTGGGGATTGTGGTCATTTTTATCTCTGTCTTGTATGTCTTTCAGTACTCTTTCTAGGGTTGGTTTGGTGGACATGAATTTCTTCAGTTGTTCTTTGTCATGGAAGTATCTTGTTTCTCCATTAAACTTGAATGAAAGTTTTCCTGGGTACATCAGTCTGGGTTGAAGATTGTTTTCTTTCAGGGCTTGAAATACCTCACTCCAAGCTCTTCTTGACTTGAGGGTTTGTGCTGAAAAGTCTGCCGTGATTCTAATGGGCTTTCCTTGATAGGTGAGTTGTGTCTTTTCTCTGTCAGCTTTTAGTATTCTGTTTTTATGCTGTCTCTCTGAGATCTTAATTATTATGTGCCTGGGTGTGGATTTATGTTGATTGTGACTGTTTGGTGTTCTATATGCGTCACTTATCTGCATATCAGGTTCTTTCCCCATGTTTGGGAAATTTTCTGCTTTCATTTCTGTAAATACTTTATGTATGTCATTTGCCTGGACTCCTGTATCTTCGCTAATGCCCATTATTCTTATATTGTTGCTCTTGGCATCATCATGAAGCTTCTGGATTGTCATTTCATGCTGCTTTGTTATTTTTAAAAGTTCTATCCTTTCCTGATTACTAATTATGATCCTGTCCTCAAGGTCCGAAATCCTATCCTCAGCTTCCTTTAGGCAGTTTTGCATGCTTTCAATAGAATTTTTTGCTTCTTGGATGTCTTTTGAGTTTGTTTCATGAATTCTGCTTGTTTTCTATATTGTTCATTCAAAATTTCAATCATTTTCTCATGCTCATGTACTTTCTTCTCTATTTCTTCTTTAGCTCCATTCATCAACTCCTTTACTAAAGTTGTTATTTCTATCTTTACATGAGAGAGTACTTCTAATTTGATTTCCTCTATAGCCTGATGGAGTTGTTTTTTTATTTTACTCACTATCTTTTCAGAGATTCCCATTGTGTTACTTTTGGGGCCCTCTATTTCAATGTCACCTATACTTGCTTCTGGTGAAGTATTTGTTTGAGACTGCATTTTGCTTTTTCATTTTGTCATTTTCATTCTGCCTGATGTTTTCTATGTGTAGGAGGGGATCACACACACTCTTTTCAGACTCATCAAAGTTTTACAGTTAGATGGAGGCTTTTTTTTTCTACTGGCCCTTTTTACCCACTGTACACCTCTATTTTAGGGGCATACTCACCACACTGATACAGTTAATCCCCTGTAGTCCAAGATTTGCTGCCTGGGAACAAAGTTCCAAATTTTTTCACACTAACTGGAGCCTGCTGAGGTCTTCTGATGTTCCAGGTGGGAGGGAAGGCCCAGCAGAAGGAGTCCAGGGCAGTTTTCAGTCTGGGCTGGGCTTCCAAGATGTTCCAGGTGGCAGGGTGCACCCACAGGGGAGGTTCCAGGCTGCCTACACCTGACACAGGCTTCCTCAGTGTTCCTGGATCTGTAGTAAAATTTTTAAGAAAGTAAACATTTACTATATTTCTTGATAGTATTTTTATAATTAATTAATTTTGTTTAGACTTTGAACATGTAATGTATCTACATGGGTTGAGATTAAATTAACTTAAAAACTCTTCAGTAACAAGCCCAGCATCTTTCCTCTTCCCCAATTTGTTCAGGTTCCATCACCACTATCATGCTAAACTTTTTTTGCTGATTGTATACATGTGTATTTAAAGTTGTTTTATGCAAACATAAATATATAGCTTTGTTTTCTACCTTTCCTTCATACTTGTAGCATGATACACAATGTCTTCTCAACCCCTCCTTTCTCTCTTAATATGTCTTAGAGAATTTGGCATTCTGTATTATAGGGAGACCTTTACTCTTATAAATTTGTAAATGCCTAATGGCTTGTTGCAAGAATACAGTATTATTAACCTTTGCCCCACTGGTAGACTTTGAGTTGCTTACAAACTTTTGCTATTGAAAACAATGCTACAGTGAATAGTTGTATATGCATCACGTGGCCCCATGAAAGGCCATCTGTAGAATGAATTTCTAGAAGTGAAATTATTAGGTGAAGTGTACATGCATTTAATCTGTCAAACTGTCCTCCATAAGACTTAAACAGATTAACACTAAATATTAAGTACATATAACTTTTGAATTTTGTCTCTTTGAATACATGAAAACGTCTATCTCAGTGTATTCTTTGTTTTTTTCTTTTTCTTTTTTTAGCTAATAAGCATTTACCAATTGTTTAAGTGTGCTTTCCCCCCTTTCATTAGGATGTTTATCTTGATTTCCTAGAAATCAAGGACATATATTCTTTATCTGTAATATGGTTAGCAACTATTTATTCCAATGAAGAAGCTTGTTTTTATTGTGATTTTCCCTCTGCAGACATCTTAAGATATTTTTTGGTAGCTGAGTTTATCAATAACATTAAATGAATTTTGAATCATTATTAGAAAGTTTTGCCTATTCCAAGGTTATATAAAAACTTTCTTACATTTTCCTTTAAGTATTTTTAGAATTTGCTTTTTTTTCATTTTTTTAATTACCAAAAGTAATTCTTATCTGTCTACTTGACACTGGTCAATTGGAATTTTTATTATAACATAATTTTTCAAAAACTAGTACTATGTTTTATTGGCATACAGAAGATGGTAGATGTATATTTGCTGAATTAAACTGTATGCATTCTTGTCCTGTCCAAGATATTCTTTATTCTCCAAAAATATGATCAAATAGAAATCTCACATTGAAAGCCACTGTTGTTTACTGAATACTGTACTCCACATAATTCCGAAAGCAGCATCCCCACGGTGAATAGTACAGAATTTAATCCACATAACCATGAGTGGCAACCTGCCTTCCAATGTCCAATGCCATCTAGAGTACTCACTTCAATCCATTCCCTTCCCCAACGACACTTTGATGTCCTTAAAGACAGATAACTTTCAAATTTCTATTTTGATACCTGTAATTGACAGTATGCTTGCCTGTCTTATGTATGTTACACAAATGACTGGAATGGATGATCACATGCCTAATACATTTTTTTTGAAGAGTGGAGACAAACTGTATTTGATTAAACTATAAAGTCATTTTTTATTTAAACATTCTATTAAAATATTTCACCATCAAATGCTCATTTAATGTGTTTTTTTTTTTGAGGAAAAATGTATTTTACCATATAGTATGCCTAGAAGGAAGAATTTCTGGTGAAGTGACATAATTTTTAGCATCTTTTAACTGATTGTTACATTCAGAAAGTCATTCTCTGGTTACCAGAGGACTATTGTTACTCGGATGTGTTTTAAAATTAAAGCACACACTGACCACAATGTGTGCATGGCAGGACACAGTTGCTATTCTAAAATTCTGGCACAGTCATTTAATTCCTTATAGTACTACAGTCACTATTTCCATTTAACAAATAGAAAATTTCAGTGTTTAATCACTTAAATTAAAAACATTAAGATGCTTGCCCAAAGCTCAAACGCGGTGTTCCTGGAGCCAGACTTTGAACCCCTGTGGCTCCAATCCAGGTCCTGAGGTGACATCTGTGTTGTTTCCTCTTTCCTGAGCTTGTGAAGAGCTCATCCCCTTGAGGCTGCTATGGATGAGGAACAGGAAGAAAGAGAGAGCCTGAGAGGTCACCAGTGCCACTTCATTCCTTAAACATTGGCCTCTATGGGGAAGCTCCTGGTTTTCACTATTTTTATGCTAAAATCCCCCAGAAACCAGTAGAGCACCTAATACCTATCTATCATTACCTGAAAACTACATAAAAATGACCTGGTGGTATCCAGACAGCCTGCCCCCAGTACTCAAACACACTTCTAGATTTTAGGCCTCCCTATAGTGAGCAAAAATACGGGACAGTCATTATTTCAGAACTGCAGGGAGCAAGGACCACATAGTTTTCCTGAGAGTGCCTCTGAGGAATAATGATTTTAAGGGCATTCTCTCCAGCTACCAAAGTTAGGTTACCACTGCTTTCCTGCTATAGTGCAATTGAAATACCCTCTGCTCCTCCTATATCTCTGGCTCTGAGAGTGGGAAGAGGGAGAGAGAATTGAAGTTCTTCTGGTAACTGTACAACACATTTTGCCAGTTTACCTCTTAGTACATTCATTTTGGGACATAGTATTATAACTTGTATGGTGCATAAACATTGGACCGAGGGATAGAAAGCCAGGGTTCAGGACTGACCTAACTCCAGTGAACTGAAAGGCGTTTTCCCCACTCATAAAAATGATTATCACAGATGTGGAAAACATCCAAATTCTGTCATGTTTCATCAGTGATATATGATGTGGATAAGGAGGAGAGAAACCAAAAACATGTATTAGTAAGTTTGGGTTAAGTCAACTGAAAATTTGTTGAATAAATAATCCCTGTTGTTTTTTTAAGTACACGTAGTAAAAATGTAATTCTCTTTTGAAATTTCTTTTTTTGTGTGTGGCTTCCTACTTTGACGTCTCATGGAATTCGACTTTTCATTAATTATTTTTCGTGTACATAACATGCCATTTAAACATGTGAGAAGATAAAAATGAACATGAACTTGGTAAAATTCCACCCAGCTATGAGTCAGGGTAGAATAACAGACAGCAGTAAAGGGAACAGCTGATTTCTCAGGAAATGTTTCTCCCAACTGCATACAGAGGTGAAAAGTAGTGAAAGCCTGCTTTTTATTCAGTGAGAAACGTTCTTCTCAACAACCAGACAACTATAAGAAAATGTGCTGTGTGAAATTCTCTCAGTATAAATCAAGTACCCATTCCTGCCTGAGGTACCCCGTCACCTTGACCCAGACATCACCCCAGCATCCGACATGGTCCTCGGACTTTAAGTACAGGCTTTCTCTTCTGTTTCTGTTTGGCTTTGTGCATTCAAGAAAGCAAGATACAGAATTCACTTCATAGGTTATCCTCTTTTAGACGCAGCCCTGCTGTGTGTATGCTTAAGTGCTACTTCATTTAAGTTTCTTTCATGCTAACCTGCTTCCTAGTTTTACAGAACTCTACTTTTCCTTTGTTTGGCGAGATGTCCTGGATTTCTCCTCATATGTGGTCTTCTCATTGCCTGGAGTCAATAAATCAGGTTTGTCCCTCATGGTTGTAAAACTGATTGGATTCAGGCAAGTGACTGAAGACATTTGAAAACAAATGCAGCTATTACAGCAGGAATATTACTGAGGTAGTTTATGGGAAAAGGGTTAAATTGATGGAAAACAGGAGTAGGTCTAATTCACAAATAATGAGACGTGTTATAATTTCCTTTATCTGGAACTGGACAGCAAATGTAGCTATAAGCACACAAGCCCCTGAGAGAAAAGCATCAGTTTCAAAACTCAGAGTCATTAATACAAAAACACACCAATTACCTAGGAAAAGTTAATTCTTTCTGCTATTGAGATGTGCAAGAAATGTGTCCTCACGGGAAGACTGGGAAGACTGTGAGGAAATGAAGTACTTTCTCAATTGGATTGCAAATTGAATACTCTCAATCTGTTGGACAAAGCAACTATTGTTACAGAAATTCTTCAGGAGCAAAGAGCTGTTCCTGTCTGCGCCTGCATTGAATATGTCCCCTCTCCCGCCTTGTCTGAGTACTTGGTCTCTCTTGTCTTTATCTCACCTTCTGTAAAGCAATGAAAGCCTGGTTAAAGTGAGTAACCCTCTTACCTGTACCTATTGGGCGATTAGTAAATCTGGAATTAAAGAAAAGTGTGAAAAATTGCCCCTACTTACTCCCTTTTCCATATAGAAATGATTTCTATAGCCTTGGCCATGTTAAAGAAATGAAAACATAGTCCTGACTAGGCTGTTGGGATATTTCCTATTATATTCATAAAACAACCCACACAATAGTAAAGTACCAACTCAGTTCCTAGCAAGGATGCAGAATAACAAAAAGAAGCCAATCTCAAGGGTACGGTAGCTCTACAATAATTTTAAAAAGTATACAAGGCCAATAAACTCTCAAAAGAGAAAGCTTGTAATAAATTTGGGTTCATGCTTAAGCCTACAAAAAATTTTTATTTAAATGTTCGTTGTTTGAAAAAAGAAAAGAAAATGATATAATCTAAGAAATAAAGCCCCACAAGCAGACAAACTAACTTCAGAATCTTGCAAATTATAAGAACTTAGGCAATAAAAGTTAAGATTGAAACATGATAATGTGCACATTTAAATATTTTAAAATAAAATTTTCTGTAATTTTTAATAAATCTAAAGGGGAAAATATTTCCTTTTTCTTTATTTCAGTAGTGGCCACACAATTTTTCATGATAAAAGAAGTTGAATTGTATTACTAAATTTATCTTGCATCAAAATTTTAAAGCCTTTGAAAATTCTGAGAAATTTTTCACACAGTTATTTTTATTCTGCCAATGTTACTTTTGTTTGAAATTTTTGGCCACATAACCAAATAGCCATCATATTTTGATGTTAAGTATCATGGAAAGTTGAATGCCACCTTGTATAAGTTGCAAGCTTTGAATCCCTCAGACAGGGGATTTAAAACACTTTTGAAGAAACATGTATTATTTATTATTATAAAATGTAAGCAAACATGCGTTAACTGCATGTCAACTATACATGAGCTATGTTCTAGGAGTTTAATAATTTGGTGACGAATGTGTCACTTAAGGTATTGGCAAAGAACATACAGAACACTTATATGGGGTACTTTAAGAAATTATTTACGAAACTAGGTGCAGGGTTTTAAGGAAGATATCAAAGACTGGGCAGAACAATGGTTGGGTTCAAGAATCCTTTGCAAGTAGTTTGGTCATGTGGAAACTGGACTGGAAAGAAGAAAGTAAGAGACAGGAGGATACATCTGCAAAATGAAGTCTGGGTTCATTTTGTAGTGGGGAAAGAATTAGGGTTAGAAGAGTTCTAACTGCTAATGCTATGTTAGAAATACAGAAGAAAATAGATTAAATTACATATGTGCGTTAGCTTTCCATTGTAACAAAATCCCTGAAGTAAATTAGAAGAAAGGTTTGTTTGGCTTACGGTTTTGGAGGTTTCACTACATATTCAGTTGACCTGTTGCTTTTGGGCCTGTTACAAGGTCCCATGGTGAGGGTACCAGGTGGTCGAGGCTGCTCATCTCATGACAACCAGGAAGCTAAGACAGACAGATGGGGCCAAAGTCTCAACATCCTTTTACAGAGCACCCCCACAGTGACTTAACTTCCTTCTACTCTGCCTAACCACCATCTTCTGTAGCATCATGGACTAAGCCTTCAACACACGGTGCTCGGGAGACACTAATAGAAACCATAACCTAAAAGATATTAAACTCAAATAGGAATCACAGGTGGAAATTAATGATGGCTTCATAAGAAGGAGATGTAGCAGATATCAGTCTTTTGTTCTATAGAATTAGAGAGCTGTCACATTGACTGGAGTAATTATAATAGCGGGATGGAAATTGTTTTGATAGGATAGATCAGTATTTCAATCATTAAGATACTTTATCTGAATGCATTTTAAACTTTTTCCTTTGTGCTCTTTTAGCCAAAAATATCCACAGGTTCTTTCTTAGAATTTGAACTGTGTGATATTGCATGAAGTGGCTAAACTCAATGCCTAGTATCTGGAGAATGGATGATTTAATACAAACGTGAATGATACACATATGTGGTTACAGAGTCTGTATGATTTTCAGAGAGTGAAAAATAATGCAATCAAGTGCCTATGTTTCTAACCGTATGGGTAAAACTATAAAATATAACTTTATAAAGCATTATTAAACATTTCAAATATGTAGAATTAGTGGAAAATTCCATATTTCAATAAATATGTTTGTTTAAAATAAAATATTTTTGGGGACTCACAAATGACAGAGACCCTTTGTTTCAAATTAAGAAACTTAAATTAATAATTTAATTATTTTAATTCCAATTTTTTGTCTTTACCTTGGCCCAGACTTTGTATTGGTTTTATGTACTTGGCTGCTCTCTGTGCTATGTGTGTATGTTTATATCTTGTATAATTCTAATTAAGAAATACTTAATTGCAATTGTGGGTACATCAAAACTAATTTCCCTACCATAAATTCACTTGAGAGTGAGTTGTTCAGAAATAATGTTGCTTTCTAAATATAAACATAAATTGTTGCCCAGGTAACAGAAATATCAGCTTCTTTATAAGTTATTTGTAACCACAATGTAGAGTTTATAATGTGTAGGAATCCTCAAAAAATTATCATATAAAAATTATCATATGATCTAGTCCATCAATACCACTTCTAGAGTATTTATCCAAAGAAAATAAAGTCACTATTTTGAATTAATATCTGTATTTCCATGTGCACTCTAGTATTATTCATAATAACTTAACCTATGAAAAGAATATACATGTATATGAACTTACATGTATGTGATATACATGTACATACAACTGTATGCACATAGTAATTAAGTATATATAAAAACATATACATAGCATGAATATCCATATATGTGTATAAATTCAATGATTAGAATTAAGATGTTTTCATTGAATATGAGTCTGCTGATAACAATTTGTCACTGATTTCATTATTTAAAATACAACCAAGGTATATCTTGCCTAATTTAATCACAAAATATTATTGAACCTTAAATAAGATAAGGTCTTGTCATTTGAAACCACATGGATGACCCTCGAGGACAGCATGTCAAGTGAAATGAGCCAGACACAAACAAGTAAGGCCTCACAGATGTGCAGATTCTGAAACACGGGGCTCCTAGAGAGGAGATGGCGTGGTGTCAACAGGCCGCCAAAAGGCAGTTCATGGGGAGATGTGCGCTACTGTGCACAAATTCGCACTTTTAAGATCTAATGGGCAGCACAGTGATTAGAATGAATGAGAGCATACCGTATTTTTGAAATCTGCCAGGAGAAGTAAGTTTTCTTACCACTTCAATAAAAGGCTAAGCTAAGTGAGGCGAAGGATGCGTTAATTAGCGCGATGGTTTGATGATTTCGCAGTGGGTACACCCAGTCATCCCCTTCCACACCTTAAATATATGCAATTTTATTTGATAAACACACCTTATCGTCATAAAGCTGGGTGAAAAAGGAAAAGAAAAAGAAACTGTGTTTGAGAAAGCAGAAAGTTTTGTTTCCAGGACTGTGAAATTTCAAAACTCCTCAACCTCAGCTGCTAAATAGCCTCTGCCTTTGATTCAGAGGGAAAGGTGTCGGGTTGGAATTTTTCACACAGATGAAACGCGGTTAGGAGCTCTGCGGCAATTCCTTCCTGAATTGCCTTTACCTCACATTGTGATAAGTGCTTATATTACTTGATATTGATTAAATGTTTGTTTTAAATAGCTGAGGAAAAGCAGGGAGATTGATTTTCTCGTGGGGCCTTAAAGCGTCCAAATTATTTACCATGAGAAAACCACAATAATTTTTAGGAACACTATCACCGGAGTTTGTATCTGGGAAATTTGCACGCACATTGGGGATGTCTATTTTCTTCTTACATCTATAAGCTGGGAAGAATCTATGGAGACTTGTTACACTTATGAAGATGTAAACATGCTCTATCCCAGTGGGTTTGTCATGCTATAAAAGTCATGTAGATGGTAAAGCAGAGGACAATAGAGTGACATTTTAAACAGGGCATGCCTTAGGACAGAGCTACTTTTAATATTAAAATATATATTTTTCTGTGCCATTTGATGTACCTTCTCATTTTTTTCAATTTATTTTAAACACTGATTTTTAAGAAAACGTTCAGGGTGTCTTGAATACATTAGTATTCAGAACATATATTTAGATAATTACATTTAAAATGTCAAATCTTAACTTCCTGATAATTAAAAATCTTCTTTAAACAGGTTGTTTTTATGATTAATATATGCATTCTTCTACACTACACATGCTCTCTTTAAGATTTAATCAACTAATGCTTTTATCTAAGTCCGTAAACAAAAGAAAAGCAAATCAAAGATTTGGGTTATATTTAAGTGACAAAACCAGTTCAGTGAAATATAGTGTTCTTTGAAAAAAAATCAATAGATTTTCAAAGCTAAGGAAAGCAAATCTTATTGTAAATAGCTATGTCTTGTAAATGGTTCTTTCAATTCATTTTAAATGCCCAAGTACACTGTTCATACTTCTCTTTTAAATTTTGTTTTTATTATATTCACAGTGAACTGGCTCTTTAACAGATTCAGCGTAATGAACTTCCTATATTATGCAAGCAAGTTATATATTTGTTTGTCTGTAGGGAAATTAACTGTAGATTTAGTTACATTAACCCTGGACCTCACCTGTTGTAGTGGACATGGTGATATTCCACACAGATGACTCCTGCAGAAATGAAAGTCTTATCTTCCAAGGGCTGTGTGTTGTGCTGACACTGGATCCTCTTCATGAAGAAAGCCACGTTCCTGGCTCAGCTAGCATCTCGTGAGTGGCTGACAGGGTGTATGAGGATTCCATTCTCTCCCAACTTGGTGTAATAAGGAAGGACCATTTCAGCTCCAGAGCGCCTGAGGACTGGCCATGGCTGGAGACTGCATCACATCCAACCTTGTTTCTCTCCCCTTTTCCTTCCATAGGTGGGGACCTCAAGAGCATCTCCAGCAAACCCTTTCCATGCTGCTTGTATTTTAAACTGTACTGTCTGGGGAAGCATCCTGAGGTCTCATGGTTTCCACACTACTCTCCTGTGTGTCCAAACCAAGAAGTCAGATGTCATTTTCCTAATCTGTAATTCATAGTTATTGTTAAGTACAGGGTATCTAGAGAAAGTTCAAGTGCGAAAGTTTATTTCTTTTTTTCCACTGAAAACTTTTGCAATGGAATCAGGACAAGTAAAAAACTTTAAAAGGTATTTGAAATCACAAAATCTATAACATTTTTACAAACAAATCGATTCACTGAAATAATGTCTCTCTTCACTTAAGAGAAGCAAGACAAAGAGTCAGAAAAATATATTGTGGGTATGTTTAAAGCAAGAAAATCATTGGAAAAATCTCTCCTCAATAGACCATTTTTGATGAAAAGATCCTTATTCGAAAGACAAAAGCATGCAAGTTTGTAATTCCATTAATTAAATTGTAAGAATTGGTCTTGCTTTCTTTCATCCTTCCTTTCATTCTTTTCTTTCTTTCCTCTTCTTTCTTTCTTTCTTCCTTGCTTTCTTGCTTTCTTTCTATTAAGTGAATTAGTTGCTCATAATTCTGAGCTGATTTTTGGTACTATCATGTCTCAGTCTCACAGGGTGCTGGGATTACAAGCACTTGCGGCCACTGTATATTTCCTTTTCTATACATTTTCCACTTAGCCAATAAACTAATGGTCTCAATGCAGCAGACAACAAAATCTACTTACTATATAGTAAAAACAAGTGGCATATTATCCTAATTTGGTTTTCATTAATTTCAAAAATGAGTTAACTGGATGGATAGAAAGAGAGAGGATCTGAAAAGGTCTTAATACTACTCAAAGCCAAATCACCCAGGAAAGGAAGAGCAGATGCAAACAGTGCGATTTGGTGTCTCTCATACTGTAGTATGCAGACAAAGAACCCAGAAAGAAGAGCTTGGTGTCTCTCATACTGTAGTATGCAGACAAAGAACCCAGAAAGAAGAGCCCGAGATGTGGATTTGGAGTCAGAGGGTCTGTGGAGGGGCTGGAGCTTGTATATTAGAGTTTTCAGGGTAGGATAGTTATGGCCACGTCTAGAACCAGCAGGATCCAGACAGCTAGAGCGGTCCTTTCAGTATCATTTGCTTGTGTTTGCTTCTTCTGCTCTCGATTTGTACCTCACCTTTAACAAAGGGGCACCTGTTAGTTATTGTATGCTATGCACTGCTTTTACTTTGATTCCACTCTAGTTTTTCTGCTCTGTTTGTTCATATCAAACTCCACCAATTAGGTTTATTATTTCCTGCACTGATACATTTAAACAGAGGGTAGTTCAGAGCTGATTCTTGATAATATCCAATGAAATAAATTTTCCTCAATTCTTACATTTTCTGAGTCACTGGAAATGAGGTCTTGATTCAGAAGTGGGTAGTTCATCATGCTGAAAGGTGAAATAGAGGTATTTGGTGGAATTGAATGTTGAACAGCAAGCTCTGGCTGCAGTGGGAAAGTGTTATGCTTCAGCCTAGTGCAGCCAATCACACATAAGGTGCTCTATTTTTTTTTTTTTTGAGATGACAAGGTTGGATGTATGTGTCTAACAGAAAAAGATGATAGAGCTAATTCTTAATCTTGATCAAAATTGTAACATTCTTCACACCTTGTACAGCAGGCAGCAAGAGCTATAATGAAAAAAACTAAACTATTTTTGGGAAATCCAACATTTTTCTATTTTGGACATATTTATTGGTTCATATCACATTGTGTTAGCAGGATATTTGCACAATGTTATTCAACACACATCTTGTATTCAAAAGAATATTCTTTGTAAAGAATTTTCTTTTACAAAATCTGGTTTTTCCAAATTGACTAAAATAGTTTAATTAGGCATTATTATCCTTGCTAAGGACATTTCATAGCAGTAGGGCTTCAACTTTTTTACTTGACCTTGTCCAACACTTTCAACTTGTTAAAAATCTCAACAAAAACTATCAATCTGAGTAAATAACATAAAACTAATTTGGGAAAATAGGTAGAAAATCTTAGTAAGTACATTTTGAAATAAAAAAGTATAAAAAACAATAGATTATGTAGTAGTTGCTTCAAAACTAAATACTGTTTAGTTTCTTTAACTATATACCACTAAATTCTTCCTAGAAAGGACTCTGAAGTTCCTGTGGGTTACACTTACAAAAGTATTCTAAGGATTAAAAGGGATGACTTGTCTCCGTTTACTCTAAAATACCTTAGATCAGTGATGGTGACCATTTTAGAGATGAGTATCCAAGCCGCACCCCAAAAGATCAACTTTGGAATTGTTTCTTGCACAGCACCAACAGCACTGCAATTAAACCGGGATGCTGAGGTTTTAGTTAAAAAAACACAACTCATGCATTAACAACTTTTAACTTAAATGAAAAACAACATGCATGCATAGGTTCACTGAAGCAGTTTTAGACTGCTTTGACTTAAAAATTATATGACAATTTATAATAGCAGGCACTCATTTATCAGGGCAAACAAGAAACTATCTATATATATATATATAAAAAAAACTTTGCCACAAATGATGCTATTACAGCTTCATTACAATACAGATTCAGAAACACTTTGAGAATTAGATGCTGTTTCTTAAAAGACAAAAAGTGAACATCTAAAAGATTGCTGGCATAGACATGAAACAGATCCTGATGAACAAAATTCTTAAATTTGAAAAAGAAAACCTGCACTAGCTTGTGAACTGGCAATTTCTTCTTTTGTTCTATGTGATACACCTACTTTACAACACACAGATACTTACTTAGCCTTTATCACAAGCTCTAGTAGTCCTTATCATTTTCTTAGAAGAAACAATGTATGTCTGTGATGCCCAAGTTTACCACATTATTTGTTAATAGGATTCTCTTCTACAAACCACCCCCCTTTAAGTAAGGCTATAATTTGGGCCTGAAACACTTCCCAGTGTTCTACGTGTTAAAGGCTTTTCCATTGCCACATGACGCTGGGAAGTGATGGCTCCTAGGAGAGTTGACCCATTCTCCTTCTTGGTACATTACCAAAAGAATTAAAAGTGTCATACTACAGTCATATATGTGCACCCATGTTTATGGCACCACAATTTGTAATAGCTAAGTCTTGGAAACAGCCCAAGTGCCTATCAACCGATGAGCGGATGAAGAAGATATTTTTCATACAGTGGAGTACTATTGACCACAAAGAAAAGTAAACTGGAGACATTTCTAAGTACATGGATGCACCTTGAGACCATATTCTGCAGTGAAATAAATCAGACACACATGTATAAACACCGTATTGTTTCTCTGGTGTGATAAATTGAACATGTGAATAAGGACAAAAGCATATACTTGATGTTATGAAAGAGAAAGAAAATGCTAAAATGAGAAGAGGAGCTAGGGAGGGAGGAGGGGGAAAGAAAGTGAGGGTGAAGAAAAAATGAGAAAAAGAGGAAAAGATGGAAGGAAAGGTTTTGAAAATAAAGAGGTCAAGAGGGGCTGAAGGAAGGGAGAGCCGCGGGGAAAAATAAAGAAGATATATCATGCATGGGTACAAATTCCCTAGGATGAAAATGATCATCATGTATATCTGAAACATAGCAATGAATTAGAAACTTGCAAAAACAACAAAAAGAGTTGAGAACTCATGGGCAGAGTCAGGTCCCTGAGGGTGCGGCCTTGAAGAGCTAGGGGGCTCACCCGCCCTCTCTTCCCCTCTGCCTGGTCCTCCTGCAGCCTCAGCTGTTTGGAGAAGTTCAGTAATAAATGCCAATATGATAGTTCTGTGAAGAAAATACTGTGTCCCTGCACTGTGAACTGAATGACAACAACCATGGTTTTAATTTTTAAATATCGGATGCAAGCTTTCATCAAGGAGCCAGTGCTGCTGAAATCTGCAGTTTTATACCTTCTGTAGGTAAAAAGGCATTTTTTATTTTTTGAATACTTTTGTGTATGAACTTTGCTTCAGAAGATGGAGGTTTCCCCAGGTGACTCATCCTTAACCTCTGTTGCTGGGTAGAACTTCTCTTGTAAGAGTGCCAAGTGATATCTCATGAGCATCTCACACCCAAAGCAGTGCTTTTTGGCTCCAGGGGTAAATCTCACTGTTCACAGAGGAAGCTTCTCCCCTGGCTCCTTCTGTAACTGTCTCAGATCCTGATTCTTGGTAAAGTCTGGTTCTCTTTTGTGTGTGCTTTCCTATCCATGTCAGTGGTTGAACATGGGGAATTCATTTTTGATAATTTGATCTGATTAACTGGCCTTTGTCAGGTAGCAGGTGACAGTGAGTTTGGATTTTTCTTTGTATATTCCTCTTCATTAATCTTTTGTCTTGGTGATTCTCTAACCTCTGTTTTGGGAAACTCATGTCTCTGTTACTGTGTGACAAGATAGCACAGGACCTGGATCTAGTGCACTGTTGGTTTGCTTCTGCTGTTCAGAGGCGAATATAATGAAAATCTGGAGATGATTTTTGTATGTTATATTGATATGTGAATGATTTATGTATCACTCTTTGAGATTTAAGATAAACTTAGTTAGTTTTTAAATAGTAATTATCTGAGTATGGCTTTTTGTGGTATATTTGAAATGCTGATGAAATACAGTGATGAAATGCTGATGAAAGGTCAATTCTAAATTGTCCAAAGATTTTATCATAAATGCAATATACTATTTTCCCCTCTGTTTTCTATTGATAGAAAAAAAGAAGTCTATAAATATACATAAATAATGCAAAGATGAGACAACAACAAAAACAAAAGGAAAGTGATAATAAACACTCAAGTCACGCAGTGCACCCTCTAGTTGGATAAAAAATCGAACAGTGGAATGACAGCCACTAAACATAAAATACTGACCTTGATGTTCCTCACATGTCATCTGTACAGGTACTATGTTCCCTACTTAGGTCTTATCCCAGTGATGTAAATAACTTACTTCAAAGGTAATAACACTCTCTAGATTTTCCTTTAACTCTTGGAGTGTGGTAAGAGGAGTCTACTGAATGTATGAAATGTTTTATGAACATACAGACTGATATTTCTTTGCTTGAAACTTGTATTCTGATTGACTTACAGACTCATAAGCATTGACTTAAATCAAGGCTAAATTTGATAAACAAAAGCACTCAATCCCATAGAGAGAAAAAAGTTCAAATGTTTTAAAAGTGTTGTTTCTTTATAATTAAAATGTATTAACTCAGAAAAATGATCAAGTTACAGATGAATATTGGTTGCCAGGTAACCATATAAAAAGCAAAGAAATTAAACTTATAATAGTCTAGTTGAAAAATTGAGAATTTTTTTAGTGTTAAGTAAAATTTAAGATGTAAAACATAATTTGCAATATTCCTAATCAAAGTGAATACTTGAAACAATTAGTTGCAGGATTTTCATGTTATCCTGACATTATCTTAGTGCACAAGAATATTCCCACAAAATAATTTGCACTAAGTTTAGATCGTTTTTCATGACAATCTTAATTAATTTGAATTTTCTAATTTCCTATGCTAGTTATATAGTTCTATTATTTCCACAAGATATTTAGGATATAACAGTTAGAAAAAGTACATGTTCTAATAAAATTGCATTATAACAAACTTGTCTATTTTGCCATTACTTTATGATAAATTTTAAAAATATTCCATTTATAATATATGGTTAAAGTACAAATCATCCATTTACAAACTAATGATGTTATTAATAAACATACTTATACTCTTCCATGAAGGTCAGATTTAAGATAGTTTCCAAGAGAAGTAACTAGATCAAAACTGGATTGATAATTGAGTATCAGTGTATTACTGGACAACTTTCAGTGCAATAGCGCATTTTTAAGTTCATGCCTAATATGGTTGCAGCCCCTCTGGGGATCCACCTGACTCATGGTAAGGGGGCTGTGGAGGGAACAGAATGATCAATCTCTTTGCCGGTGAAATGGGGAGAGAGGGACACATGGAATTCTGTCCTTGCTATCCTAAGGTGCCATCAACCAGAGACACTAACAAGAAAGTCCACTCATGTGACTTGAGCTGAGGGTGGACAGTGACTGTGAAGCCCAGAGCTCTGGACTGATTCTATGTCCCACATGACAGAGAGCATCATTCCAGTCACCATCACCAGGGCCAAGACCACTCTCCTGGTGACCAGTTGTTTAGGAAAGTAACACTTGGCCTGCAGAGGGGGAGGGGATGGAGGAACAGGGTGAAGATACAGGGTTCTGAAATAAACCCTTAGAATCATGTTCCAGGAATGCGAGACTGGAAGAGAGGATGAGAGTGTGCTCCGGAGGTCTTGAGAGCCGGACTAAGTCCCGTGTGGGATCAGACCTTGGGGTGCTTTACCTGACTGCATTGCCACCCTCTATGGTGCAGTGTTTCACCCTGCACTAGCTGATGGGGGAGGCAGTGGGCAGAAGGTCCGCCCAAGTCCTGGGACTCGGGGCCCAGGTCTGAGAGGATCCAATCATCGTCTGAGGCCTACTAGGCTAAGTTCAGAAATGGCAAAATAATGGACATGTTTCATCCATCTATTAAACAAAAGTATTAGAAATGTATTAATATGATAAACTCTCTATGCTTTAGACATTGTCTTGTGTGATACACTTAATATTTGAAATATTTCAAATTTTCTTTGAGTTATATTAATGCTCAAATATGTGCACATATATGTAATATTAAAGTGATAAATCCAAGAAAAGTTACCAATGATAAAGAGAGAAATAAATGAGAAAAACTTGGTTTCTGAATATGCAATCCATTCATAATAAGACTAAAGAAAACATTGTATGCTGCTTGATAATACAGATAGATAAGTCCTTAACCATGTCTCAGGCTTTACTCTTTTGGGAAAAGCTAAGTTAAGTACTATGCAAACTTAACTTTTGTTGAGTCATTTTACTTTTTACAGAAATGCATTATTTGTATGTGTTCAATAAAACTCTTGTTTTATTTTCCCAACATGAAATGAACTCAAATTTGTAATCATGGCAATGACATAAAGGCCATATTTATGTACATGTGTAATTAAATTACATTTAATAAGACTGTTAAGGAAGAAATGTTAGACGAGTACTCTAGGCAAAGAGGCATCCACACCTCCCAAGATGAGTGAGGGAAAGAGCTGCACCGAACCTGGCCTCCCGAGGACGGAAACTGAGGCAAAAATGTAGAGCAAATCACTTATTAATGAAATGATTCTATAAGGCTGTTTATTTCAATATTGCTTACTATAGTAGCAATCTGGATAAAGTCTCAAAGCCTAGGGAAACATTTTTTATGTATCTTGATTGAACATATATATGAAATACATTAACATTTATTTTCAATTTAAGGAGTGTTTGTTATTCAGTTTAATTTACTAAAAACACAAGAATATAAATGTACTGTTATAATGCAAAAAGAGTAAAAAGGCTCAAGATTGGTGTGTGCATGTGTGCACACATGTGTGTGCATAGTTTACATTGAAAGTAATGAAATTATAGCATCATGAAAATTCTTGAAAAAAATTGTTATATGCATGTCTTGCACTTTTTGCTTTATTCTTTCATTTTACTTTTTTCTTTTCATTAGAAGTGAAAATCAAAAATCACACTTATGGAAACACGTTTCCTATCAGGCAATCCCTTGTTTAAGTATTATCTGACCCTAGAATGGCACCTACCCCAGCAGGAAAGCAGGCTAGGAAACAATAAAGAGCTAGAGTGAGGAAATCTGCTGAGTGATGTCCTGCTAATCTATTGTAATGCTGAGCCCATTGTTTTCCATTAGTGACAGCAAGGTATTAGCAATCAGACTCCTCTCTGTCACATTTGTTAGATGTTTGTGGTGACATCAAAGCGCTATTTTACAAAGTAACCAAGCCTTTGATTGATCTGGCCATCTTGGTGTGTGTATTTCCTTATTCCATGAGTGCATTTCAAGTGGTGGGTAGGCATGCATCTCATATTGGCTGGTTTCTCACACACTGGTTGGCATTCATGTGAATGTACACAGTGGTGGTCTTCGATTCATGAAAATGACATCAACAAAAAAATCACAACAGTGGAGATTCCCTTTCTTTATTTTCCAAAGAATTGCCTTTATTACTTTCTTTTTTTATACATATAATTTATATTCTTGTTATTCTGTGTATTGTATCTAGTACTTGATTATCTGTCTGAACTTTTGAGTTGTTTTCACTTCTAAAAGTTCATTCAATTTCCAGAAGTATTTTGTTCAGTTATTTAAAGAAAAGTGGCAGAAGTGGCAGAATTAAGACCATAAAGATTCTTGGGATTCAATCTGTAACACAGCTCTGATCAGGTGCCTAAGAAAAGTCCACAAAAGAGCCATGAATTCAAAGTAAGTGCAGTCAAAATGAACCAGGAAGACAAATGGTCACATCTACTTCATTTCTGAGTGAAACGCTACTCACTGGCCTCATACTTACGAAGAAACCTGAATTTATGCTTTGGATCTTATCTACAAATATTGGTCTTTTTGTTTAACATCACAAAAACTTAAAACTATAAGTGCTCTGGGTCTCTCATACTCTCTGAATTTTCTTTTACTTTTTTTTTTTTTTTTTTTGCTGCTCATTGTAAACAATCAAAATACAAAATAAGGCCAATAGAACTCATTGATCTTAATATCTTCAAATATGAAAGTCACAAAAATAGTCCATATTAAGAAATTCTTTTAATAAATTAGAGGCAATATCGTTTTAAAATACTATTGTATGATGACTTAATGCTTGTTCAGGATCCATAAATCAATCTAACATTTTCAATACAAAGTCAACATTTATTAGCATAAATTAGAAACTAACAGTAAGAATGATTGTGTATTGATAGATGGAAACGCATGAAATCTTTTTGTTCTTTTCCATTTTCCTTTTATGTCCTTCAAAATGCATACACTATATAAGAAGGGATAAAACACTAACATTCTTAAAGGTACAAATAAGGCAAAATCAGGTTTCTTGTTTTAATAAGTAAACATGCCTGTAACCAGTAAGTATAAATATGTAATATATATTTAAATTACAATTGAGATCTGTTATAAGAAAGCCCAACTTTCACACCTTCTTCTTTTCTAATAAATGTACTTGGTGTTAAATAAAAAAATAAATAAAAATTTAAAATGAAGTAAAATAAAATAGCCCAACTGTAAGCCTTTTTAATAAAGCAAATGATACTTTTGTAAAACAGTCATTTCTTAGCTAATGTAAAGGTTTTCATATATTAGAGATAAAGAAGACTTCTATATGCAATGCTTTATATGAAACATTGATTCTGATAAAATATATTCATCTGCTACCAAATCAATATATCCCTAAATTAATATAAAGGCTACAAGAAAGATCAATTGAGTGTGTAAGCAATTTAAAATACATTAAGCCTATCTTATGTTTATGGTAGTATATATTTATCTACAAAACAAACTAAAACCTCTTTTAAAAGTTAAACTTTGAAGCAACTCTGGCTCCTTAACTGTAACATGGTTTTTCATGAATATTTCAAAGAGAAAATGATTGAACTTAGAAGTATGTCTCACAACACCTAAACAAATTAAAAACAAGTGCACAAACACTAAACTGGAATTGAAGCTGGTCACTCAGAGCTAGTTTTTGCAAATGCATGTTGAATAGTGTAGAGGCTATTGTAATCGAAAAGTGCAAATACACAAGTGGGGTCCTATTTTCATTGCACCATCTGGTGGAAATTGTATGTAATTGTTGTAGGAAGACTGGTAAAGGTGAACTAAATGAAATGGCTTTTTATTTTTCTTTCCAGGTTCTGCTCTCAACATGCTATTTATTTTTCTGCATGATCACATTCCCAACCCAAAATGATTTTTTAGATGTACTGTTGTTTAGCTACTGAAAGTTTTATGAAGGTGAGTGCTTTTGTTCTGCTTGTTTATTACCCCCTTCTTAAAGACACATTCCATGCGGAAAATTAGTGAAGGTAATTTTCAGTCTTCTGTGATCAGTCCCTAATATGCTTCAGAACCAGAGATAGTACATTGTTAAATAATTTTCATTATTAAATCAAAGCTGCAGTTGTTATTCATAAGTTCAAAATATGCAACAAAATGTTGATTTGGTATACATTGTTACTTGAAATAAATAAATGTTCCTGATTTATTATCTATAAATGGGCTTATTTTATTATATGTTCCTATGGAATCACTTTTGCTTCTCAAATCCAAAATGTTCAATATCTCAGAAAGATAAAATAATTCCTCTCCTGACTATAATATACTGAAATATTCAATTGTTATTAAGATTCCTGATTTTCTATTTTTACTTATTTTTGTAGTAAGATAATATCCTTAAAAAAGTATACCCTGAGTTTCTATTTAATAGTTAGAAAAGATTTGTTTCAATATTGCATAGTTGTTAAAATTGTGGATTATAGAATTTCTGATTTCAACTTTGGCTCTGCCATGTGGACAAGTTTATTAACTTTGCTAGGTCTTAGTTTTATTATCTGTAATCTGTGTATCAAAATAGACTCAATTTTATAGGATTAATATAAGAGTTAAATGAGTTATTATATGTGAGCTCTTAGAAAAATATGGTATAAAATGGGTATTTGTCACACATTATAGAGCTGTCAGCATTAGTATCATTATGATCACTAGGGTTATAATCTAGTTAACTGTATTATTTTAAAAATGAACTAAGAGTGTGACTTGTCAGTAGTTAACCACCTAGATTAGATAAACAGGCTTCAACCGAAGAAGAGAAAAACAGGGAGGAAAAACAGGGATCGTATTCAAAATTTTTCTACTTTTTCTTTTTAAATGCCAGATCAAAATGATGTTCTATATTTTCTCCTTGTCCCTGTCTTATATTCTGTCTTTAAAGGGGCAAAATATACAAACACATCCTCCTCTAGAGTTCCAAACAAACTCAATCTTTAGAATTCCTGAAAAAGTCTAAATCCCCTGTGCTGGAGTTGTTGAAGGTGAACACATGTGCAGGGCTGTGGCCCGGGCGTGGCTGAACTGAGAATGAGGAGCCACCTCAGGGGCGACATAGGCCGCAGCTGTGGACACCTGGAAACTTTCTCCTAGGGTAGTTCTCCTTAGTTAGCACCCTCTGTTGCTTGGAGGGGTCCTTGACCCCCTCCCAAGACCCTGCTCACGTTTGCTGTGTTTTCCACTCTAATCCCTTTCTTGTTTGAATAATACCGGCCTCCTAGAGACAATGTGTCTCTCAGCCACCAGAGTTAAGAACTCTGCATAGGGTTTTGGTCCTCCTGGAACCCTAAATATCGTATCACTTGTCTCATTCATTTGGGCCTTCAGCGTGAACTCATTTGGGAGACTGGGGATCTGGGCACAGACCCTAATACCCCTGGAAGAAACGATGCACTGGATTATATCTGAAAAGTTTCCACCAAGAAAAATGGTGACTCCAAGCAGCAGTCATGGGTGTCTTCAGCCTTGAGACTCAAGCTGCAAAAGTAGCTCTGATTTCATTAAATAATAGCTAACTTTTTACCTAAATACCATCAAAAGTAGTGAAGCAACAATAGTTAAGTCTGTAAAAGCTTGTGGCTTTCAATCTTAACCTTTTTATTTTTTGTCTTAGGAAAAGTAGGCAAATTATTTAGCTTTTCTGAATTTCTGTTTCCTTGTCTGTAAAATAGGAATAACCAGAACACGAGTCTCATGGATATGCTGTGAGAATTGATTATTGAACTAACCCATAGTAAGAACATAGTACAATCCCTAGCATAGGAAAATTCTCAATATTTAGCATTATTATCACACACTGATATAAAATGCTTATGTATTTTAGATATTACTTAAAGAAAGTAGCCTTCTGTAAAAGTGAATCTTTATTAATTTGAATAGATTACTTTTAAGACTTAGAAGGAAGTTTTGGTGCATGCATATCTACATTATCTATCTGTGTCACCACATTCTTAAGGAAATTTCCCTGGGTAATTAATTTCAAGAAATATTGCTGAGTTTGCATATCACTGTCCTTTATAGCACTTTGGAAAAATAATTAAATACAGCTCAGAGACAAGTTCTTCTACTAGAGATTTATATTAATACATTAATTAACATAAAGTATCATTAATTTAGTGCTTGCCAAATGACACTCACAGTTCTCAGTTTTATATACTCCCAAGTTTCTCAGCTCCTGGGGACTCTATTTCTTATTGATGGTTAAACATACTACATGGCACTTATGTTTTCCTAAAATCAGTCTCCTACTTCAAAGTAACCTCATCTATCTGCTACTCCAAAATCAGATTCAAAAAGAGAAAATTTTATCTGTTTCCCCAGAAAAGAACTCCCACACGTGGATTGCCCATGTTTGCCTGTTTTGCCCTGGACCCTAACACTTTCTACCTTATCACCTGTACAGCTTTTCTCTAATCAGGTGTCAGACTCCTTCTCTCGTGGCACCTTCAACAGAACTTGTCAGTTTTCAGCTTTCTCTAGGATATATAATTTTATTAGTACCACAGTATTATCTAGAGCTGTTTGAGACTTAGTCACTGAAATTCTACTCCACCCAGTGGATACTCCATCACAAATACAGAAGGCAGCTGCTGTTAGAAGTGTGAGGAGGCTGTGCATGGTAACAGATGAACTTTGGGCCTTGAATTCAGGGATTAGAGCATAATTCTGTGCTTATCACTTACTTGTGCTGTCACTTTAATCAACCATTTTACCCATACTTAGTTTGGTCTTCCTCAGTGGTTAACTATTTGAACAGGTCATTCTACAGCCAAAGGCAGTGGTCTGAGAAGCTTTTGAGATCTCAGAGACATTTTCACACAGGTTCTGTGAGGTCAAGCTGGTGACACTATGATATTGTTTGCCCTCTTCTCTATTCTTCTCCAGATGTCCAGAAGTTTCTAATATCTCTGTGACATGTTATATCCCAACGAACCAAAGGCAGAAACGACTATGGGAACCCAACAGTCTTCTATTTATCTAGACACTAAAGCCTTTTGTTAAAAGAAAATCAGTATTATTTTCCTATTGCTAGATTTTCTCATTACTTAATTGGATATTAACCTGCACCGAGGTTATTATTGTCATGAACTAATAGACATTCAAAGCATTTCTGAGCTTCAGCTTGTACTGTGGTAAATATGGATAGATCACAGTCCCCTTAAGCACAGTTCTGCATGAGTCTCAATAATTATTACATTGTAAAGGGGCCCTGTAAACCTCTGTTTGAGAGGCTTAAAAACCTGTGCTCTCAGAATTAAATGAAATGTTATCTCCTGGAGAAATACCTATACAGAAATGGCATCCTATAATTGTAATGATATTGGCAAGACAAACTTCTTTTAACCATGCTATATTTCCTATCTTTGTAATATGTCATGTGATGAAATGAAAATATACAAAAAAAGGGAAAATTCAAATATAAATTTCTCCACTGAGCAGTGATTGGTCTGCATAAATATTTTGATGACAGTTTGACTTAATTAAGAAACTGAGGCAGCAGAATTTTTTTTATTTTTTATGAATGATAAACAATAAAGTCACAGTTATTTATAGGATACAGTCAGTTGTATCAAGGTATGCAAGGATGCTTGTGTTGCTTGACAAATTAATGTTAAAAAAAAATAGCACAGACTGAGCTGGCGCTGGTGCACTCTTGCAATTCCAGCACTTGGGTGGCTGAGGCAGGAGGACCATTGCAAGTTTAAGACCAGTCTAGGCTACAAAGTGAGCCCAAGGCCAGCCTGAACTGCATAGCAAGACCCTGTCTCAAAAAGACAAAAATAAATAGATATATAAAAACACAGATTATGCACTTCCATTACTGACTTTTAATATAACTGTTTAGTGCCTATTCATCCATGTAGTCATATACTTCTTTGTGTCTTCCGTCATCATATATATATATATTGATCATCTACCACCAGGTGCTGTGTGTTCATGGTCCTCACTTCTGGGGTGCACAACGGTCCAAGAGTTCCTTCTTTCCCTCATCAAAGTTACTGTGAAGCAAAAAGCAAGAGCAACAACAGGAAAATGTGTGTAACTAGTGTCAACTGTAGGTTCTCTTAATTTGTTGCCAAATTTAACATAGACAACCTGGTTTTACTTTGTTTTCAACTGTCTCTGGAAGCCATGGCTATAAAGGAACTATGCTCTAGGAAGGAGAATGGGGCGAGGTGTGAAAGAGCTGATGACTACAGACCAGGGTACAGCTTGCTTCTGTAAAGTATGAGCATGTGACTTGAAATTACGACTGACTGCAAAGATTCCATATGTATGGGATAATTAGCCAGGTGTGGCCCTGCTGGTAGGGCTTGGCAGAGTTATCCACAGAACAAAAATGGAAAGTTTGCTGAGGGCTTGCATTTAAATAGAACAGCTACTCTGGGTAGGGAGAAGTGTAAATAGAGAAGAGTGTAAATAACAGCTGGCAGCAGTTATGTGTCTCAAAAATCCAAATAGTGTTCTGCTTTTGCATATAGGTTAAAGTAGATCTGAGATGCTGTGCTATTTTTAGGATTTGGCGTCCTACGGTGTGATTTTGTGTTCTGCAGAATGTAGGCGCACTTGGTCTGATGATTTGATCAAGCTACTATAAGCTACTGGGACAGATTTATCATTTTAGAAGCATGTTAGCGATTCAATGTATTCCAATTGTTGTATCAGTTTTAAAAATTCTATTATTATATCATTTAATAGAAAAAGTAAGTCTAAAAGCCACTTCTAAACCATAGTTAATATCCCATTCTTTCAACCAGTGACAGTGCCATGTGAAAACCCCCTGAAAATCATGCAAATATTCTCCCTTCTTTTACAATGAATGACATTACTGGATTGACAAATTCTAGCTGTAAAATAATGTGAATCAATATATCTGCCATTTAGTTTTGAGAAGGAATATGAAAGTTCAGGTTTTTTGTCATATTTTTGTGCATACTTATGCTTTGTAATTTTAGTAATAGATCTACATTTGGTTTCCATTAGTTCACTAAGTAAGATTTAAAGAATACCAAATTATATTAGGGGGAATCTTTAATTTCCATAACTTACTAATTACAAAAAATATAACTGTGTACCTTTGAGAGTTTCAAATTCACGGATTTTTGGCAGATGAAACCATCCCTCTAAAAATCAAGGAACCAAGAAACAATAGTAAATCAACAATCATGTGAAAATCACAGACTGTCACAATGGGAAGGAAATGCAAAATTTTTATAGCTTAACTTTTTTTTTTTTCTGGGTACCTACCCTCTGTCATAAATGTGTTTGGTGACTGTGAGCTCATTGATTGATAAGATGCACAGTTCCCTGGTGCTGTGTCTTGGGCTGTCTTACCTTACACACACTGCTGTTGGCGTTTTCTCTCTAAGGGGCAGAGTTTTCTCTGACTTTAAGTCATCCACATTGATGACTGAAGAAACTGTCCAGAATATCCCTGTTCTCTGATAGTCACAAAATGAATAAAAACAAAGTTTCCTCTTGATAAGATTTTGTTGTTGCCTCACAGCAAATAAACTTTAGTTTTTAGCTTCTTTAATGTTTGCTGCTTTTGTATACGCACACCTAGTTTTTTAGTGGTCCCTGCTAACATGCATGAATTTCAGAGCCCTTTGGAAATTTCTCTGTAGCTCTACTAAATAGTTTTACTTTCTATTCCTTTCTATTTCTCCTCTGGATGTTTGAATGAGTAGTTATCTTATATTTAGAATTATAATTCTCTCTGTCTCTTTGTCTCTCTGTCGCTCCCTCCCTCCCTCTCCCTCTTTTAGTCTCTTTTTATCTAAGCTGATTAAGAAACTTTTAAAAGAAATGCATCTCTAAACATTTGATGCATGTAACTTTATCTGCTTTTACGTTTCCCCCTTCTGCCCTTTTGTATAAAGATATTTGCTTCTTTTGTAAAGTAAATTTCATCATGCATATTTAAGGTTCAATATGCGACATTGTATAGTGTGTATATGGTAAAATGATTAGCAGTGAAACAAATTAATAAACTCATAAACTCACAGTTATTCATTTTTCTTCCTGTGGCAGGAGCAGCTATAAGCCACTCAGTTAGTAAAAATCTTGGATATATGAAGCTGTTATTAACTATAGTCTTCATGGTTTAGCCTTTCTTTGTAATTTAATTTGGTTGGACTTTTAGAAAGACAGTGACTGAAAATAGCTTTGAACTTCATTCTCCTACATGAAACAGTTATTTTTTTCTCTCTAGAGAGAATATAATGTATAGTTTCTTGGTTATTATCTTATAGCAGAAACCTAGCATTCCAATTTGCTCCTTGGTCATTTGCACAGTTTGTACTGTCCACTTTACACAATATTTTTATTTAACTCCAAAACATCCATAAATACAGGACAAGTGCTACCTGTGTTTGGTGTAGAGTGAACTCCATAAGTAACCTTTATTTCTCTTAAATTCAAAGAAAGGAATGTTACTAGTTGCACACACCCCAGTTCTTAACCTTTCTCCAAGGAGACAATGAGAAACTGATTGGATGCCTTTTTCAGCACAGGATTTGTTCCTACCTACAATGGTCATCTTCCCACCCCGAGATGAGCTAAGTCAAAATGCAGAAGGTGCCTGGGAGGAAGAAATAGCTGGCACATTTGAAGGCGCATCTTTTGAGATGCTCTGTACTAGTACTTATCGATCTATAAAATGATAAATTGCATTGCTATTTTACCTATTTTGATTTAGATCTTCTTAGAGTGGAACACGTAACTCTTCTAATCTTAATGGAAACTGTAACCCTTTTGTTCACACATGATTGGAACTTTCACTTCATTTGTTATTTTCCTTTAAATGTTTAAACTTCATTGACTTCATTTTTATTTCCTTCTCTTCCTGCTCCAAGTAGAGAAGACAAGAAGCACTAAAAATAAGAGAATGGCAAATTGAAAGGAGAGATGTGGGATGACTGTCATACTCTACTCCAATTATATTTAGTAATGTCGACTCTGAAGAATATTACGGAAATCAAGAAATAGAAAGCAATGACATTTTAATACTTTTCATTCGTTGGCCATGCACAACACATAATACTAAATGCACATTATATTTTAAAAATAATGGCTGTGGGGCTGGTGACATAGCTTAGCAGCACAGCACCTGCCTGACAAATGCAAGGTCCTCAGTTCAATTCCGGGAAACAACCCCCTCCCAAATAAATTATGGCCATGTAATTCCCCACTCATTTTTTTTTTTTTTACAAAAACAGCATTAAAAAGGATTTTAACTACTTAATACCGCACAAGCTAAGTAATGCAAAAAAAAATACAGCTCTAAATATTGTTCTGCAGACCAGGTTTAATCTCTGTCCCGGGTCCCTTTTTCTTGATAGCAGAAACCTTTCTAATGTCCTCCCAGGAAGTTCACTTCTGAGAATAGTCACTGAGAATGCATTTTAGAATCAATCTTAGTCGCATTCAAACCTTTTTCTCTTTCTCTTTTTGCTTTTGGTTGGAGGGCCCGTGTCACTGTGGCTTTCCCCAGTGGGTGACATTTCAGAAGCGTATGTCCACACTCCCCCTGCGTGACATGCCCTGAGAAATCCACACCCGCCTTGCTCTAGCCTTTCAGAGCACCTTTTGTGAGTACAGCTCGCATTCTCTGGTACTGCTAGTGACATTTTCTTCACATGGTTTTCAGGTCTGTTTCAGTCACAGGGTCTATGAATATCCCTTCTGCACCTACTAAGGATCCAACGGGCAGTTTCCTGTGTATCCTGCTTGCAAGGTATTGGAGCATAACCGCAAGATCTCTCTGTTCCCGGGTAGGATGAGAGAGAATGGCAAGGCTTTCTCTTGCCTGTTTCTTTATCCACAATATGATTATTACTATAATCGTATTTTTAAAGTTTGAAATCTGATAAGTACATCAGTCAGTGGAATATCATTATTGATAATTGACAGAATTCAAGTAGAAACTTTCAAATGTTAGCTTTAACTCAAAAGTGTCCTTTGCGGGGGCATGCATGTTTCCTAAGAGTCAAAATTACCCATTAACAGTTTAGGTAGAGATTTATTTTTCTTCTCTCAGTCTGACTCAGCTCCCTTGCCAATTGCATGTACGAATCCGTCTTTCTGATTCCTTGTTATCACTTGCTGTTCGTAATGGAGTCCTGCTTAGATCACAGAATGGGACTGTGTCATGGTGCATCTCATGGATGTTCAGGAGAAACTGAAATGTTCAGTTTGTTCTTAGTAGATCACAGATCAAGGAAGTACATAATTTTCTGTTTGGTATTGAGTAGTCAGTAAAAAGTGACGCTTGAGAATTTCATTCTAGCTTGCTTTTACAGTAAAATGGGTTAGAATTTTTTTTTTTTTTTTTTTTGTACCGGGGATCAAACTCATGACCTTGTACTTGCCAGGCAGGCACTTAAGCCACTGGGCTAAATCCCCAGCCCTGGGTCTCTCTTCTTAACCCGAATGAGGAATCATTTTTCCAATATGCTTAGCAAAAAGATAAGTTGTGGTTCTAAGATGGTTCCATCACATTCTCTTTTTTAGGCTATAGTCTCTAAAAATTCATAATAATAATTTTTGAAAAGTATTTTTAAAGTTAATAACTATTAACTCTGTTGTTGAACCAGTAAGTCATCATATATACGGTTTTCTCAGAAATACATTATTTCCTATTATCACCCAAACAGAACTTTGCCAGTACTAGAGACTCCTTGTAAAATCTTTGTTCAGTGCTGTACTAGAGAGATCTTTTTGTTACTATTAATTGTTTTGAATCTTTCTGGAGAGGGATAATTGACCTGGAACTGGACGGAATCATTATCAATCATTTCTGCTCTGGGGGAGAAAATTTTAAAGAAAAAACTAGCTGTCTCGTAAAGCAGCTGTTTGATTTGAGGCAAAACCTTCTCAATCTACCGCACTCTACAGCAGCCCCAATGTGATAACACTGAAACACTGTGTAATAGCGTTCTGAGCACAATAGCTAACTTTCCCCTTTGGTTCTTCTTATCCTGAAATCTCTCATTGCTTCTCAAAATCATGCCTAGCTACTGAAGCCTTTCTTGACTTTTGGCAAGAACTTACTACACTGAATTTCTGAGTGTATTTAATTCTTAGAGTGATCATAATATTGAGTACTTCTGTTTAGTCACCTGACATCTCTTTGATACACACTGGCAGAGATTTATCCCGGTCTGTTCTCTTGAGCTACAGAAGAAACATACATACCTGGTCTTCCCCGAATAAGCCTGAGAAACTATTTTCCTCCTGTCTCCTTCCAAGTCCTTTGCTCTGCGAGATTGCTATTCCTCTTTCTCAACTTGTCTTCATCTGAAATATGTACAAGTTTCTCACCATTTTCTATATTATGTGGTTGACACTCCAAGTAATGCCCTAAACATAGATTAATATGCAGATGTCAAGTTAGATTTATTTTTAAATGCAAACTTTTCAAAATCTGGAATGGTTTTAATCTTCCCATTCAGAAAAGCTTTCACTTTTCCTACCAAGGTTAAAATAAGAAATGGTCTCGATGTCTCGGCACCTATAGGAGCAATCATTTGCCATAGTAATACTGAGAAACAAGTCACTGCAAAACTTCATCAGCATAGATCAGTAAGCATTGATTGCTTACACATCCTGCTCAGCTAGTGACTGGTACATGCTTTGGCTAATCACACTTGAGTTTATTCAGAGTTCTACAAGTTGGCCAGCTATTAACTCCTGTAGCTTGCCTTTGGGTAGGACAACCGGAATGGTCATATCTACCCCCCATTTCAGCTTGGTTTGAGATAAGCCAGGCCTTGCTCAGGTTACTACCTGTTATAGTCACAAAAGTCTGGAAAATACTCAAGAGGGCAAGAGAGAAAGTATTCAGCTAGTACACTTTGCTTATCCAAGCAATAAAATTCCACAGTATAAAGCAGCTCAAACAGGCCAAGCATCCATGTGGCAGCATGCTGTAAAGTTACACAGCAAAGTGAGAGCATGCGGGGTGGATGAAAAGTTGGGGCCAGTTTTGCAATCCATGTATAAATGCTGAAGTCAGTGCTCTTTTAGAAAAGATTCTGTGAATTCATCTCTATGCCAGGGTCTCTGGAGTTCTTAAGAGAATAAACATGATGTCTGTAATAAATGAGCTCGTGTTTATTGTTTCTAGTGATGATAAAAATTTAAAAGTGGTTGTTGACTATTTATATAAGCTGCTGAAGTACGAATGCCTGTTGATAGCTGACCTATATTCAGCTTACTGCAACTGTGGAATAAAGCACCCTGAGAGAGAAAAGGAGGAGTCAGAGCTATCATGTGATCCGTTAATCAGAGATACGCAACTGAAATTGCATAGAAAAAATTTTGCCACAGGAGTTGATGGACTTAAAAGTAAACACATTTTAAAAGTGGCTCTAAATCTGTTCTTGGGTTTCCGGTTTTCTAGGCTTGAGGTGTAAGGATCTCTTCGATATCGTAATAAATAAACCTGGAAGTATGGCAAGTTCTTTTCTCCCCGCTTTCTTCCTTCTTTCCTTTTTCTCTCTTCCTCCCTTCCCTTCTACTTTTTCTTCTGGCTCTTTCTCTCACTCTTATTTTTCCTTTTCTGTTTCTATTTCTCATTCTTTCCTCTTTATTCTACTTCACATGACACTCTTTTCTTTCATTCCTTTATAATATCCAATAAAATCTTATTGAAAAAGTTATTAGCTGATGAAAACAGGTGTATATCGTTTTCCTAGTCATAAGTAATCCCAAACTCTTTAAAACAAGTGAGTGACTTGTTGGCTTTACCTGACAAAAGTGATGTTTGACTGTCATGATCCATTTGGTTTCTTTTCCAGCATGCAACAATATCATCTTAACACTCCATGTGACACTTGAAAGGCTGAACATTTATATGAAGCAAACACCAAAACACTAGAAAATGAAAAGCACATTAATAAATTTGCAAAGGGTGACATCAAACAACACATTGCTTAGCAAATCAGGTATCATCTTGACATCTCATGACACTTCCTACTCTTCTTTGTGATCATTTACATTATATTCAACGTTAATACTTTAATTTCCATTACTCTCATATGCTTCTTCTCACTTGTGGGACTTGTACAGGGGACACCATGTCTTTCTCTTAAATGTATTTTTTTTAAACTTTAAGTTAAGAAAGATTTAAAACTCCATGGTAATAGAGCTTTTGCATAAAGCCTGTGCTCCTCACCACTTAGTGACTAGCAGACGGTCCAATATGAAGAAAGCCTATAGTTATAGAAAGAATGAAAGACATTTGAGTTTTAAATGAATATATTCTGTGTCTCTCATTCATTTTCTTCATTTGATGTCTTGGTGGGGCATCGAGTTGATGTGCAATTTGTCCCTGGATGGCCACCTCTTAGAATACAGGACGCCCTGCTGTGTGAAATCCAGAAACTCAGCAGGATGTGCTCAGTGTGGAGTTCTTGCTCCTCCCACTGTGTTCTTACTGCTAAGACTGTAGGTGACCATTTGGCTCATGTGGTATTTGAGTAGGATAATATTTGTTTGGTAACCAAGAAATTCTTATATTTAGGTCAGAAGCAAAAGAAAAATTCACAACACAGAATATGCAATACTGATACCACCTCATTTCTGGAAAATTCCTTAACTATTTAACATTTCTGTTGCTGAGTTTTAAGTGGGATTCACTGTTTAAAGATGATTTCAAACTTCCTTTATAGTGGGTCCATGTTTACTTGTGAATTCAAAGTGTTAAAGGAAATTAAGAATAAAATCAAGACATTAATTCAAGTTTTTGTAGCAGAAAATATAAAAATTGAAGAAAAATAACTAGTTTTCACTAAGTGTAGAAGGTAGAACATAGCATTAAGTCTCTGAAATCTAATTCTTTATGGTAACTGCATATACTCTTTGTTAACCACCATCAGAGATGCCTCCTGTGATTTGACAGCATTTGGATAGCTTTATCGTCCATTACAATAAAAAATGTTCTCACCAATTAATTACTCTGTAATCAGTAGTTCACTAAACAGTTTATACTGAGTTGGGTACTAGTGCAACAAACATAAATAAGCTATATAGGCACTTTCAACTCCGTGATAGAAGCATCACTCTTTTAACTTGAAGTGTAGTTGCTGTTATTTATATGCACAGCAGTAAATTTAGATTCTTGATTGCATGAGAACTTAGAGTTCACAAGTTAACGAGTAGGAAGGTGGGATACCACAGAGCAAGGAAAGTTGGTGGGCAAACAATAAAAAAGAAAAGTAAAATATACTGGCTTGCTCCTATGTGTGCTATGTTCTTTATAAAACAAACATACATTTTCTATATGTTTGTAATGTAATTATTATCTCGGCTTCACAACAGTTTTAATGAATACATTTAATTGATACAAAATTATTTTGAATTGTCAAAGAATGGGTAACAGAAAATAAGCAATCAAGTGATAGTTGTTTACAACTATTAAATGATAGTGGTAGGTGATAATTTAATTTATTTACTGTTACACTGAACCGAACTGAAGCTTTTGATTTCAAAAAAAGAATGAACAATATTTCATATGTGGGATACTTAGGGAATGGCACAGCCTACTTTTAAAGCAGAGAGAGTGTAATAGTTTTTTGTTTACAGTTTGATGGTTTTGATGCCACTTTTATTTGATTTGAACATTTAGCTTTGTTTTTCTCATAGATGATCCAAAAGTGCCCTACTATTGACATTTACTTATATATTCTGTAAGAATTTTAAATTTATACAGTTTCCTGTGTTTTCAAAAGTTACTAGTGAATTAGAATATTTTGAAGATTGAAATTAATTGAAGATCATATGTCTGGTGAGTATTAGCAATAGGAATGACCTCTAAAACAAACTTGCAGTGGACACTTTTCACTAGATACTTTTATGTTGGTGCATTATTTGGTACAAAAACATTCAAATGTAAGTGTATGGATGGAGAAGTTTTGACACATATAGGCTGTCATGGAACTGTTACCCAACACAGAATATGCAATACTGATACCATCTCAAGAATATCCTGCATCTCCACACAAAGTCAACTCCTCCTCCCAAAAACCCACAGATTTCTGTTACAGTTTGGAAATTTCATACACGAATATACTCTTTTGTGTTTTTTTTCTTTCAATCAATATTACATTTAAGATTAATCTTTTTTCCATCAACAGTTTATTTGTATAAGAGCCAACATTCTAAATATATTGTGTATATGTATGTATATATATATATATATATATATTATATTTAATGTTGGTATAATAACATGATTTTTTGGTTTTCTATTATGAATAAGCTGTGATTGATTCTTCTGGCTAAATAAGACTGTAATTAAATTTTGTGTCTGAGTTAAAATTTTCTGTTTTTTATACCATTTTCTACCTGCAAAAGAAAAATAAGTTTCTTTTTATATTTTAGTGAATTTGGACAGTAATTAAAAAGTACCATAGACTGAGTGGATTTATAACCAATACAAATGTATTTGTCACAGTTGAGAGAGGACTGGAGTTATGTTCAGACTGTCTGTATGCTCCTCTTGTCTGTTTGTTTTTTCCATACCTGGAATTGAACTCATACCTTGGCACTTGCCTGTCAGGTGATGTGCTGCTGAGCTAAATCCCCTGTCCTATGGTCCAGTGCTTGTGAGAGCTGTCTCCAGGTCCTACCCTGGATGATGAGCAAGCTCCCTGACTTTTTGTTATAAGGGGACTAATTCCATTCATGAGGGTTCCAGTAGGTTTGGCAGGTTAAGCGCAATAAATCCATTTTTGTCTTAAAAATAGTTTCTGCTTATGATGGGCTTATCAAGACATGATCTCAATCTAAATCAAAGAAGACTTGTGTTTTATTGAGAAACTTTGGATCTTGCAGGGTTTTATTTTTAGAAATATCCATATCAGGTTTTCTTGTTCTTTCTTAATTCATGGGAAAAGTGTTTTTAAGTATCAGATAACTGAAACTGTTCTATATCTTAGCATAATTGATTTTTAATTTATTGTGGAAAGAGAATGAACTTTGTGTGACTTTTGTTCTTTCGGATTGATTAAAATTTGCTTTATGCTTCCACTACCAAGAGTACTTCAGAGGTGGCAAAGTGTACCCCATGAAATGGCTGGTTGTTATTGTGAATTAATTTTTTTGAAATGCAGTCACACATTTATTTATATGTTATTGATAGATGCCTTTCAATAGTGTTAGAGTTAAGCAGTTCATAATCCTAAAATATTAATTTTTTATTTCTTTTTTATTTTTAATTTTTTAATTTTTATTGCTTACTATTTATTTCTTTAAGAAACATGTACTATTTTCTGGATGTTATTGAGTAGAATATACACTTTTCAAAAATATGTATGTTCTTTTGGTTTAGTATTTCATAGCTAGCAATTATCACATATTGATTTATGTGTTATTTCATCTTCTGTATCCTACTGGTTTATGGCCTTTTTCCTGTCAATTATTGAAAAGGAAGTGTTAAAATATTCAACTACGATTGTAGAGTTTTCTGTTTTTCCTTTTGTTTCTATCACATTTAGGGTTACTGTTTTTTCTTGAAAGAGTAGGACCATTAGTAAATTTGAAATAATGCCTTTTATTTTTGTTACTCTTTTTAAAAATAAATATAGCATAGCAGTGTTTTGTGATCAATTTTTGCATGTTGTGATTTTATTATACTCTGCTTTTACTTTGCATTTTAAAATATATTTAATGTGGCTCATTTAAAGGACTAAAAATGGAGTTGGTATTTTGTCCTTTATTCTCATATTCTTTGAAATTTAATTGGAGTGTTCATAACATAAAATATAATTGCTAATTTGGTGGACTAAGTAATCTAGCTTACTTTGTGTTTGCTTCCTCTATTCTCTGTTGCTTACATTCCTCCTTTTGTGTCTTCTTTTGGGAACATTAATTCAGATTTTTAAATATTTTTTTAAAATGAAGATTTTAGCTGTACTTATTTGTATTTAATCAACTGCACTTATTGATAAATGGTTGTTTCATGGATGATAATATGTACTTTATTCACTTAGTATATTGATTTAATATTATACTTCTCCCCACGTTCTAAAATCTTAAAATTTCATTTACATACTATACCATATTTTATTTGACATATGTTGTCAACACATCAATCTTTGTTATTATAATCAAAAATGAATGGGTCTATATCTGTGTACCTCTGTCTATAACTGCTTATCCCATATCTTCCATTTGAATATGAATAAAATACACAGAAAAATGAGCATTAAAAGGGTAACAATTTTGGAGACCTTGTCAGGATGAAGTGTATTAAATGGCAGCAATATTTCATAGAGGGTTGGGGTGAACTGAGATAAAGAAGATTATAGAAGGTATATTTTTCACTTTTGAAGACATTGATACTTGAGTGCATGATACTTAATTTTATCTAAAATTTAGCAATGTAAAACAGCCAATTTGAAATTGAGATAACTGTCTTTGAAGAAAATCGAGTTTTCCTATGTCCTCTTTAGATCCTTCAAAGCAAAGGGAGGTTGCAAATGTACATGTTTTACTCCCTTTGCGCATTAATTTTTAAAGCCCCAGCTTTGAACCACCTGCCTTACACTGCTGTTTCACCTGATTGGTTATGGCAGACGCATTACTGTCATGTCACAAAGCATGCTGCTGCCAAGAGGTGATTAATTTTGAATATTCGGTTAGAAGTGAGAAAATATTGGTAGGCTGGTTGAAAAATAAAGAATCTATGTGGAATTACTAATGCAATCTACAAGTTCAGGCAAAAGTTGCCTATCCACAGCATTTAGTTAATCATAGAATTGCCCAAAAGGCATATTGATAAGGTTGCTAAATTGTTTCAGGCATCAGGGACATAATAATTAATGTTTCATTTATTTTCACCACGCTCAAAGAATTTACTTTTAAGCCAATGTTTGAACTATGTGGAAAACTTATTACTTTAAATATAACTAGGAGGTACGTAGTAATTTTAGTTCAAACAGTAATTTCATTTCTTAACAAGAAAGACAAACAAAAACATAATAACAGTTTGTAGTTTTCAGTGTTCTTTCCAAGTCCGTAGTTTGCCTGGATAAGCATCAATATCACCATGACCTTTACTCCATTTATGTCCTAAAAAGCAGCACTCCTTTGATGCCTCCTCAGTATGTACTGGGATACACCACGTGTATTAGAAGGAATTAGGAGGTTGCTTTGGATCACAATATTTGAAACCCCATGTTGTTTTTTAAAAAAACAATGAGACAGGAAAAGAGATGAGAGGTAGAAAGAGGTAAAAACACAAAATTTGAAGTGACTGCAGTAGTAGATATGTAAGAAAAGAGTGCAGTCCTGAAGATCTTCACGTTTATCTTTGCTTGTTAGACTGCATAGACTGTAATTCAGGCTGGAATATCTCTGGCCTGTTATTCTATGTTGGGGAATCCTGAGGCTGCAGCTATAAGGGTTGATCCCACTCCTACTGAATCAGCTTCCTCTAAACCTCAGATATGAAAGATTATCCTGCTTTACTGTGATAGTTTTCCTGGTTGACAACAGTGGAAAATTCACACTCAAAAAATCACAAGTCAGCAAAAAGATCATAAGTGTTCATTGGGGATACAATACTAAATTAATGAAGTAGTAAACCAATAAGCCTTAGCACCAAATATCTGTAAGACAGAGTTCATGCCCTAGTGCAAATATACTCTAAAATCTGTGTCACACATTCTTAAAAACAAGCTGAGAGAAGATATTTAGTTTGGACTGCATGTCTGCTCCAGAAGTGGTACCAAGTCAAAACAAGTTTGCCTTAATGCCAATGATATCATTTTCTATTTGTCATTAGTTCTGTGCCAACGAAGACTATAGAGATGGACCTGTAGTTGAGCAATGTGTGTTTATTACTCATCACAGTGTTGGAGGGTGCACACAGGTCAAAGCTCAGGCATCTCAGTAAGAGGGCATTAGGGGAGACATATTGAGATTTAGCTTTGGTGGGGCACAGTCTAATGAAGCAGGTGTTCTCTCTAAATTGGGAGATTTCAGAAAGCAGGAGGAATTGTATGATGAGATATCTCAATATCCAGAGTGCATGGACTAGAAAGAAAATGAGTCTTTAATTGACAAATGGGCAGTAGTCACACATATTAGCTGGGATGAGGATGCTTGAAAATTTGTGATTTGGACAATGCTCATGTTAGTATTTAGACTGGACCATGGGGTGGCCTTGCTTTTTTTTTTTTTTTTCCTTTATAGTCACAGAGTAAATTGGCCTTTTGTTATTACCTGTGAAATTGTTCTAGTTCAGCAGTAGAACAATAGTGATGCTATAATAAGTGATGCTCAGTCAGAGCATGGAAGTTCCAGGCTGGTTTTCTTTCTCTTTTAAAACATGGTACATTATGCATAATTATTTTTCCTCCCTAGGAATGGCAAAGACAGATTTTATTTCTTATCTACTTTTCTATCATATCATAGAGTTGAAATGCATGATAATGACTTAAGATAATAGGTGAATAATAGTAAATAAGAATAATTATTCAACTCATGACATAAACCAAAGTTTATGTCTAAAAACTAAGCTCAGAAGACAAACAGATCAATTTATCAAATACCAAGGCCCAAGGACACTGACTTATATGTATTTTATTGATGATAACAATAATAAACAATATTTATTAAAATCAATTTATTCTTGTCACTCTGCTGCATTACCTGTCAATTCTCTAAAAATTCAGTTAATATTCTCATTTCATTCAATGATAAGGAACAGACTCGGGATTCAAATTGTGGAAGATCTTTCCTCAAATCAACATTTCATTCTTGAATCTTCTGTTTGTTGCCACCAAAGCTATCTGCTCTGCCAACAGCCAAGGAACTGCTATGTCCAACAGCTTCATTTCAACATAGTATTAAATTCCTGACAGGTTTCCAAAGGTACTGAATTCTTGAACCCCTCATCTCCTCTGGCTTCTATGACCTCTGAGTTTCTGAGTTGGAGACTTGGGTCTTCTTCTTTCTTTTCTTCTTTTCCTTCCTTCCCCCTCACCTGCTTTCTAAAGATCATGCCTGGAGGAAGGTCCTCTAAAAGCTCAGGTAGGTGTGGTATGGTCAGCTGTGTGTAAGATCGGAACCATGTGGACACTTCTGCCTTGGAAATGGCAGCCCCATCAACAGACCGAGATTTCTTCCAGCCGCTATGTTTGTTATTCATATGGAGTCTCCAGTATTTTCAGCGCCAGTAGGGTTAGGGTGCTAACACACTTGTACTCTGATGAGTGTTGAAGGTTCAGGTGCCTCATGGGGAGAGATGGCAACAGGAGCCATAGTACCCTTTGTCACACTCTGCCTTATCCTGTGATAGGGCAGGATAAGCCAGTGTGTGAGGTGGCTATTAGTAGACACTGCACAGATGCAGCAGAGCAGGAGTTGAGACTTTCCTCTGTGGCACTATCATGAGTTAGTCCAAAAGAAACAGGACCTTGGGCACTCCACAGTCATTTATGCTTGGAAATGGAAAGAAAGTGGGGGCTTTTCTCCCCACAGCTCATTCAGCTCTCATGTTCCCTAGGGAGTGAGCAAGAGTGGGTTGCACTAGAACCAATCAAAATTTCTCTAGAGCCCCTCTGGTTGCATACACCCAGGACAGGGGATGGTGGCTGAGTTTTCTCCTCCCTGCTCATTCTTTGATTGGAGTGCCTGTGGGAACAAGTAAGAGCAGAACATGGTAGGTGTCAGGCAAAGTTTCTTCCCCTGGGAGTCTTTAGATGATGCACTTTGAGGGTGAGACCACAGTCAGAGTGGAACCTTGCCCAGGATCACTCTTGTAAGCAAGAAGTAGCAGAACCACAGAGTTATTTCCCTTGTCTTGTGCTGACAGGTGTTGGCAGCACTGTGTAGGGGTAGTGAGAACTGTCTGGGTGACTGTCATTAGTCCTGGCACCAGCAGGAATTTTCACGACTGCCATGTCCCTGGTTTCAGAAGCTCTCCAATCTCCCAGTGTTTGAGGACAAGACTCTCATGTGCCTTCCAAGTCCCGGGGTTCATCTCCTGTTATGTAGGGTTCTCAGCCTATCTGAGTGTGAATCAGTCCACGAAGTCAAGTTTGGTTGGCCAGGAAGATACCCACTGAGCCAGTGCAGGGAAATATCTAGGGAGCCCTAGAGATGGGAATATTTACGGGATTCTGACTACTAACCTAGTGAAATTCAGATAGTAGATGCTTCCTTCAGATGATTCTTGGCTACAGCACCCGGGGGATCACTGAGAGATGACATGAAACATTTTCCAAACAAGTTAACTGCATAGATTTCAGGCTGCTTATCTAAATGGTGCAAGTCTGTGAAGGTTGCGAAGCTTTCAGCACCTAAGATTGTCAGTGTCTGCACTCATGGAGTTTACTGATTCTCTCACCCTTACTCCTTTTCCAAGAGGGAGGCTCCCTCACCCCAACTTGTGAAGCCAGGTTGTGACTAGATGTCCAGATTTGTTGCTTTAGTTTTTACTACACTGTTATCCCAAGTCTTTAAATTTACAAAGCCTTTGTGCTTCTTTTGTTGCTTCCAGTGGTTTCCCATGATTGCTCATCTTAAAATGCAGCCAGGTGTTTGTTGTCTTGGTTTCTCTTTCTATGTGGAGCAGCAGGTGAGCTCTAAGTGCCTCTGTTTTATCTTCTTGAAGTCCCTCTCAATATCTGTTTTTAACTAATTTTAAAATGTTCAGTTAAACAGCTGGTTCAGAATTTTTCTTAACGTGTAAGTTTTCTTGACAAACATTGTGAAACTATTGCAGGAAATATTATACAATGAGTCCAGAGCTGCAATGTCAAAGTTGCTTGAAAACATCTGTGAGTAAGTAGACAACCAATTACATTTTTGTAGGTTTCCTCTACTGTCCAGTGTGCATTATATGGCAAGAGGATTATCCACGACATAGAAATATCACTCTTTCCAGCAACTCTTCTCGAAGCCTCAGACATTTACAGACTATAATCACCTAGAAGGTGAAACACCAATTTGTCTCTAAGTTGACAGGAAAATAAGTTTTGTAGCAGGTACAGTGATCAAATCTGATGTTACTGTATAGTACAAAGTCTATCTTTCTTTATTCACTTCCAAAACCTCATTTTGGCTAATATCGTATTAGGTGGGTAACAGGGTATGCACAAAACAATTTTATGTGATTGCTGTATAAGGATTCCAAAACAGAGATTCATTCCAATATCTAGCTTCTGCAATTTTCTCCAGAAGATTGGAAATTACATATTCTTGGGCCTCTTTCTGCACCTAATAAATCATAGTCATCCAAGAGGATGCTTAAGAACTGTATGCAGTTTTCCCCCAGCTCAGTCTTTCAAGTTCTTACACAGAAGGGTCCTTTGCTGCTGCCATACTAACTCATTTAGGATGGAAAACAGATGAGAAAGTAGGAAAAGGAGTATTACTTTAATAGACAGTGATACCACACTGCCTAGTATGGAGTATGTTTTCTATATGGAAATAAATAAGTACTAAGCTCACTTAATGATTCTGGGATTCCCAGCCACACAGAAGGCATGTTTATCCTTATTTTCTGTCTGTGACTGAAACTGTCTATGTTTGTGCTGAACTTGTTTCAACAACTCCTAGCTGAGCTAGTTTAAGGAGCAACCAGTAAATGAGCATTCGTCAGGGCAGTCCAACATCACACACTTGTAAAGAAATGGAGAAAATTGATCAAAATTCCTCTCAGAGACTTCTGGGTGTGTTTGGGAGTGATATTTTGATAAATTGCTTCATGGAGGGTGCAGAGGGCAGATTGATGGGATTGTAGTCAAAGTAAAGGACTGCTTTCCCATGCATGCCACTTCCCCACAAATCCAAAACAAGTATAGCGCATTATTGCTTCTGGCTGAGGGTTGGATATGCAGAAGTCTAGGTAATTAAAATTCTCCTAATTTAAATTTAGGATAATTAAAAGACAGCCAGCCTATAGAAAATTAATTTATACTACCCAGCATTTGAATATATAAGATAAAGTATGTTGTTTTATTTCTTTTCCTCTAGCAGGCATTCATAAGTCATTTTTACTTGTTGCTTTGATCAAATATGTACAGTGTCTATACTATAATATGTTTGGGTTCTTTAGCTGGAGGTAAATTTGGGAAAGTGAAAATTTTCCAAGCATTTATAAGCACAGTGAATCTTTAAAATTGATAGTGTAGTAAATCCTTTAGAATTGATCTACTTGCCAGTATTTGCAATCCATTTAATAGGGCATGCTATGCAAAACCACAGGGAGAGCTGCATTTCCATAGACCATATATTGGAACATATCTTCATATTTGAAAATTATTTGAAAACACTCTTAAATGTTTATTTTTAATGCAAGTACTCATCCAATATGCTTATATTCTGTCAGTCATTTAATGGTTTTTTTTTTTAAATTTCACTGGTTTATTGGAGCTGAGCAAACTCATGGTACTAATATGGACAGTGTTCTCTCAGTATCATTCCAGAAAGTAGTGAGAGGGTTTTTGACTGTTTACTGCTAGAATATGTGTATGAAATAGTTTTTTGCTTTCTTCTATGATACTGGACAACATCATCACAATTTCTGCAAACCAGACAAGCCTCTGTGACTCTGAGACCCCACTGACCCCACAACTAGTGAGTGGAAATCTTCCAATATGCATTACAATAAAATTGTTTAAAACTTTATAAATTATTCTTCTTAGTGCTTACTTAGATAAACTTATGTCAAAAATTAACTGAAATGTTGAATGGAATAATATTCTCACCAGATATTTAAACTATTATTTTATTAACATCTAAATTTCTCTATTAAGGTAGCAAAAGACAGTTGGTCCTTATTTTCATTAAATATCTCATTTAATTAGAACTATGATACTTTTATTTTTATTCTCATTTAAAGTATTCATTTTCTTATGAAGCAAAGTAAATGACACAGCATTTCTTTTCAATTTTTCTTTATTTCACTCATAATATTTGATCAGAGAAGGAAACTGTTCTATTCTGATTTATTTTATGTTCATAAAGATTATTTTTTCCAGCATCACCATTGAAACTTTAAAAGTGAGACTTTCAGTTAGTTCTGTATTTTGGAAGACGACAAGATCATATAGTTCTCTATGTGAATATTTTGCTTAACTACTCAAAAATGTCTACTTTCAATACTGATTTATTCATTTTCTCTTCAATTTGGTCAGTATTAGTTTTATGGTTTTCATGTTTGTGATGAAAATATAAGTTATATTTAGAGGAGTTTTGCTGTGAAACTCCTCTAAATAAGGACATGGCCCTGATATATTTTTACCAAAGTGATGATAACAGCAGAACAGCTGGACAAAAGAACAACTACTTACTGAATGTTAGATATAACTTTTCAGAAACATAGTGCTGCTTTTTCTTTTTGAAGAGAAGCTTATGTAAGGTATGAATCTCCCACTGTGACTACAGTCTTTAGCTCTTTTTTTGCTTTCAAAGCATTTTCCTCATACTTCTCCTACTTAAACTTATTCCTCTTCTTGAATCCACATTTAATGAGGAGAAAAGTTCAAACTTCCAATGCCTACTTGATATAATAGTGTTTTGTTTTGCTTTGCTTTGTTATAACAAACTCATCTTTTTGCATCAAGTCTGTGGGGCTATTTCTTTCACCATGTAAAATACATTTCATGACTTGTAAATGGAGGCAATATCTACCATACATATTAATGCATCTAGAATTAGCAACATTTTATTGTTGATTTGATATGTGATTCCAGAGAGAATCAGGAAAGATTTTTAGGTATCCATAACAGAGAAGTTTGGTGCTCTTTACTGAGATACATATAATAACCAAAAACAGTTTTGGGGAGCAAATGATGAAACTAGTGTTTTAACACAATAACTCCTTTTTTTAAAAAAATTATCTAATCTTTTTTTATAGTAATTCTTAAAGTACTGAGTCAGCAACTTTAGAACACGAATGTCCTCTGTTTGAGGTCATACTTGCAAATGGAGAAAAGGACCGAAGTATTGGTTGGCATAATGTACTACAAGTCCAAGATGTGTAAGGAGAAAAGTGAAAAGTATACAAAATTAATAGAGAAAATCTAAAAGAACACAGGAACTGGAAATTTCAATGTAATTAAAAGATAAATAGCAGTAGCAATAGCAACTAGAAATATATGGCAATTCATTACTAGGTATATGCTAAGAAATTTGTTTGGCTTCACTATTTTTGTCTGTTTGTTTTCTCATATGAGTCTTCAGAAAAATTTTTGAATAGAGTTATGAGACACATTTTTTTCCCCATGTCATTTCCCTAACCTGTCTTTTCTTTTCCCTGACATATAATTGTCGGTTGACTGCTACCAAAACTTTCCTGAGTGAAAAATTCCTGATTCATTAACTAGAGAAGAAGCGATTATATTCACTGGCGATACCCGTTGGATTACTTTGCTTTGGAGATAATCAAGTTGGTTATGTCCAACTCCACTGATTCTCAGTCTCTTCTCTCTCTGCTTCTTCTGATTCTATATCTGTGTAAATGAGGAATGGGCAGAGAAAGGACAGAAAATATATCATTTCCCTGCTCTTATAGTCAATTAATTGACTTTTCGTGAAATTGTTTGAGCATCAAGTAGCATTAAATGATCTCTGCTTGAAAATCCAGGAGCAACTTGGGAAGTCATAGTGTGGGTGTCAAAACTGTGATTAATTCACCCTTTATTTTCTCCCTGTTCTTTGCTATAGGTGACATTTCTCAAGGATTTGAAAAAGTTGCCCAGAAAGAATATTTTCATCTAAGAGATCAAGAGAACAATTAATTTAGATATTACTTCTCTGGCTTCCTTGTAAAGAATGAAATTGTCTAATAGTATTGCACAGGTATATTTACATATGAGAAAAACAAGGAAGTGATGTGAACAATCCTAAATTATGTATAGTTCTGTTGATACTAACTTATTATTAAAACTTGGTTTTATAAAATATTCATTTATTTTCTCCGTTCTACATACTCAGTCACTATGCCCATATGAACAGCACTTATCTCTTTCTCAGTGCTCTGGGATTAAGATTTAAAAAGAAGAAAGATTCTGTTCATTGTTGCTAGAGTTCTCATCATTTGATAATTCTATATTTCCCTCTGTAGACCCATTCAAAGGTTCTTAATGAGGTGCAGAAATTTTGGAGTTAAACAACTTCTTCTTCTTCTTCTTCTTCTTCTTCTTCTTCTTCTTCTTCTTCTTCTTCTTCTTCTTCTTCTTTCTTCTTCTTCTCTTCTCTTCTCTTCTTCCTCTTCCTCTTCCTCCTTCTTCTTCCTCTTCCTCTTCCTCCTCCTCCTCTTCCTCCTCTTCCTCCTTTTTTGAATCAAGGTCTCACTGTGCAGCCCAAGCTGGCACCAAACTTGTTCAAATGCCCTACAGTCTTGATAGCAGACATGCACTACTGTGCCCAGTGAGAGATTTCAAAGAGTGTGTTCCTCATTTCTTATGACCCCCAGGATGAAGGGAGACATTAGATGTGATTCTTGTGAAAATCAATATTCTCTCTCAACTTGATGAAATTTTCTAATAAAATGGCTTTGAGCCCTGAATATAAATCACAGCATCTTTGATCCCTTCTGTCCCTCTTTCCATCTTGATCAGAATAGATCATCATCACCACATTTTACCTGCTTCTCAAAAGGAAGACATTGCTATAACTAATGTCTTTAATAATGATGTGAGAAAATCATGATTACCAAATCCTATCCTGTTATATTTCATCTATTCTCATAAGTAGGAATTTGGTTTACCATACATTGTAGGAATCTTTGTATTTTAAATTTTCTTCTCTATAGCTTGGCCATGAAGAACTTCATTGTGACGAATGTTGAATAATTTATCTTTGTGCTTTATTACCACATCCTGTTTCTGCCTGTAGTTTATCTTCTATATGCTAAACACATTCATGGTTATTGTATGTACAGATCTAAGGAATTAATGAGTGAAAGTTGAATGAATATTTAATATTTGATGACTAGAAGAAAAGAAGGGAAGGGCCTTATATTCCAGTCTAAGTGTGAAAGTATGAAAGGACCAGTGTAACTGAAAATAGGTACAGATAACAACAGAATCTCAGTGGCCAACCTTACATAGTACATCTCTATGAGATACACATAAAGGAGAACAGACACTGCAAGACCTAAAATGATTAGAAAAAAATATAATTTATATAGAAATAAGAAAGATAGTTTTAAATAAATTCAGTGGAATTTAGAGTATATGATGTGGGATCAAAATATATGGTGAATGTTTGAATTTTGAAACTCAATTACAATAAAAGAGACAGTGGCATTGATTCATCTTAACTACTCCCCTTCGCTGTTCTTGTCATTTTCTTAAGCAGCTCTGGAAGTCCTATTTTTTGAGTATTTTTTATTTTTTGAGGTATGATCACTAATACAGTGAGTGCTGCTGCCAAGTGCCTTCCGTCCGAAGGGCAGGTTCGTGAAGACATCACGGCGTGTCCTCAGCCTCTGTATTCACTGCACTGTGCACCTTCTGTCTGTTCCCCTAAATCAAACTGACCATGAAAAAGTGAGTCCTTTGAGTTGATTCAGGATACTGAGGTGGCCAGAGCAGCACAACAAAAGACACTCGTGAAAGTATTTCCGGAACTGCTTCAGAAAGTAGCAAGAACAATGAGATAAGTACATTCGAGTATTTTGAGGGATATTACTGACAATGTCTTTTATAATAACAAATATTAAATCTAAACATTGACCTTATTTTCAATCGTACCTCATAAATACTGCTATAAAATAGTATATTTGAAAATTCAAATGAAAACAGAATACGATTAGCCTGTTATTGATGGGTTTTTCTTCATGAACAACTCTAGTTTATACTCATTTTAAGAAGCAAGAAACACAGTCAGGAAAGACAGTCTCCTGAGTGCAGCTTTTACTCCCTCAGCCAAAAGAGACAGACTTTTGAGCCTCAGACGGTTCCTTTCCCAAAAACAAGGAGCCTACATAGGCTCTGCTGGGCTTATGACTCTTCTGAGAATAATCTGTCTTTGTTTGATGCAGTAAACTTTTCCTTTTCAGCTTAAGCATGCATGTTAGTGGCCCACACACACACTCACAGGTTTCAGTATTTCTAGCTCTATAGGGAACAAAGATGAGCCTGTCCTCAGGCACAAGACAGGTGCATGGAGGTCAGTGGCTCTTCCTACTCGTTATCTATGGACACCAAAAAATGCATAGTAATGAGCTAATCATACTCTTCTTCTCAGTTTAAGTAAGGGTGCCATTCCCACTGGAGCTTGAATGCTGTTGCATTTTTCTTGGTGGTTGTGATACCCATATACAGCTGGGCCAAGTATCTGAACTTCTGTCCCTGGGGTGGACACAATGATACTTGTTGCGCCCTATGGATTTAGAGTACTCTTACGGCTGTACTCGTACGTGATGCTCTGCTTTGTAAGTGCTGATTACCATTTGTTCCGGATTATTTGTTTTATTTGAGGATATCTCTAGAGTGAAAAAGCTTAGGAGACAGTGATAATATCTGCCTCTGGAGGAAAGCATAGGATTATTAATACCTTTAGAAGAAGTGTGAGTATTCACAGGTCAAGCTCAAATGAGTTTACAGTTCTGCGTAATAACATGTCTTAGTTACTTTTCTCTTGTTGCTGAGATAAAATACCTAACATCCAAAGTTAAAGGTGGAAAAGTTTATTTAGGTCACAGTTTGTAGAGGTTTCAGCCATAACTGACTGGCTCCAAGGCAGGGTAGCACATGGCAGATGGGAAACATTTCATGGCAGTGGAAGACAGCAAAAGTAGCAAGAGAGAAGAGACAAGCTCTTTCTGTCCCTTATAATGTATCCAGTCTACCAGGCTTAGGGTGGGGCCCATCTAACCAGTGAATCGATCCAGCAGTCACCAACCCTTAATCCCAACAGTACACTATGAATCAATCACACACTCTAGATTCATCCACCTCTGAAAAAACTCTATGACCATTTAAGGCTTTGAGGAGGACATCTAGACATAAACATAACATACTGTGTTACTTCAGAGCAAAGGGAAGGCTTTGTAAACATTTGTTTTATATAAAATTTCCTTCATGTTCCTTATGCAAATTGGAGACAAGAGGGTCAATACCAAAAGCACTACTGCATTTGATCAGAATAGTAAGCTATTGTTGGTCTGTCACCAGCATTATTATGTCTCTTCCAATGTCTATGAAACTGTGTCAGTCTAACAGAATCTACAAATAGAGTAAAATCTCAGTTCCTTCAGAATGTGTCACAAAGTCTTGCCTAAAACGGAATATTTAACATTAGCTGTGTTTGACAATATGGTGTGATCCCATATTATTATCTTAACCAGCTTTGAGAATTTTCAAATAAGTGGGTAAACGTACCATATTGCTAACTTCTGTGTCTTAATGGAGGCTTAATTGCCGATAGAATTATCCACATTGTTTTCAATGAATAATTTTATAGAAAAATAGGATATGCAAACATAGTGTGCGGATTTCAATATGGATTTAGATACTGAACCACATTTACCTCTTCTAAGGACCTAAGTAGGGTGAGCAGTAACTACAGTAACTATTTTAAGTAGGTACAGTAATTGAAACAATCTGTCTTAGTACTTACAGATGAGACATTTGTAGTATGTTCACTAAAATAATATAAAAGTTTTAAAGCTCTGTGTTTCTTGTGCTTTCAAACAAAATCTATGAGTGATGCGCATCAGGTAATTTGTTTAATTTTTCTCACTAGATTCTTTAGAAAAAATCCAAGAATATGTATTGCTCTGTAATGAGAGGGGAAAAAAAGCTGTTTTTAAAGTTTCTGTGCTGAACCTGTTAAATCTCCACACATTGGTATAATCTTTAGAATTCAGATCATGACAGATTCTCACTTTGAAATTGTGAAACTAAACACTGTTGTAAATTACTGCAGCCTAGTATATTTTTGTTACCTAGTCTCTCACCTCTAATGATAATCTTGTTTTAATTGCACCACAAAATGTGTCAATTTTAAAGCAGATTATTAAGAAAAATTGTAACTTGATATTTTAAAGTTTTAAAATAATTGCAAATGTTTGAAAACTACAAAATAGGCTTTATAAGAATTTAAAGTTGTTTAAATGCTCTAAAATATTCTCAAAATGTTTTCTCTGCCATCTACATGGAAAAGAAACTAAGCAGCATCTTGGAGAAACTTGTTCCCTAGCTGCTGTGTTTGTAAGTTCTGTGATAACATCACACTGCAGAACGGCATGCACTCCACTGCTTTCTAAAGCTCACAGTAAATGGTAAATAACTCATAGTCCATGAGTCAGTCATACAACAAGTTTGCTATTAGGATTCATTTCTTATCTTTGATAGTCATTTCCCATTAAAATGTAAAAAATATGTGAGCAAAATCTAATGTTTATAGAATGCCATATTCTAAATAATGTCTCATCAGTTTCTTTTACAGAGAATAAAACAAGAGGACAGAACAGAACAATGTAAGCAACACAGTACTTCACTAAAAGACAATTGGATATTAACAGCAGCTACCATAATGTCTCTTTCTTTGAAATAGTTGTGCATAGCTTCACACACAATAATATAAAACATAACAAGATAAAATAAAACCATTCAAGAGAATGAAAGCCTTACAAGGCATTCTGAACCAAATAACAGAAGATGAACAATGGCTACTATAGTATCTCATTTTCCATAAAAAATTTGTTTATACTATCATATGTATTAAAATACAGTAAGACACAACATGATAGAACCAATGGTAGTAGAAAAACAAAAGCATGGTAGGACTTCAAAGCAAGATGATATTAAATCAGCAATGGCTACCATATTGTCTTGTTTCTTCAAAGTAACTGTTCATACAATCACATGTAATAAGATCATACAAAACAGAATAAAACCTTTCCAACCAATGAATGAAAACATTATTAGGCTTCAAAGCAATATAATGGTGAACTATGATTACCATAAAATCTTATGTACTCTTACCATTTCTTACACTAGGGAGACTATATGGTATTTATACATGTAAGTTTGATTTATTTCGCTTATGAGTATGGGCTCAAGTTGCATCCATTTATTTATAAATATCTCAATGTGATCATTCTTTATAGCTGAGTAGTACTCCATTGTATAAAAGTGCCACAATTTTTTTATTCATTCCTCAGTTGATGGGCATTTAGGTTGTTTCCAAGATCTAGCTATTACAAATTGTACTGCTATAAACGTGGGTGCACATATATCACTGTGGTAAGATGTTTTTAGTTCTTCTGGGAATATGCCTAAGAGTGGAATAGCAGGGTCAAATGGGACCTCCAATCCCAGCTTTTTGAGGAATCTCCAGACTGACCTCCACAGTGGTTGCACCAGTCTACACTCCCACCAACAGTGCAGAAGAGTTCCTTTTTCCCCACAGCCTCTCCAGCATTTGTTGTTGGTAGTTTTCTTGAACCTGGCCATTCTTTCTGGTGTGAGATGGAATCTCAGTATGATTTTAATTTGCATTTCTCTAATGGCTCCTTCTTTTTTTTTCCTCCCTTTTGGCTTTGGGCTTGGCTTGCTCTTCTTTTTCTAGATGTTTGAGGAGTAGTATCAGTTTGTTCATTTGTGCTCATTCTGTTTTCCGAATGTGGGAACTCAGTGCAATGAATTTTCCTTTGAGGACCACTTTCATTGCATCCCACAGATTCCAGTAAGTTGTATTTGTATTTTCATTTGCTTGTAGATATTGTTTAATTTCTTCTTTAATTTCCTCTGTGACCCAGTGATTGCTCAAGAGTGTATTATTCAATTTCCATGTGTTTGTGGGGTTTTTGCAGTTTCTTTTATCATTAATTTCCAGTTTCACGGCACTATGATTCGATAACATGCATGAGATAATTTCAATTCTTTTGCATTTAATTAAATATGTTCTGTGGGCTAGTATATGGTCTATTTTATAGAATGTCCCATGTACTGCTGAGAAGAATGTATATTCTGATGTTGTTGGATGGAATACTCTATACGTCTATCAAGTCCAGTTGTTCACAGGTGTGATTCAGTTCTGTTATTTCTTTGCTGATTTTCTGTCTAGTTGATCTATCCCTTTGTGTCAATGGTGTGTTAAGATTATTAATTATAATTGTGTTATAATTGTGTTATTGCTTATTTTATTTTTCATTTCTGTTAATACTAGTTGGGTGCTCTGGAATTTTGGTGTGTATATATTTAAGATTTTGATTTCTTCTTGAAGTTTTCCCTGAACTAGTATTGGAAACCCAAATAATGAGTTTAGTTATGCAAGTATTGTAGTCTTTTTAGTTTTCCTCACAATGTAAAAGATTATATTTGTAATCCCATTGAGACATCATTTGAATCCTAGCAAGTTAATTTTAATCTACCACCACCAATGCAACCCACAGCAAGAGTAAAAACACTAAGACATATTCCAAGTTAAGGGCAGCCAAGGGATCCTAAATCCAATCCTCATGAGGACATGGGGACAAAGGCCTTGATTCTAGGCCTCTCCCAGAATTCATTATCTTGTAAAGAAGGGGGATGGTTCAGGGATGAGTGACAGTGAGGATGGCAGGGGAAATAATGTGAGTAACTTTAGCTGGCTGGCCAGGTGCAAGATTGGCATCTCTGTAAATTTGCAGAGATAAGGATATGTAGAAGGATCAATTTACATAATCCAATTTAGGTAACAATGGAATTGTTTTGGGGGGCTACTGCTTTGTTTTTGATATGTAAGCTCTTGTGCCCTGGGGAGTCATAGCCTCTTTATCTTGAGGCTCATACATTTCTGGAGCAATTTGCTCTAACATACCCTGTGTTTAATCCTATATTTATCTGTATTGTATGGAGAACATTATGTGAGGAAACAGGACTGTCTGTTGGCTATAGAAATTGCCTGTTAACACCTCAGCTAGCCTTATTTACAATGCTTAGAGCCAATTAAAGAGAAAAAAATACCCTAGCTAGCTCTCTACATATCAGTATAAGGAAAGAAATCTCCAAATAATCAAAGTCACAGTATTTGGTTTACATTCAGTGGAGTTGTCTCCCACAACTAGTATGTAGTGACATTCTTTATCTCTTTGGATCATTCTTGGTTTGAAGATCACACTGTCTGCAAACAGAATAGCTACCTCTGCTTTTTTTTTTCTTTTTTTTTTTTTTTGAGTTCCTGTTGCATGGAGTATTGTTTTCCATCCTTTGACTTTCAGTATATGAGTCTCCTTTTGGGTTATATGGGTTTCTTGTAGACAGCGTATGGTTGGATGTTGTTTCTGGATCCATTCTGCCAGTCTGTTTCTTTTAATTGGTGAATTGAGGCCATTTACATTAATGGTTATAACTGTCATATATTGGTTTATTGTTGACATGTTATCTTTCTGCTGTTGTCTCTTTTCCTTTCCATTCTGTTTCTCTGTCTTGCTTAGTGGTTTTTTCCTATGTGTATCTAGAATGTCTTTCAGTATTCTTTGTAGGGTTGGTTTGGTGATCATGAAGTTCTTTGGCTGTTCTTTGTCATGGAAGTATCTTATTTCTCCATCCATTTTGAAGGATAGTTTTGCAGGGTACATCAGTCTGGATTGGAAGTCATTTTCCTTTAGGATCTGAAATAGTTTACTCCATGCTCTTCTTGACTTCATTGTTTGTGTTGATAAGTCTGTTGTGATTTTCATATGTTTTCCTTTATAGGTGATCTGTCTTTTCTCCCTAACAGCTTTTAGTATTCTGTTCTTATGTTGGATTTCTGGGATAGTGACTATTGTATGTCTGGGTGTAGATTTATTTTGGTTATAGCTATTTGGAGTTCTATATGATTCACTAATCTGTATGTCAGTTCCCATTCTCATGTTTGGGAAGTTTTCAGCTATTTCTTCTGTAAATAGCTTCTTGATATCATTTGTGTTATCCCCTTCTTTTTCATTTATCCCTATTAATCTTATGCTGTTTTTCTTTACAACATCTTACAACTGTTGAATTGTTATTTCCTGATTCCTTGTTATTTTTAGAAGATATTTCCTTTCCTGTTCACTAGCTGCAATCTTATCTTCAAGGTCTGAGTTTCTATCTTCACTTTCATTGAGGCAGTTTTCACAACTTTCAATAGAATTTTTGATTTCCTGTATATCTCTTTGAATCTGCTTCATGTATTCTGTTTGTTTCTTACACTGTTCATTCAGGGAATCTATCATTTTGTGTTGTTCCTGTATTTTTTTAGCTGTGTCTTCTTTAGATATGTTCAGTTTTTCTTTTACTACTTTTATCATTCTTTTATCTGGGAGATTATTTCTGATTTGAGTTCCTTCATAGCTTCCTGTACTTGATTCTTTATTTCAGTTGATATCATTTCAGGTGTATGGCTAGTATTTTCTTCTATGTACATGGCTCCTAGGCTTTCTTCAGGTGGTCTGGAGGTTTGAAATTGCATATTGGTCTTTCATTTTTGGCATTTTCCTACATTTCTGTGTTTCCAGTGATGTTCCAAAGCTCTCCCTGGGTGTGTTGGAAATCACCCCTTGTGCCATTAGCTCCTGGGACTCACGCAGCCTTAGCTCCCCTTGCGCAGTGGGCTTGGCTCCCCTGGTTGAATGAAGGTCGCTGGGCACAGTCCACTCAAGCCCTCGGAACCTCTGGGGCCTAGTCCAGTGTCCTAGGGGGCTGGGCGGTCACCCAGCCAGAGGGAGAGATGGTTCCAAACTCTTCCCAGGCCAGCGCCAGCAAGTTGGAACTCACCTTGTGGCAGCACAGGTGTCTTATCAGTTTCTATGCATTACCTTTTGTGTTGACAGGTAGAGGGTCTCCAAGACCACTCTTGAGCTTAACGATTTGCTAGAGGAATACAAGCCTCAAAGTTGCCATCCTCACCAAAGCTGGAAGGAGAAAGATTCAAATCAGCAAAGGATGCATGTTCAGGAGGTGAGGTCCAGGAGGAACTATCAGCAAACTTCTAGGAGTCCCCTCCCACCAGAGTGACATGTACTTGTGTTTATTTTTCCTGCCATGAAATTTGACATTGTCTATAAAGTGTTACCAATCTGGGAAGTTTATCTGAGCCTTTCTGTGGGGTAGTTACTGAGACTCAGTCATATGGATTTGTGACTGACCTCAGCTTCTCAAATCCCAGCACTCTTGCCTTTTGAGCTTGCGTTCCCCAATGGAATTTAGGCATCCCCCTTAAATCATAGTGCTAGAAAAACACAGCCAACCTTGAGAAACACTATATACATGGGCAGAGAAACTTGATGGAGATTCAATTTACTGACATAAATGAGCAAAGTTGCTGACAATGAGAGGAATTGAGATTACCTAAAGGAAGTGATCCTGGCAAAAATAATTATGTTAAAAGAACTCATAAAGATATTTCCCAAAATTGAAGGTGCAATGGATTTGAGTCGTGAGATGATTCAGATTTAGAAAGGAGTGAGACAGTTTTCCAGATCATGCATTATGTGGTAAGTTGGGAGGTAAACACTATTCAAACTGCTCTTGACAGGTTTTTCTCCTCCTTCTTCCCCCTCCTCCCTTCCTTTTTCCCCCCCAAAACATTAAATCTTAAGGTTCTCATGTTTTAAACTATAGTGTATAAATAATACATGTTACTTTTTCTTAATATTTGCATTTTCCTCTATATTTGAAACTGAAATTTTGACCCAAAGTTTAAGATGCCAGGAAATGATTAGAATTTTTCCCATTAACTGTTTAGTATTTTTTTAAATTGTGGTAAGAAATATGTACCATGCAATTTATCATCTTAACCATTTTTAAGTGCAAAGGAACTTTTTTTTAGTGTTAGAAACAATTACACTGTTGAGCAACACATTTTCAGAACCTTTCTGTCTTGCAAAACTGAAACTCAGTACCCATTAAATAACAAATGGTCATTTCTCCCTTTCCTAGTCCCAATAAACATCAATGTGCTTTTGTTTCTCTCTTTTTAACTACTTTACATACCTCGTGTAATTGAAATCAATAGTGTTTGTCTTTTTTTTACTTCTTTCACTTACTACAATGTCCTGAAAGTTCATACATGTCAAATATTTGACAGGATTTTTTTCCTTTTAAAGCCTAAATGATATTCAATTTTAGACATAAGTCACATTTTTTAATATCCATTTATGTGTACATGAACATTCAGTTCAAATTAAGAATATACAGTACTTGGAAAATAAATTCCACTGAACATTTACAACTAGGTGGGAAAATTTTCACATTCCTACGCATGCAGAGAAATGTCAGATGATTTCCTATATGCTCCTTTTACTGACTTATTAGTACTGTTATTTTTTAAAATTTATTCTTATGATCATTATTAACATGTGTATTGATTTATAACCTTTCATACACTTTTGATTGATGTTTCAATCTGTAATTTTTGACAACCTGTCATCCACCAGATGTTTACTTTGTTCAGTTTCTGTGACAGGTGCTTTGAATACCTTGATGGGCAATATCTCTGCCAACAGAGAGGGTATTTTAACATAAGGAGGCAGAAAACAAGTAGTCACAGTAGATGCAGCAAATTAGCCATGGGGAGGAAGAGTTGGCAATCTGCAGTGTTTGATAGCATGGCCATGAAAGGCTTCATCTAAAAAACAAAACAAGGACAAAAACTTGAAGTGGTGATGTCTTTGTCCTTGTATTATGGAGAAGATAATCTTAGCAGTGTCAGTGGACAGTGCAAAATTCCTCAGGCAGGAATAAACCTTATACATCTAGAAAAAGTAAGGAATTAGAGCAGAGGCAATGAGGATATCAAGCAGGCAGATGCAGCCACAGAGGGGCTGGGTTACTGCGAGGATGACTGCTTTTACTCTGAGGCTATAGTAAGGAATCCACGGGTACAGTAGCAGGTGGAATAAGCCATCTCCTTTTATTAAATGGCTTATTAAATGCTGCTGCTTAGACAATCCCTGGGGGTGCTAGGTAAAAGTAGAGATAAGGATTCCACTTTGGAGCTTTGGTAGCCATCAGACAAAAGATTAAGTTGGTAACAGTAAAAAATGATGAAGTTTCCTGGGGTTGTGGAAAAATTTTCAAAATAGAGAATACCTGGTTTCCCAAAGAAAAGGATTTGTAGTGAGTTAGAGTAATAAAGTTTAATGACAAGCTTCGGCCTGTTTATGTGAATGTTTGAAATTCCCATCATCGTAAGTAAAGCTATCTGAGTAAAAAATCTCTGGTAAAAAATTCATGCTTGGAAACTTGTCGTTGAGTACCTTATGAAATCCTGTGAGGTCTGTCAGAAGAGGAAGTCTTTATTTCTAAAGGAATTTGGAAGAATGTAGACAGCTTTGAAAGCAGAGGCCGCTACATAACTTGTGGGACCCCAGACAAATTAGATCTTATTTAAAAAGTGGATAGAGTGCCCTTCCTCTGCAGTCTTTGGATCTGTCAGCATATTTTTCCTTTGCTACTTGATGTTGCACTTTCTTGGACACGGGGTACTCATGGAGGGAGTTCAAACCCTTTCAGATGCCGGAGTGAAAACTGGAAGCTGGAGCAAAGGACGTGGGGTCCTCAGACCTCTGTGCACAGCACACAGGTCCCTGATGGCACACAGAATGACTAGGCATGGCTTTAGGGGCCCGGCAGAGAGCAGGCAGAGGGGCCTTCCCGGGGGGTGCAAGAGAGGCGGGGGGGGGGGGGGGAA